>VZTD01004585.1:24269-98451 GCA_013397725.1 Rhagologus leucostigma | reverse complement strand
AAGATCACATCAAAGAGAGCTGCAGACCCACCTCCTGGACTTAGCTGTGGTCTCTTGCCCTCTTTAGGATGCTCTGTCCCAGGACATCAATATGGGCACAGCCAGCTTGGAGGGCGAACAAAGTCGTGGAGTCTGCTCCATCCTGCCACTGCCCACAGCCTCCACCAGTATCAGTGCTTCAAGTGCATACGAAGTCGGACATACAGAAGCAGCAGGGATGACATTGTTTCTTGCACAAATTACAAAGAAAATTGTAAAATGTTAGCTGAAAAATAGTGAACATGGAGGCTTTGCTTGGTAGATCCTGGGGTGAATGGGCATGAGGGGTGGCAATGGCTGCAGTTCTGAAATAATAAGCCTCTGCTTTTTAGCAGGTTGGTTGGGAAGGTTTTATTATTATTATTATTATTAAGCTGTGGAAGGCATTATCTGTATGAGAAGCATATATTTTTGTTTACTCACATAGCATTTATAAGCATCAAGAAGGCAGGCAGAAAGAAACACCATAAAAAGAACAGATGACATCAAAGCAACCTAATTTCCTTCTCCAGCAGAGTAAAGAGGACTTGGGGAGAGGCAGGAAAGTACTGGGACATGAGGAGTCTGTCAAAAGCCTCACAAAGTTTAAGATGCAAACAGTTCTTCAGTTACCAAGACTCCAGGTCTCAGAGGCCTTGCTCCCTCCACAAATAAAATAGCTCTGACACTAAGCCAAGGCCAGAAGTTTGGGCTCCTGTTATGAGACCCACAGTCCTCATGATACTTCCTGAAATTCTCTTTAGATACGATGACCTGCCTTGCAAGTTCACCTATATGTACGTATTTCGTATGGTATACAATGTCTCCATGGCAAGAAATACATTTCTGGGCTATTATACCTAACTTCTCTCTGTGTGATGCTTACAAAGAAATTTGAGGAACTAAACACTGTACTATTTGTGTATATCACAAACAACTATCATGGTATTTTCCCTCGAGGAAAGCACTGCAACAGTATTCCTAAGGCATATGTAGCATTCGCCTTCTCTCCATCCACATTTTGACCAAAATACTGTGCACACCAGCCTCCTTTTCATCACCAGTCTTCCAGCTGATAGAGAATTATAAACTGCACTTTTGCGACTGAAGTAGGCTGAGTCTCATAAGCCCCAAAGAGGGCTCTGGGTGTCACAGATCAAGGGATCCTGCAGTCCTGCCTTAGCTCGTTGTCCCCAGCATCGCAAAATTATAGAGAGAACAGTATCCACCTTCCTTAAAATGGAATGTTCATACTTAATATTGGCACTCTGTGTTTGCATAAGGTGCAATGTGGCAAGACAGTAGCTGGGTCAACTTTACCTCTTTTCGGTGTGGTGGGAGGGTACAGTGGCCAATTGTACCATGTGTTATAAATTGATTAAAAAATTAAGAAAATTGGACATTTTCTGTGAGACAAAAGCTCCCAACACATGCAAAACTGGAAAAGGTCTACAGAGAGCTATGCATCTTTTGAGTAAGATTTAGGGTGCTGACCTGTCCCTGCCTGGAAATCAAGCATGCAGAAAGACCTCCCCCAGCAAACAACAATCCACCACAAAAACACACACACAGGCCAGCTGCACTCCGCGGTCAGTCCAAAAGGAAAAGGTCTTTGATTGGCACCAGGGAATCCAGGCTAGCTACTTGGCCCACCAGACAAGCCATGCAGCAGTTAGATACTACAACAGAACCTGTTGTAGGACAATGGGTGGGTCTCTGACAGGCTGGTATGTACCCTGTCACCTGCCTTTGTCTGGGTGTGGTGCAGTTAGAGAGCTCCTCTTTCTCCACAGCTGGCTCTCTTGTACTAAAAGCAGAGGGACCTCTGCCTCGCACTTGGTCACATCACAAACCCTGGTGAAGCCTTCTTCATTTTTGAATGTTTCAGTGAGACGTCAGATGAGGCTTGACTTGTTGACAATTACACAAAATGTACTCCCTTGCTGAATTCGGCACCCTGCTGTTTATGTTGCAGAAATGAGCTTTTTATGACTCATCTGGTACATTTCTTAGTTCCTTTATCAATATTTCTTGGAAGACCTCAAAAGCTGGAGTCACCATATGACTCCTGATGACTCTTTCTGTAGCTGTAACTGCTACGTAAATGCTTTAAGCTTAATTCCTCTGAGCTCACCTGGACTACTTATTTCAGATACAGTCTCTTGCCTCTCACCAAGGCATTTACAGCAGGATCACAGCCAGCCTGTTGACTGACTAGAATAATTTGCACATATTAGACCATAAAATAGCATGGATAGTATAGGTTATGAACCACAAAAACCTACAGAACCTGGTACATAAGGAGTTTTCAGTGTGTGGACCCCTTTCTTGGGGGTCTGGATCCCCAGTGTAATATCACACAGAGGTGGTGCTAACCCAAGCAACTGAAACCTGAATGTATTCCTTATCACCATTACTGCTTTTCGAAAGGTTATAATCCTTAGGAATTATTAATTTATATAATCCATATGTCAAAAAGCATTAGCCAGGTTTGTTGGTAGTCTTTATGTGCCTTTACGGCTGGGCAGTATACACCAAAATACACATGAACTGCGCCAAAACCCACCACTATCAGATGTATAAAACCAGAAACCACAGTTGCACAAATGTAGTAGCATTTCACTTCCCTTTCTATGACCATCTCAGAAAAGCTACACGCATCAAAGAACAATCACATCATATCCATGGAGTCCATCCAGCCCAGGATGTTGTCTCATAGTAGTCAAAAGCTGGAAGCGGGAGAAAGGACAAGTATTGTTGAACACCTTCTCCACATGTCTTTTCCACTTCATTTGCTTACAGCTTAGAAGTTTTCAAAGACAGGTTACAAATGTCTGTTTCTTACGAAATTTTGAGTTCTTTCATCTAGTCATTTCTGAACCTACATAAGCTTTCTGACATAGAGACTAGGGAGTGTGGGGGTGGGGGGACAACACGCTACAGCTGACTTGAGCATGGTGTAAAAACTCACTTTCTTGTACTTGCTTTCAATCTTTTGCCTTCCAGTGTTGCTTGACTGTTGTAATTCCCTGTCTGAAAGAAGCAAGCAGCTCTTTCTTGTTAATTACCTCCACTTCAGTTGCAAGTTTATCTACCATCTTTACCCCTCAGCTGTTTCTCTCACAAGCAAGCAAATGCAAAAGGATTATTACGAAGGAAATTTATTTATGCAAAAAGGCTACTATTAAGGAAATGTGCCTATCTCAAAATGAAACAGGTTGGTTTATGGATTAGATGTTCGGAATGAGTTACAGGATGTCCAGTGGAGCAGATCCCCAGGTGGGACACAGTGGAGGCTCCCCATAAGGTCTCTTTTTTCTAAGCCTTACTGTGGTCCTAGTAAATCTGTTCACTCACTAATGAGGGGCAAGATGCTACTTTTCGAAAAAACAAAAAAAAGTTCTGACAGATTCTTCCTATTGTTACTTTCTGTTTCCTCACAAGGAAAAAGAACCTCTTTCCATACTAAAGAAATGACTAAGTGCACTTGGCAAATTTGAACACAGCTACACGAACGTTACGAGCATTTTACTGAGAAACGAAAAAAGGCCCAACATCACAGCAACCCTAATTCCTCTTACACTCCAAGCTGGTGTAACTGTTGCTTCTGGAGAGAAGCTTATGCGGCTGCAACATCTGGGCACGCCGCCTACCAGCCGGGCTGCGGGCAGGTGTGTGCCCCGGCTCCGGACATCAGCACCCTTTTACCGAGACGCAAAATCCCCCCGTAACTAACTTTTAGAACAAACAGCGCCTTCTTACCGGAGCTCTCCCGCAGCACCGGCACCGACCCTCCTCCTCCTGCTCTGGCCACCTCCAGCGCCGCGCCCGGCCCGGCCCTCTCGCCCCCACGCAGCACCGCCCCGCTGCGCTCCCGCGGAGTCACACAGAGCCGCCCTTTCCTCCCGCCGCCCCCCTCTTCTTCTTCTCCTCCTCCTAAACTCCGCTGCCACGGCCGAGCATCCAAGTTTGCGCCTACGACGAAGCCTCCGTGAGAGGGACGGGAGCTGCTGCGACCCCAGCGCACTGCTCCGCGAAGTTAGGGCTGAGCTTCGCGGGCCGGGATCCCTCGTCGCCGCTGTCCCGGGACCTGCCCGCCGGCCGCGGACTCACCCGAGCGGATCGCGGCCGTCCCGGGCCGGCGCGCTGCTCGGCTCGAAGGGGCGCTCTTGTGTGCATGGGCTGTGTGATGTGTGTGCGGCACAGCATTTTCCTCCATGACGTGGAGGAAAAAAGAAGGGCAGCCGCCCGCCCCGAAACCTGGCGGGCAGGAGGAGAAGGACGAGTGGGAGGTGGCGGTAAGGTCCCCGCCAGCACCTGGGAGCGGGAGGAACCTGCCGCCTCCACGCCGCCCCTCCGGCAAACGCGGCGCCGACTTCCCCACGGCTGCCCCGCGGGGGCGGAGCGGCCGAGGAGCTCCGCAAACGCTACGGCCGGCTCGGACGGGCGGCAAGACAGGGCTGCGACTGGGCTGGGCTGGCGACGAGCCCCCAGCGCGGGCTCCTTGTCCTGTGCTGGGCCGGCCCGGGAGCGCACAGCCCTGAGGAAGGATGGGCTGCAGCGGTCCCGGGGCGGGTGCGCGCGAGAGCGGCGATGGCTGCAGTTCTGAACTAAGAAGCTGCAGCTTGCTGTTATGCCTCTGCTTCTTAGCAGGTTGGTTGGGAAGGTTTTATTATCATTTTTTACTTAGCAGTGAGATTTATATTTATTTACAGTGAAATAACCTGCCGCTGCACTGGAATACTGCAGCTCCCCAACGACTTCCAGGGAAAGGCTGGTGTTTTAAGGTCAGGCCGAGCTGTTGGCTCTGCTCGCAGAGAGCCTCAGGCCCTGGTGCACCAGCTCGGCGGGAAATGTGGAAGATGCCACCACACGGAGAGTATTTGTCTGCTGCTGTAGCACTGACCCTGCAGCTGGGCACCGCTGTGACAGCTCGGCTTAAGGCTGGTAATTGCATAAGCCGCTGTGACCAAGTTGTATGTAACTGGGTGTTTGAGCTCTCACCACAGAAATGTGTAAGTGAAATCAAAAGGCCACAGATGATGGAAAACTCACCTGTGGGTTACTCTGCTACAGCAGTATTGGTGTTAGTGCTGAAACCTTCTGCCACAGACAAAGCCAAAGCCTTAGTAAAAACAAACAAACACCTCAACAAACAAAAAATCCCACATCCATAACCCAGAAAAACATGTAGATACAAAAGTCACATAAAAGTTCTTTGAATCCTGTTCCAAAGTCCCATTCCTTAAAACCATTTTACTCCCTTCCTGTGTCATGTTTTTCTTGCTATGGCCAGTAATTTAGCAGTTCAAATTTCAGATCACCTATATCATTTCCTACCCAATTAGTTAACTGACTACTGGTGACCAGAAAAAGGGCCCAAGTCTCATGTAGGCAATTGCTCATTCTCTTGATTTAAACAGCGTATTCTCCTCCAGTTTAGTATTAAGGTTTGAAGACCAGAAAAAAAGTCTTGGTGTCATCATGACAAAATACTCGCCAACTGCCACCGCTTCAAGAATTTATCCAAACTCCTATGGCAACATTATTTGTCCCTCTCCCTCCCTCTTAGCTGCATTTCCACCATCGAAAACCCAAGCAGTATTTGTGCCTTAGAGTACTGTAAAATACCTTTCCCAAGCTAGCTTTCATTCCCATTATCCTCTCCCCTGATCTGCTCTGCTTTGCCTGGCAAAAAGGTGCAACGTTTTGTGTTGATTCTCTGCTTAGAATGACTTTAGCTCTCTCTGCACCTGCCTTTACTTCTTTTTTCTTTTCCATGTGTTTCCCTTGCTTACAGAGCTTCATGACCTCTGACCTGTGTTACTCAGGAGGTCACACTGGCTCCTGCTGGCCTTAAAATCTATGGATCTTGTGTTGTATTGTCTGCCTCCCAGCTGCTTATCTTCCTCCTCATTCATTCTTTTGAGTCTTGCATTCTTCCTTACTGGTATTAATCTCCCCACTGAATTTTTTTTTAATTCCATCTCGGCAATAAATAAATAAATAATTCTGTGGAAATACGGATCTGAATTAATGGCTTTTGTTCACTGCATCATCTTTTTCTCCTTTTATTCCCCATGTGAATACTGAGAGCAGTCAGAATGCCAGGAGTTTTGTTTTACTATTTGCATTTTATATCCTTTTTTACTTTAGCCTGCACTACATAAAGTAAGTGCTAACTCACGGCCTAGGAAGGGAGCAGAGGTCTACTAAATAAAAGAACTGAATCATGAAAGCAGTAGGAGGGGCTGGGAGAATGAACCGCCACTTGTGAGCAGAAGCTTTTTTACTTTGCTGCTGTTAGCATCACTAACAGCTGCCTATCTTTGACCAGTGACAACTACTTACAGTTTTATGCAAAAATACACTTAAAAAGTATAAATTTAAAGTGAGAAAACATGATGGTGTAAGTTTTTCCTATCTCTTAATGAGTCTTTACATTAAGATCAAAGGATTCCAGCAGGGAGATTAGAGAATAGTCACAGTTTTAAGATTTGGAGAGCAGAATCCTATATTTGTTAGTCATATTAAGCCATATGTTGTCAAGCTAATGCCTTTCTCAAGATGCTTATATACAATTTAAAAACTGAAAAAAGCCTCACTGGTAGATTACTTTTACATACAGCATCTGTAAGAGACAGTGGTTTTCATGTAGCACTTTGCATTTTTACCTCTTTGCTCAGCTTGAATCAATTCAATTTTCTGTATCTTAGGATTCCCTTAGGTCATGTAATCACATTAATATAATGGACCAAAATATTACTGTCAAATTCTCTTGTACATTGATTTTATTAGACATCTTGCAACAAAGAAAAAATGTCAAACAAACATGTAATTCAGAGGTCATTTTAACAGTCAAATACCTTTTACTTTTCAGTGAAAGTGCAGTATTTGAATGAGCACTTCCTTTGAAACAATATGCCTTCAGGTTTGTTTTGCTGCTGCAGTTGTGAGACCACTCAATTTTCTTTCTTTGTGAAACTGACTTTACAAAATACCTGTCACTCAGCAGCTTTTACCTTTTTCGACTTCTAAGCCATTTGCATTTCTTTATTCTTAGAGCCCATCAGGCTATGACTGCTCATGCATCCTAGGGCACAGTACTAGCTCTGCACATCAGACCCCTCTCACTTCCCCAAACCAGCTTCTGTTTAAGACACTAATCAAATCTTTGCAGAAGAGCTCTTCGCACTCCAAATAGCTTGCTGACGTTATGTATTAACAGGAGATACTTGCCATCCTATTCACTGGAGTTAGGAGTAGCAGGTACTATTATTCCATCTCTTCTTACAATCCAAAGAACGAAAGAGCAAGAATGCCACTTGAATGCAAATAACTCTCTTAACAGTCAAATGTGTTACAAATATGCCACTAAAGCAGATTCAAACATTGTAAGATTAAAACAAATAGAAATGCTCCAGAGATTAAGATGAATATCTAAGATGCTGTTAATGGCGAAATCCGTGTTTGGCAAACAAGCTAATAGCATTTCCTGTCATATGCCAGCACATTTTCTGCCTATCAGAGAGATTTGGCTGGAACATGAATGGAATTTTCCTGAGCGCTTCCAATAGCTAAGATTCCTCTTTTAACCTCTCCAAGCATCTGCCCCCCTTCTCAAATGTTTATATATATATATGCCACATAAAGCAAAGCTGATAATGATTTTGAAGGCTGCTCATCTTGATTTTCTGCCTAACCTAACAGCTTATGTTATTACACAAACATGAACTGCCATTTCTGATAGCACATGCTCAGCCAGAGCAGTTCCAGGTTTCAGTGTAAGAAGTGACTATCAGTGTTGATGCCTGTCTGTTTCTGTGCTGCCCCATCAAGCATGGGCAGTTACTTTAATCTTAAATTAAAACTTAAAAGTTCATACCAAGTTATCAACCTGGAATATAATTCACACTGAGCATCAGTGTGTAAGTCCTGTCTACTTCCCCATTTCTTAATCTTGCAGCACAAAATTAAATATTGACTGTTATCCTTACCTGCTACTTCCTGTTCCTCACTTACCCAAACAATCTTTCCATCATTCCAAGTGCTGGACAAATGATTTATCAAAATGACAGTAACAAAGTACTTAGTTCTAAAAGCTCAAATGTTTACTTTTAAGTGACGGCAAAGAAAAAAGTATTAACACTCAAGAAGTCTTTAGAATCCAAAATCTTTGCATTCTTTGTAGAAACTCCAGTACTTTTCCATTGCAGAGCATGGTAGAAACTCCTCTTTACGTACCATTACTACCTCATGGAATTGAAGAAAATGTGTCAGGCTTTCCACTGAGTTGAACTGGACAGAAGAGCCTGTTGAAAAGGAATGCAAATGATTAGAGAGTGTAAATTAGAATAATGGAAAGCAATCACTGGCACTATTATCTAGAAAGGCGTTTGCAATTTGTTAGAACCTTGTAAGCAGTAGTGATCCCTAAGAATCTGTAATGTGCCCTAGGAATCTTGTGGGGTAAGGCTTGCGACACCTTACCAGCACGTCTCACTCAGACCCAGTCTTCAGTGATACAAGGGCCATACTACCCTTACTGGTGCCCAGCCTGAGAAACTAGCAATTCCAGACATTTCTAATTATATAATAGGAAAATGCCGTTGTTCTTTGGTACTGCTTGAATTTCATGCATTATGTCTACAAAGAGGCATGTTAATTGTACTTTCCCAAAATAAGGAATCTCTCACAGAGAATGACCATCCTAAAACGATTTTATTCAAAGTGTACACCTGTACAGAAGAAACTGCAGGACTGAACAATAGGTATTTGCAATATTTGAGTATCTGCTGGACTGAATTAACTACTGCAATGCATAAATTCAAGGCACTTGTGCTAGCACAGGAGAAGCTGAACTTTTTTCACTGTTAAAAATCAGTAACAAAGTAACTTTGTAAAGATCCACCAGTAAGAAATATTAGAAGACATTGCTCCATAACAGCACAGACTCCAAAAGGCACTTAGAACTGTGGATTTCAGAGTTACTTTAATACATCTTTCATCTCCACTTTCTCCCTTCCGTATCCTTGCACAAAGTAACAGAGCTGCTGAGCTGCCACAACCAGCCCAACACGGAAAACTGCCAGTGAGGGCAGAACTGTCACACATAGCAGATGGTGTCAAGAGAGAGAACTCTCATGAAAGTGGAGATGATTTCTGTTTAAAAAAACAACAAAAACCAACAACAAAACCAAAATAACAAACCACAACAAAGTACTGTGTCCAAACAACATTCTAGTGTCTCAAGAAGCAAAACACGATATGTACATCAGGATTATTAGATCTGTCAAGAAAAATCCTTGTCAAAATGCAGAGAAAACATGTTTGAAGTGACACCAGTTGGCCATTTAGCTTGTACTTATTACTGGGCTATCATATGCCATCCCAAGAGTCTGTCTTTCTTTGTTATCACTGTTTTTCATTTGTGTCACCTACACCAATTCTAGAAAGCAAATACATTCACTGAATGGACAACATCACTGGTGCAAGTGACAAAACAAACAGTCCTACTTGCAGGTGTTAGACCTTTTAATTCCATGTCTTGGTGGTGATTTCCCTGCCATTTCCTGAGTTCCAGGAGCACACCACCCAAAGCGAGCGAAGTAGCAAATTGCTATTAGAAGCAAGAAGCTGGTGTTCAGAAGTACAAATAGTCTTGTGTGTGAGGATGTGTGTTGTTGCACACTCATGACGCTCACAGCAAAACTTCTGACTCCAGTGAGGACAGGATTGTATTTGGTATCTGTCTTGGGGTTACAAGCTCGGTCCATGTTCAGTACACATAACACAGTACATAATGGAACAAAATGTGTGATCTGATGACTGGAATATATTTAAGTATCATTGACTGCAACAAAGATGGGCAGGCGGCACACAAGACCCACGCGAAAAGTTACATCACAACATTCCTCACACTTACGAAGCAGCAGTCGGTCACACCAGAAGAAGCCAACTTATACACTCATTTAGAAGTCATGTTTTAAAGGGCACAAGGAATGCTTGGATAAAAAAATCACAAAATAGTTTTGAGGACAACTTCAGATAAAAATGATCTTAAAATTATGCCTGGGATTTTTTTTTTAATAAAATAAACAGGCAGAAATTGAGATGACACATTTTCATTAATGCTGAGTATATGGTGACATGATAGGCATGACTTCAACCTGCTCTAGTTCGTTGAAAAAAATGCTTTTTTTTGTTCTGAAATGTCCACATTTTATATGCAAGTAGAGGGAAAATTCTTAGCAAAGCCCAAAGTTAATTTAACATCCTGTATTTATAGATCGTAATTGGAGAAAAGATGTTCTTTTCTTACTTTGGAAATGCTCTTCTTGGTACTGTAATGATTTAACTTACTAACTAAAAATTCTCAACTCAAATGTGAAAGTGTAAGATAGATAAGACCAAGTAAATCTAATGAAGTAACTTTTCTTTGCAGCAGCTAACAGCTCTCTTTGTTGATTCCTTTGTGTCAAATTTATGTTTTACCTGTTGGATTAACATTTTGTCGATTAAACATCAGTATTCCAAAATAAATACTTTGCCTGAGTGAATAATTAAAATATCTAGTCTCTATAATCTCTACTTTTCAGTAATTTTAGGTAACTGTCAACATCTAGGAAAACCACAGTAATTTATACATCCTAAAACCGCCTTCCTCAGTTCTGACATCAGTATTTGATAACGAAGTTTCTATATCCATAGATAGTAATTTTTCCCCAGTAGGTATGAATCAGTATTTTGGCCCCTATGTTTCTTCCTCTGACACAGATGATTAATGTCCTTTGCATTTTTTCTTTTTCAAGTCTTTCTCCGCTTTCTCTCTCCCTTTGCTATTATATTTAAACTTCTGATACCCACTTTGATGTTTTCTTCCTGCCTTTTGCTGACTGTTAACTATTATCCCCTTAAAAAAGACTGGCAGTTTAGAGGCTGTAAGCAGCCAAGAAAGGTTCCTATACTGTTATCCAAAACTCAGTACCTCGGGTACAGAAGCAAACTTAGTAAATTTAGACACAGGCAGAGTCTTTCTCTGCTTTCCTACCCTTGCTGTCCTATTCTGTCAGTTTTCTGTCATCTTCATGAACTGTAAGATAAAGTATCAATATCAGAATGAGCTTTTTTTTCCCATAAATATGGGGAAAACACATATTGTCTCTTGGTAGTTTTTCCATCTTGCCTATAAACATCTCTTCTGTCTTTGAAGGCATCTATTGTAGTCCTATAGTTTTGAAACTCTGAACGTTTTCAACTTCTGTTTCCATTTTGTTGCATCTCTACCAGACCTTGTCTGCTGTGGCTGCTAAGAATCTGAAAATTGTATTTAAGAATTCCCGTTAATGGTGCAACTCCATGAGTGTCAGACCATAATCTCCAGTTGCAGAAAGGCTAGTCAGTGAAGATAAGATTGTCACTTCAGTGCAGAGTCACCATCTTCTGATCATTAAAATAGCTCTTGAAAGATCAGGTCTTAAAAATCCCACCAGTATCTACCTTATTTTTCCCAAGCAAGAAAGTACTAGGACTATCCAAAAACACAGTTAAGCATTTTATAACTATTTTACTGGTGTAAATTATCTGTAAAAGAATTTAAATGCTCTTGTAGTTTAGGCAACATATTTGAGTAAATTTACAGGCATCAGTAAATCCAGTTTAAATACTTCTGTAAAACAGGTAATGATTATTATCAGATCTGAGGGAAAGATGAATTGATATGCAGTATCTGGCAAAGTCACAGGAGATTTTGTTCTTCTGACTCAAAAGGATCTGGTTCAGCACAGCTAGTCTAGACACGGGCTACAGATGCATAAGCAAAGAGAAGATCTAAGAACAACACACTTGAAGGTGACAGCATTTGATCTACAGTGCCAGGGGAGAGTATTAATAGACCAAAAATCTGTCGTAAGTGCTTTCAGGTTTCTTGGGCCTTATCCACACTCCCAGCAAGAACTTAAGAGAAGACCAGTCACAATCCAGGAGTTCCAACAGGCACTGTCAATTCCCACCAAGAAAGGCCTCAGAAATGACAGCCAGCACTTCACATAAACAACATTTTTGGGCCATCTGAATCTTTAAAAAAAGGCTGCTACTGAATTGAGGCAGTAAGTCTGCCCATGCTAGTGATAGTTTTGAAAATAACTTTTCTTTCAGATTAAGTGTTCCTATTACCTATTACATTGAACCTGGACACTAGCACCTGGATTAATACCTGAAACTTACTAACTAAGCTGAAAAGCTTACCAGACCAGTTAAACATGGTACAGGTTCATTATATTCTACGATTATTAAGGATGAAGACGAAATCTCCATTAGAGGAATATGAGCTTTTGGCCAGTTTAGCCTGAAACTAAAGCTTTCCTATGCCTTATTTCCCTTTAACCCAGATATGTAGTGGCCTGGTACATATAGTTCTTTTTCTTTCCTAAGATTAGAATATATCAATGGTTCCTGTTACAGACACATCAATAACTTATTTTACTCAATATTTTCCTGAGGCTTGAGTGAAATCAAGTAACTGCCTTTTGTGTTCTTCAGGCTTTTTAAAATTTGTATTCATAACCTATCAAATGGAAAGAAAAGCTGACTGAGACCTGGTATTTTGGAAAAAGAAATGTGTGTGGACAGACTGCCATTGTAAGACCAGAACTTTATCCGACAAAATACAATGTTTTCCCAGTAATTTAATAGTTTTTTCCCTCTAAATACATTCACTTTTGTTCAGGTCTCCCCACAGTTCTTGATTCACTTCACGTGATATAGATGTTAATTCTTTTTTTCTCTTGTAAATGCTGGAGTCCAAGTCTCTGTCCTTACAAACCAATCAGTAAGGAGTCATCTTTTTTTAATGATCAGATCAACCATCTCAGTCAGATACGTAAAGTTAAAGTGGTGTCCACCCACTACAAGATACAGGCCAGCAGAGATTTTGGCTAATTGCACTGTGATCCTTTGTGTCCATCTCCATCCCAATGCTGAAAGTACCTTTTCCCCAGGAATTAATCTATCAGGAGACTTAAATTATGCACACTGCATTTTTTACATCGGAAATTTTTAACCCTCAAAAAAAATCAAAGGTTATGTATAGCATCGTTATAATAAATAAATAATTTCAGTTAGGAAGCTCCTTAATGGACTATAATGACCAGATAATTCATAGAACAGCTATAACAGTGCCAGAAGGACATAGAGCATCTCCTGATAGTACCTTTGCCCATGTTTTTTTCTTTTACATATCAGACATGACTCACCATGGATGATCTAGAGGTTCAGTTCATCATCTGCCTATAACTGAAATTTGTACAGCAGTAATGTGGAATTTAATTCATACTTTCACAATTCATTATTCTATTCCATTGCTTCTAGACAAAATGCTATATTTGAGAAAGAAATATTTCTTTCTCCACTCAGTAAAGGATAGTATTCCTCAGAAGTTCATGTTTTCTTCTTGTCTTCCAGTGAGATTGGCAAAACCAATGCCATAAAGCAGAAAAAAATAGTAGGTGTTCAGAATAATTTTTCTTTCAAAGTATTCCGTAACAGTGGCCTGTGTCTGCACGGGGCAAGGACTTGCAGTATGATTAAAGATCAAGTATTCATGCTTTTTATTCTAAAGCATCAGTTTCAAGGTTTATGCTGAAATCTCAAATTACTTTATGTTTCATGTGACAGAAAGTATTATTCCCACAAAAGAACCCAAAGATATTATACTTTTTCAAGAGACACAGTTAATAGTTTCTAAATGTCTGAAAAATGTACAGTAGAAATATTATTTTATAGCTTTCTTTAAAGCACTGCCCAGATAAGTGATATGAATATATTATTTTCCATTAACCTTCTGCCTACATCATGATCTCATACAGTAACTGGTTTTTGTCTTCTCCTACATATCCTGTGGTATATGGCTGTTACACAGTAACAAATACTTAGTATGTGACACATTCTGAATTAGTATTTTTCAGGGACCTGGGATTGGTGTATCAAGATACTGTTAGGTTATTCATTTAACAATGTGGCAAAGTCAAGTTCGCCTATGTTCTGTAGAAATCTAGCAGTGTTTCAATAGCCTCTCAGAGAAACAAAAATACAATTTAAATCTTAGCAGCTCTTCTTTGATATAGATGTAACATGATTTTTCCCCCAGAAGGTGAGAGAGGTATAACTAACATACATGCCAATACTAACTGAGAACTGCGCACATCCTCCCATAAAAGAATCTATCTTCCAGACTGAATTTATAAAGAAATAAAATAAAATAAAATAAAATAAAATAAAATAAAATAAAANTAAAGAAATAAAATAAAATAAAATAAAATAAAATAAAATAAAAAAAAATAAAATAAAATAAAAAAAAATAAAATAAAATAAAATAAAATAAAATAAGTACTTCTAAAATTAAAAAAAAAAAATAGCTGGTCCCGTTTTTCTCACAAAAAATATTTTTACATAGCTGTCCAGCTGACCTTTCAGTTTCTCAATTAAGTCAATCATTCTATTTAAATATCAAATTACTGAGTTTGAGCTTAACATCAACAAAGGCATATACTAGTACCCTTTCTTCAAAGGCACAAAGATTGCTCTAAAAATAATTGTAGGAGACTATTTCTTGGTATGACTAGAAGAGTGTAGGTTCCCAGCATACAGTTCTTTCTTTTTAACTTATTATGTTATTTTTGTAGACTTGATTATATAATGATTCACTTGTATACTCACTTGAAAGGAAAACAGCTCTCTAAGATTATTTCTAACTATTTTAGAAAACCTGAACTTAACGTGCCAAGATAGTGCATAAAAAGTTCCAGGTCGTGGGTAATTAAAACCAGAACACTTTAAAATTCTTGCAGTTTATAGAAGACTGAAATGCAGATTGGTATAAACAGAAGACAAGTTATAAATCAAGTTTCAGTTCAGGTCAGAACAACCATTTGAAAAACGAACAGCTCCTGTTTTTCATGCACTGGCAAAATCTACAGTGGCTGTGATTCATTTGTTGAGTTTTATGTACAACCTCAGAACAACTTCTAGAGTCTTCTCCTACGCTGTTATCATGTGGTGTTTGAAAGACTGAATTATTTTGTTTAAAAGCTTTGTCATAACTTTGTTAAAAGTGATTCCTGAAACGAACCAAGATAAAAGTGTGATAAAAATCTGAACATTTCCCAAGGTAAAATCATCAGGTAATCTCCTAAATACTTTCACCTCGTAGTACCAATGTGGTGTCAAAATAGTTTGTCTTCTCTATTTAAAGCAAAGCAGCAGGTGAAGCCAATGCCTCTTGAAGCTTGATATATCACACTGCCTTGCATTTACTGCTTTTGTAAGAAAGACAAGAAAACATGTGTTCTAGGAAGATTATCTACCACAGTTCTGTTTGTCAGTCTTCTCTCAGCCTCCATGGGACCACCAAAGCAGACAAAAATATTATAGTGCACCTGATGAATTAAGAAGATGGGTCAGTTATCAAAGGATTTTTTTACAACTTGTTTCACAGAGTAAAAAGGCCAGAAAGCCAATGTTCAAAGCACTCAGCTAGGAGTCAGTTTCAGTACTCTTCCTGGACTTCTTAGGGGAACAGTTCCTGTATCAAACAAAAAGGGGCAGTGGTTACAAGTTTTAACAAGCAAGTTTCCAACTAGATATATGGGGAAAAGTTCATCACAAGCATGGTTAGGCATAGGAATACTCATCCCTGAAAATATGCAGAATTTGACCGGACAAGGCATTGAGAAATCTTATCTAACTTGGAAATTTGTCCTACTTTGAACAGAAGGTTGAACTAAAGACCTCCAAAGGTCCCACTGAATCTATGTTAGCCTATGATTCTGTTCAATCACATTATCATCTGGTTTCTTCTGAAGTGGTTTTCCAGAAAAACCTGGCTTATAGATAAGAAATACAGACATTAGATAGTTAGAATTGGCTTCCATGGCATGCAGTCCCTAACAGTTGCTTCTTCCCCCACCTCCACCCCCCTCCACCTCCCCACAATATTTGGACCTCTGAAAAGTGATTTTTGTTTGGCTCTTGCTGCACATAGCTCAAGTCTGAATCAGTCGTGACATTCTACCTTCTACCCCGCTGATAGTCAAATAACAGCAGGCAGAGGATTTTGGGAAAGCAAGAGGAAGGAAGCCTATACCTCAGCCCTGGTGTGCAGTTACTGGAAAATACAGCTTTGTAAATTCTGCAGACAGAACTTTACTTCGTAAAGTATGTAAGTACATAAAGCAAATGCCTGGAACTTTACAGTACTGGAAAGTACTTTCAAGTATTTTGTCTGTAAGCCATGAAGAAGAGAAAACATTGTAACAGCTGCACCTTGAAATACCCCAGAGATTGAAAAATTCTATAGATAGACATTTTTGTCTACAATCTCACTTTTCTTTCAAAGTACAAAATACAAAGAACATATAGTTCATCTCCCTGTCTTTTAGAGTCACATAAACGGGGACATAGTGTAGTTGGTGAATATTCTACTACAGGTAAGGAGGAAAAAATATGTATTAGATGTCAGGGTTTTGTTTTCATTTGTATGTGGTTTGTTAGCTGGGGGTTTTTAAATATTTCAAGTACTTCTCTTTCACATTACTGTTGCCATTATTGATGGTATGATAGGCTACTACTTCAATATACCAGTCAAAAAAATTCAGATATACAGAGTCAAGTTCCTTAAGCTATGCCATTTTTGCTAGAAATAATAAACTTGGGGTTCTCAGTTTACATCTTGACTTTTCAACCACTAACGTTATTCATCATCTTTTCCAGCTTTCCTCCAAAAACATGAAGATGATAATAGTAAAGTTTTCTAGTGAACATAGTTTCTGACATAACTGTCTAAGCCTAACCAGAACTTGGGGTTCTGATGTGGAGTACACTACAGAACAAAATATATTATTGTACAATGGGCTAGATTTGTTGTTTGGACTATGTTACAAAGTATCTTCAGTGGTTCAAATATGCATATGAGATCCCTGTCCTGAAAAGTTTACAATTTAAAGTATAATGGAATACTGTTGCAAATATGCACATGCAGTGTTTTCTAGTAGCTTAATTTTACACTTGTCTAGCATGGTATTGACATGTATAATAGCTACGTTTCATTTTACTGGAATGATTCATATGGATTTAAATATTCTCCTGTTAAGTCAGCCATTTCAGCATCACAGCTTTGTACTGGTGCACAGTACAGGAAGACTGACTAGCAAAAAACCTGAAATTAATTACTCTTCTATAATTTTCCACTACAAGTAAAGCACACAAAGTAAACTAGTTTAAAGCCAATTTATACAGCTGAGCTTTACATTCAGATTGTATTTAGCACAAAGTAAAACAGCAATGGCATTGTGTATGTGCCTAGTTCTTTGGAAACAGAACTAGAGAGCAAAACAATGCAGCAAATGCATCTATGGGTTATGGGCCTTCTCACAGCACTTACAAAATTTCATTTAAGAGATTTACTGAAACACTAATCCTGAGTGCTTGCAAAGGAATTTCCTTCTGAAATAGGAGTTTGCTTTTTACAGTTTATTTTAAAAAATTTGGTCAGACTGTGAAACTTGAGACGCTTCTCCTCGGACTTGTATGCTAAAGATTTGAGATCCACAAGGCAGAGATGTCAAAACTGAGATGGTGGTTAAATTTTTTGTGTATTATACTGCATGTTCAGCAGCTTTTTTTCTTCAATTGACAGAGTAATTATAGTAGGTATGAACAAAAATTTATATATGCAACAACATTCCTGTAAATTTCCAATTTATTAATTTTTATTATAATATATATCTTTAATTTTGCATTATCGCCACTGTCTGTTAATGGTTACTTTTGCTACAATATTACTCTACACTCTTGCTGTAACTGTTTCCATTCAGGACTGAGCACCCAGATGGTAGGATGGCAAAGACCATACATGCTACAAAACCATTATTTTGTAGCCATATTTTTCTGAAATATGGCTACTAGCCAAACTAGTAGCCATATTTCAAAAAATGTCAATATGGCTGTTCATTTGTTCAGCAGAGAAACATAACTCCTATAAGCCATAAACTTTGTAACTTTTCAATTCATATAAAAGAGCAGTTCAATCTGGGTTTTTTGATATAAATAACTGTGAAAGCAATCTACTACACAATCTATTTTCTGTAACTTTAAAGACCACCTTCCTCCAAATATTGTGCCCTGGCATTAAAGATACTAAGGCTGTTTGCTTCCATTAGAAAAAAAAATTTTTTTTGTTGTCTTTGGGACAACAAAGCATTTTCTGCAGAGGTTTCTCAGCTTAATTCTTTGCAAAGGAGCTGTCGGGCCTATGTACAGAAGCATTAAGAATTACTTAAAAGTGTAGATGCACTTTTAGTTTACGATGACCGACAAAGACTAGATTCACTTCTGTTTTCTGTCTTACTGCCTCCCACAGCAGACCTGGCTTGGCACCGTTACCCGTGCCAGTGCAGTGTTAATCTGGCACTGGGTTTGAGCTGGTCACTCCGACTTTGCACTGTGGTCAGTCAGGGTTGTTCCTCTGTAGTGTAATCACAGGTGGTAGAGGCAAAAATACCAGATCAAGTGCAATAGGCACTGTTCAAATCATACAAGTATTACAGATAGGGTTTAATGTGCAATCAATGTAAAAATGCAATACTGAAAACGCAAAGTTACAAGCTCAGTCAATTACACAAAGGTCAGAACATCTTCAGGAGTATTTCCACATCACCCTTTAAATTAAATTACATGAAATTATTTAGCAATGTTTATGTATCACATTTCTCCATCTAAATCCAGAAGACATTTCTCTATGCTATTAATAAATGAGACATTTAACTGAGTACTCAAAATTACATCCAGTTATTTTGTTAACTACATCAAAATAGCAAAATGTTTCTAATCTGGACACAGGAGTGTCGACCATACTGAGCTCTGAAAAATGTTGCTATTGGGTCATTTAGATCAATCCAAACCGTCAGTAGCATCATCATTTTTCCCCAGCTCTCTTTCCCTTCCACTCACAAATCAGTTCCATTCCACCTGCTTTTCTTTTTCCTTTCATATCTCTTGCATAGCCCTTGCATCCACCATTAGGTTTTTCAGACTGCTAAAAATACACTTACTCATAAATTCCCTGGCAACAGCTGCTTCTCCTTCAGCACACAGCTCTCACAATTTGTGTTTGTGGCAAGGATGTGGTGTTTGGCTGCATAGTAATTACACTACTCAGGTCAAAGCTCCTAAGAGGCTGAGCAATGGAGCTACTACCAAGACTCTGATAATGCTGAGGGCCCTTGTGATAAAATTCTTTCCTGAGAGCATGAAAAGATACTTTTGTTCCAAGAAAAAAAAGTATCACTTAACACTGATGGTTTAATGTACAGAGCAGTTATACTTTTTATTTTTCTTCATTTGTTTCTCTATATTTTCACTTAGCCTTACATGACCTAACATCTGTAAGGGCAGACTTTCCTTTGCTCCTTTACCAGCCCAGCAGCTGCTGCTGTAAGATGACTGGCCCTTTTTTTTTTTAAATCTGTATCTTCCTTGGCAAAATTACAATAGACACCACAAAACTCTAAGTTGAAAAGTAGCTTACTAAATGTATGTGTTTCATTGCTTGCCTCAAGGAAAACAGAAACATACCATATCACATATGATCACAGCACAACTTTTTTACTTGCTTTCAAGCATCCCTACTGAGTTCAGTTGACCATTTGATATTCCATACCTGAAATAACACTAACATAAACCTTCCAAAACAGCTTACGGTTCAGCCATGAAGAAATTGTTTGGATTCCCTTAAAAACACTCTTCTTCCATAAAACTTTGGGACTTTTCATGAACTAAAGGTGAACAAGAACTGTTTTAATCTTTACAGGTGGCTAATGGTTATTAAAGGCTGTAAGGGATTGCATGAGCACAAGAATTGGACTAGTCATGCTGTTTTCCTGAAATAGCAATCTGCAAAATGAATGTGCATATCACACTTACTGTAACAACTGAATAAGCTTTTCTTTTAAGCCACTTTCCTGGAATTTCAATGTGAAATATCTAACACCAACATTTGCTCTGCAACTTACATCTGTTCTTCAGCTGACATCTGCTTCTGAATCCTTGTTATTCTTGATCATTTTTAGCAAACAGTATGTTATCATTACAAATATCAGAAAGCACAGAGAAATTCTAAGCCATATAACAACTGTTTCTTCTGTTTTTCTATATACAGATAGTCTAAAAGTACTGCTTATTTGCTTAACGTTTAGTTTTCAGTGAGGCTTGAATACAGTAATTATTGCTTTCTGCTAGCATGATCCTAGAAGACTAAAGACTCAGACTCAAATAAGGGATATACACTGAAATTTAGTTAGGATTTAGATGACCGATTCCAAAATTGCAATCTCTAATGCTTCTATTAAATACTTGCATTGGTCTGGGACTGCTTTACTTCTTGGGCTCTTTTCAAGTTTTTGTACTAACACCCCTAAGGTAGCTAGAAGTCCAATGCTATATAAAACTTGAAGCACCTTATTAATCTCAACCAAGCTGAAAAACTGGATCATTTCTTATGTTGGCCACCACAGAATAGCAACTCTTCTCTTGTCTTGCCAAGGGGCCTTGATTTGGTAGAGGTTCTTAGGACATGCTTCCTAAACTGGACTATACAAATAAAGTTCATTGGTAGCTGCTTCTTTCTATTACAAGATGGCTAGATGCAACCACTGCATGTATAATTTTCTTCCCACTTCTCCATGCTCTTCATACAGTAGCTCCATGAACACTGGGCCAAGGTATGGGAAGCTACAAGGAGAGTGAGGGAGGAGTATGTAAAATAATAGCATTCTCCTCCAAAATCGCTCAAATTCCCAGGCCCCAGTCTTCTTTTTTAACAATACTCTGGGACCACAGAAAAAAAATTAATTCATTAGGACAGCAAGAAAAAAAGAGGTTTGATTCTCTGAAAAGCAGAAAAAAACTTCTACTATATAATACACACAGGCTCTAAGGATATTAGAAAGATAAAAGAGTGCCTGGGAATGTCTCCAGGCAAGCAGTAAGGAATAGTTCACATCCATACCAGCAAACTTTTCTCTGCTTTTGAGCAGGCTGGCTGCAGGCAAAGTGCTTGTTGGAAAGAATACTTGGAACAAGCTAACTCATGAACTGAGCTTGGAAACTATTTGAGGGTTGCCCAATGACAGGCCAGAACTGTACTCACAAAACAACAGGTTAATCCTCTTCTAAAACAATTTAAGGCACTGTTTAATGTCCTACATATCCATGTAGTATCTGAAATAGAACTGAAACTGAGAACACTTCGACCTTCCCTCCCTCAACTTCTCATCTAAGACTAATGGCTAGGCAGTGGTTACTGTCATCTTAAATTACACACCGCAAAAAAACTTCCTTAAATACTCTTTTCCAGATGACCCTGGACTGCTTGGGAAAAACACTTACTGATCTTCAGACTGATTTTTGTTTGTCAAGAGTAGTTTTTGAGTAAATTGATTTCTCTGTTCTAGAAGTTACAATGTTTATCATAAATTTTTCACAATACAAATAATTCAGAAGAACTAGTGAAATTTTCAAAGGCCAATTAAAAAGCTAGGGAACTAAATCCAGTTCTAAGTCACCAACATCTGGTATAAACTGAAGTTACTGAAGCAAGGCAAAATAAACTCATCATCTGGACGCTCTTAGCCTGAAGCAAATACCAGTAGAACATAGTAGTTTGAATATCAAGTTAGTTCTTTTGAACTATTATCTTTTAACTTACTTTCAGTATGTCAAAAACAGACCAACCCTGGTGTCTCAGTTCACATGAAGTGCAGTGTCTCACCAAATTAACAGAACCAATTCCAAAAGCCCAAAAGCTTTATGGACTCCAAGTACAACCGGCTGTCAAAGGGACTTGTGTTTCCCTGAGAACACATTGCGTATCAAAATTAGACTGAAGTTCTTAAGTCTGCCAAGCAGTTCTGAAAAAATTGTTCAGTGTCATTTTGTCATATCAACGCACTCTGTTTCTTTTGACTATTTATTTTTAGAGAACATAATATCCTCCTAGTTATTAGTGTTGCTTGGGCATACTGGGATTTTCCACCACACAGATAATTCCATATGCTTTGAAGATGTGAAAGAAATTAAAGCTTATGCTAGTGTATCTGAGTTTGCAATAGAATAAAAAAATATTAAAATAGCTTACTAGAAACTTCTCTTTCTAGTAAATACTTTTAATATAAAGTGTTACATAAAATTTTTTTACATAGCAACAAAATTAGTAACTATTCTATTCACACAACAAATTTATGGAAGAAGCGTACTTTTTTAGACTTCATGTACAACTTCTGGCACTATTTACATTTCAAGATCAAGATCTGTGATAACCATATACCCCAGAAAAAAAATCAGAAAGCAATAGAGGAATTTTGGGCCTTAAATTCTTTAGAAATCACTTTCTGCTGCTTTCAGTCACGCAGAATATTAGGTTTTAAGTGGTACATACCCAAAGGCTTTCCTTCCTGTTCTCGAAACTCCAGGTCACTGGAAACTGATACTTCATCAACATTAAATTTTGACAATTCCGTCCCAAGATACGTAACCTGTCCAAAGAAATCTAGATGGATAACTGATTGTTTTAAATAGTATTTTTTGGCTTTTTTCTGATAGGCATAAAACCTTCACTTTTCTTATAAAACTGAGTTTATGCATTTATAAGTCTAATCTGCATCTGTCAAGATCAAGGAGAAATTATGCTAATTTGAATTCTAAATGAAAAAAAACCCAAGCATAATACAGCCCATCTGCAAAGCCCTTTAAACTCTGCCAGTGTTTTTGCAACAGTTGTGCATGACACTCTGATACTTCAATAAGTTTGCTCCTTTTTATTCAAACTACCTTTCAGCTTTTCCTATCAATCCTTATCACCTTTAAAGCTACTCTTTCAAATCCCTGCTAGTTTACAGTGTGAGCACTCCATATTCTTTTAACACTCATAACTAGTTCATCATTGTACAGCTACAGCTATGTAGCTCTTTCTTTGCTGTTCATTCATTATGAGTAAGACGACATTTAAAATTTAGGCTTGTACCCTCTTTTGCTTTAAGAACAGTAAGGACATCTAGATCAGTGAAACTTGTTATATCATTACCGATAACTTTGGGAATCAAATCAGGCCTACCTTATTCCACACATACTTCCATGTCACAGAAATATCACTTCCTAGTATATCTTTAACCCACTGAACCGGATTCTGCAGTATTTGTCCCTTACTGGTTCTGATCTTGCCATTCTTTAAGAGTGTAGCTTTATGACTGAATTCCTAAAAAAAGAGTAAGAAATAATTTCAATTCACAAATTTACAAACATGAAATAAGATCCTTGAAACATGAAAAATGCCAAAGAATAATATAGCCGAAAAGTTGCAGCTAATTCTGTTTTTCTCTGAAAAAAGGTTAAGTAATTTAATGCCACTATCAAAAACTGTGTAAAATAAGATGATTTATTGCACCGGAACAAGATGCTCTAGCCAATCAGAGGACAAATCTCCCTGTGCGTGTTTGTCAGAACTGTATTTGTATCTTAGTTCCTCTTATACATAACAAGGCTTTGAATAAATTAATTTGCAATAGTGAACTCAGGCACTTACATGAGGCAAATCTGTGCAACAAGAAACTGCTACATGAAGTACATGTATGTCAGAGTGAAGTTTCAGCAACGATTCAAACATGAAACATACTTGCACAAAAATTTCACTTATATCAAGGGATATCACACATTTTAGGAGGAACCTGACAGCCCTACCCTATGCAAAATTAAGTACAAAAGAACTTACTGTTAATGCCTCTTTCATAATGTTAATACAGCCCAGTTCTGCAAACATTTACACCTCTCCAGAAGCACAAGTTATAGTCGTTTACAGTTGAGTAAGTCATGGTTTTGTCATACTGGCCTCAGTTGGACAAACACAGTTAAATAATGCAACAATTAGCTGTTGAAGAACTCTGTTAGAACTTAGTAAGGTCACTTATCATCCATAAAGTTAAGCAATCCAAATAAGAGAATGATGCACCAGCAAATATTGAACCACCTCTCACCACATCCACTGGCTTCGGGTGGCTTTAAGAATTTCAGTTAAGACGATTAACCCAAGTATTTCAATGAGCACTCAGCTGAGTTCAGAGTTTCACAACCTAGGTCTACAGCATTCAACAACTGCATTTTACCTGCCCAAAGCTAACCTTAAGTAAGGACTATGTACCAGCTGTATGTTGTTATCAAGTACATCTCTATAATGATAAAGAAGGGAAATTTACTGATCATCTCCTCTTTGCAATGCAACAGACACTGGCTTCTAAATTTTGATTTCTATAGCAGTGTCTTACAAGACACAAATGAGTGTTATTTTCATCCTAGTAAAGATCACTGACTTCTCTAAGGGCCAAACACCAGTATTTACAGCACGGGATTATAATCCTTTAGGATTCCCATGCATCAAGCTGGTATCACAGACAATTGTCTTGAAAAATTGCAGTAGGCATACTGAACTCTTCATCCTTCCACTTAGTCATCTTGCAGTTCAAAGAAGTATTAGATGTTCTTCAAAAAAAAGAAGCATGTCTCCATACCTATCACGTGGCCTAATGTACAGCCTTGTGACTTACACTATCCTATGTTCCAGAACAAAAGACCACACGAAATGGCAGCTCTCAGCAGAAAAACATTCCTGAGCAGATTATAGGTGTAGGAAAAGGAGCTCTTGCTACCTAACTAAACCGGCGAGTTGGCAGAAAAGAACTTTTTGTGTTTTTATCAATATGCTTCCCTGGAAATTAACTAGCTATGTTGGTTTTGCACGGCCTGGTTTTTGGTAGTGGGGGGCCACAGATGTGGCTTCTGTGAGAAGCTGCTGGAAGCTTCCACCATGTCCAGCAGAGCCAATCCCTGATGGCTCTGAAGATGGACATGCTGCTGGCCAAGGCTTTCCAATTAGAGATGGTGGTAATGCCTCTCTGGTAACATATTTAAGAAGAAAATCAAAACAAAGTGGGACACAGTCTTTTTCTAGCCAGAGGAGAGGAGGAGTTGAGGACATGTGAGGGAAAACAACATGGAGACACCAAGGTCAGTGGAGAAGGAGGGGGAGGAGGAGCTCCAGGCACCGGCCCCGAGGTTCCTCTGCAGGCCATGGCAAAGACCATGGTGAAGCAGGTGTGCCCCCGCAGCCCGTGGGGATCCACGAGGGATGCAGAGCTCCACCCGCAGCCCGTGGGGAAGGTGCCCACACCGGAGTGGGTGGATGCCTGGAGGAGGCTGTGATCCAGTGGGAGAGCCAGTGGAGTCTGCTTGCTTCCAGGCTGGAGCAGCCTGTCCGTGGAGGACTGCACCCTGTGGAAGAGTGACCCATGCCGCAGCAGTTTTGGGAGCACTGCTCGCCCATGGGAGGGACTCACGTTGCAGCAGTTTTGGCAGGCCTGCTGCTTGTGAGATTGGAACCACAGCAGAGAGGTTCACGGAGAACTGTCTCCCGTGGGAGGGACCCCATGGCGTAGCAGGGGGAGGACTCCTCTCCCTGAGCAGTAGAAGATGATCTTGGATGACGAACTGACCAAAACCCCCAACCCGTGTCTTCCTATGCTGTCAGTGGGAAGGAGGGAGGGGATTGGGGGAAGAAAAGGTGTTTTAAGGGCTTGTTTTTACTTCTCATTATCCTCTGATTTTGTTAGTAATAAATTCACTTTGTACCTCTAAGTTGAGCCTGTTTTGCCCTTGGAGTGTTTTCTCCCAGTCCTTATCTCAACTCAAGAAGCCTTCATTAAATTTTTCTCTCCGCTGCCCAACTGTGGCAGGGGAGGGTGAGGGAACAACTTTCGTGGGTGCCTGGCATTTGGCCTGTGTCAAACCACAACACTCGCTCACATCTGGGAATTCAGTCAATGATTCCCTCATATGCTCAATACTAAGCCAGGCCCCTGGAGGCTGCTCTGTATTTGGAGGGACAGGGACATGCTTTCGTATTAATAAAAAAGGCTTTTCTTTTTTTTTTTCAAATACGGTTCATACCATACTGTAAGCTTATAGAACCAGCAAGCATGTAAGCAAGTATTTTTGCATGTATTCGTGCCTATTACAGCACTATGAAATCCTTGATGTCACATTTTTCATTTGAGGCACTTGACAGTTGTTTCCAAGAATGACAATAAGTCGCAACAACAATTACATTCCTGGTCCTGCCAGTATAGAAATCAAGTATTACACAATGTAGATCAGCCAAAGATTCCACTCAGGTTCTAGCAATAAGAAATATTAGCAAACTGGTAAAGCAAAGTTAAACACAAATTTTACTTATGCAATATTCTGGGTCTTAAAATTATGGGCTGACAGAAGATTTCATCCATAGCATTTTCCTTTTAAACCTATGAACAGTTATCTATAACCAGTGAATAAAAATATTCACTAGTAAGTGCTGAACATGCAGACTAAACCATGAGAACTGCTGTTTCCCCATTTTAGTGTGCGGAGTATTTTCATTATCCACTAATATTAATATTCTTATTTCTCAACAATTACCTGCAGTTTGAATTCTAAAACATTTTCTCCTGGCTTTATCCTTCCCAATTCAAGCAGATCTATCAACTGATGTTTTTTCCTAGTCCTCCGTCCACACCTCACTTGGTTTTGTTCCCATTCCTGATTACTACAGCTCTGGGAAGATTTCTCACTGACATTTACTGGAGAATCTGTATTTGAGGTAAGATTAGTAAGCATCAGGTTGGCATTAAATGAATTCTCACTACTCTGAAAGACCATTTGCTGCAAAGTATTAGAGAAGTTCTTTGTAGATGTTAACAAAATTACTTGCTGTGGTTGCTTCTGCTGGAAAGCTTCTTTCATATTCACGTATCTGTGCAGATCCTCATGTGAAAGAACCTGCTTGCAGTCACTGGTTGTCTGACAGAAATTCTTACTGACAACAGTGCTTTGGGGTTCTACAATATTTAATGTGTTGGTCACTGAAGTGAGATTTAAAGACTTGTTTCCTTGTTCTACAATTGCTACACAATCAACGTCTTTTTGCTGTGAGCACTTTGTTTTAGTAGTGGAAATAGCAGGTTCTGAAGGCAATGTCATCACTTCTGCAACATTTGTCAGCTTTGACATGTTGTCAAAGGGATAGTCTCTTAACCTGTTTTCAGATGCCAAAGCATGATCAGAAGCCTCTTTGCTTGTAATTGCTTCTTTATTTGCTCCTGTCTTATCCAAGTAGATGTGTGGATGCTGGATGCATTCCTGGGCTGAAAATCTATTTTCTAAAGAGACATGTGCTTCTAATCTGTTTCCATTAGGCGTGTTGGCACCAAGCCCCATACTAAATGTTACTGCATTAGGACACATGATTTCATTAGCAGTTAAACTTTGTCTTGTATCACTTCCATGAAAAATAACTAAGTTTGAGATTTGCTTCTCTGCTGACGAATTGAACATCTGCTTTGTTTTTCTGTAATTTTGTATTTTCTGCACTAGTTTTTCCTGGTTTTGGGCAACAGTCAACAGGCTCTTTTGCCTAGAAGCAAGGTTAACTAATTGTTTCCTCAGTGCACCTTTTTTAAATGATTCCACTGAAGCCCTATAGAAAATAAAAAATAAGGACATTGGAGTTACTGTAAATACAAAATTAAAACAGTTTAATAGATGTAACACACAAAGAACAAGAATATTTTTCAAAGGACTCTGCCAACATTTAAAATTTGAACAATATTTTTATCATGTATGAAGTTTAATGTTCAAACCCCAGGTTTATGTACAACAAAGTGCAGAATCCCACAGCAGGATGCAGAATTAAGATGCAAGTGGGAATCCCATAGAATTAGGATGTTAATCATCAAAACTTCAGAAACAGCCTTGCCTATACCACTCCTTAATTGAAAGGATATATACTCCTATACCACCCTCAGTTCAAAGAATCAAAACTGTGCCTGTATTATCACCAACTGCTCTTTTATCACCACAAATCATAGTAGTGCATTGAATTCAATGTCTTCAAAGGTCTACTTTGTAGCCTTTTAAAATGAGCTCAGGATGAGCTACTGAACCATGATACTATAAGGATTTTTTTATGGTGTACACAAAAGATTTCATAAAGCTACAATTGTAATAATGCCACATGACCTTTAAGTAAAGAGGACAGAACAGTTTAGGATGTTGCCTGTGTAATCGGGGAATGCCACACCCTTCATCACACCCTGCTCCCAGACTGAGCCTCCTTCCTGTGAGACTCCTTCCCTGGGGGACTTTAACTCCTTTCTACTGGAAGAGAATTCTTTATTTACCCCACTTTCTTTGGCACAACAGCCATCAGCTCAGCACAATACTCTTTCCTCCTAATTCCCCCTCATGGGATAAGTGGTATCACTACCACTCTGGCACCATTTTGGGAAGACAGAGAAGTAACATAAATTGTGGGAAAAAGAATTGCAGTATGGTTTGCTTTTAAACCCACCCACATGCAGATAACACCATCCCAGCCTCAAAAGAGACTGTTGAGGGGATCAGGACAAAGGTACACTAAGACTAGATGGTTCAGAACAAGGACAGAAAAAGCACAGCTTGACAGTGTTGCTGTCTGTACTGTGATAGTGGTTGGATACCAACCATGTGCTTAGAATACATGACAGTATTAACATATCAGCATACAGTCAATCACTGAGTAATCCATGACAACTATGGACTTCAACACAGACCAATAAGGCTCCACACACTTTTCTAGAAGTTTTTCTTCCAGGAACTTTTGTTGCTTTATTGCTATATAGGTACAGAAGAAGCTGCAGTGCGATTAAAATGACAAAGTAACTAACAAATATGATACTTATTTTTTTGCTAATTTTTCTCAGGTAAGAGATATATCTTAGTACCTTAGTACAGAAGATGCTAGTACCTACATCTTAGTACAGAAAAGGAACAATGTTAGTAGTATGTCTCCCTGACCCAACTAACTGAACAACTGGAAGATGGAAAATGTGATGATGCCTCCTGATCTTCTATGGTTTGTGTGACAAAAGTTACAAGCCAACTAATTAAAAACAAGATGTTCCCTACATAAATAATAAAAAGGAAACATAATGTGATTTGTAATATAGCTCATTACTATTGATGGATGGCTGTTGCATTAGCTGCAGGGTATCTGCAATACCCAGAAATATTTATCAGTTCACTCTGGAACACAGTCTCACCCTCAATATTAGAAAACAGATAAGTTTGTGTAGCTATTAATTTTACTGTCCTTGTTACTTCAGTCACTATTTTGCTCACAAGGATGATTTGGAACCCTAACTCCTCGTCTCATAAAATCCTTTTTTCTTTTCTAAAAATCTGTGTAATCTGTGTATCCTACATTTTATAGCTGGCCAAATGGCTTGTGACAGAAATATTTCAGTCTCTTTGCTCAACCAGCCTGTATATTTTGCCATGAGACTACCTGAAAGCTGTACACTGCTGCTTTTTCATGACCAACCAAATCCTGCCCACACAAACAGAATGGAAACATCCTCATCAGCTGGCCTAGAAGCATCTGTTGAATAGGATACTACATTGTTAGGTGAGCACTTTCCGCATGACCAGCCTTGAGGTAGTCCTTCTCAGAAGGAAGTAAATGAGGCTTTGTGAAACCTAACATCATGAAGCTGATTAATTCACACAGTCCATGCTCACACTAAGGTGAGCAATCCTAGCTCATGTTTTAGTTGTTCTCACAAAAAAATTAATGTCTGCAAGCATACTTCAAAGCCATTTCTCTAAATCGCTCTTGCGGCTGTTGGCTAAACACTCCTAATCTAGGAGTGCTAAAGAAACAAACTAGAAGCAGGGACACTCCAGGGAGTGTCTTGAGTTGCTACTACTTTCCTCCATGATACTGCAAAATGAATGTAATTGCTCAATACCTCCATTTCTTAATTTCTGCTTAGGTATCATGGCTCCACGGGGGGAAAGTCCTACTTATCAAACCTGATTTCTTTTTACAACAATGTAACCCACCTAGTTGATCAAGGGAAGCCAGGTGATGTAATCTTTTTGGATTTCAGTAAAGCTTTTGGTACTGTCTCTCACAGGATCCTTCTGGAAAAAAGGTCCAGCACACAGCTGGGTAAACACATCATGTGATGGGTGAGCAACTGGCTCATGGGTCAGACACAAAGGGTTACAGTGAATGAGGTGACATCAGACTAGTGACCTGTCACTAGTGAGGTTCCACAGGCTCCATCTTAGGCTCTATGTTCTTCAACATCTTCATTAATGACTTGGATGCAGGACTGGAAGGGATACTAGGCAAGTTTGCAGACAATAAAAAACTGGGAGGAGCTGGTGACTCTCTTGAGGGCAGGGAGACCCCCCAGAGAGACCTCAACAAATCAGAGGACTGGGCAATCACCAACCATGTGAAGTTCAATAACGAAGAGTGACGGATTCTGCACTTGGGATGGGGCAACCTGGCACATATTGACAGACTGGGGAATGAGATGATGGAGAGCAGCACTGTGGAAAGGGACCTGGGGGTCCTGGGCGATGGCAAGCTGAATGAGTCAGCAGTTCCTTGGCAGCCAGGAAGGCCACCCATGTCCTGGGCGGCATCAGGCACAGCATCGCCAGCCGGGCAAGGGAGGGGATTGTCCTGCTCTGCTCTGCACTGGGGTGGCCTCACCTCGAGTGCTGGGGGCAGTTTTGGGTGCCACAGGATAAGAAGGACAGTACCAGAGAGTGTCCAAAGGAGGGCCACAAAGATGGTGAAGGGCCTTGAAGGGAAGCTGTATGAGGAACAGCTGAGGTCACTTGTTCTGTTCAATCTGGAGGAGACTGAGGGGAGACCTCATTGCAGTCTTCAACATCCTCATGAAGGGAAGGGGAGGGACAGATTCTAATGTCTTCTTTGTGGTGACCAGTGACAGGACCCAAGAGAATGGCCTGAAGTTGCGTCAAGGGAGGTTTAGGTTGGATATAAGGAAAAGGTTCTTCACACAGGGAGTGGTTGGGCACTGGAACAGGCTCTCCAGCGAAGTGGTCACAGCACCAGCCTGACAGAGTTCAAGAAGTGTTTGGACAATGCTCTCAGGCACATGGTGTGATTCATGGGGATAGTGCTATGCAGGGTAAGAGTTGGACTCAGCACATTCTGTGAATCTGTATTTTTCCACACATTTTGTCTTGTTCCCTACCTAATTTCAATGCTCACTGTGAGCACAGCAACTCATTAGTATGCATTAGCTAAACCTTGAAGTTCTTCCTTCATGTAAGAAAGGTAACTGAAGCCAATACCGATCATGCTTCCAAAAAATCTGAATGAAAACCATATAGATTTACTTTCAGGCCACTATATGCTGATATCCTAACAACTTCTATCGCTACTACTGCAAAGAATAGCTTTCTATGAATACAATACTTGTACTCGACTTACCTGTATTTTTTAGCAAGAGTATCCCTCTCTGTTGTCTGGTTTGCAAGTATTTCATTCGAAGTATGTTGTATCTGAGATAGCCTTTGCATATACGTATCTGTTCAATATTTTGAAATAATAAAAATGATGGCGGCAATAAACAGTAGAAAATAATTACATTAATAGCATTTTCAGTGTAGCAAATACACAGCCAGAGTGTAAAGACACTGTTAGAGCAGTACCTTATACTGTAATGCTTGCTGGTAGTTCCTTACAATTGGAGTACTTTTAATGAAATTCTTATAGAAAGAATTAAATACAAGTTTAACTTAAAAAAAATAGCTGAAGCACCAGAAGATCTTGAAGTGCAAGTACCTTGTTTAGGCAATTACTAAGAGAAAAAATGAGTAAATTAAAGAATTACCTTGTGGATGATAAGCACTGAAAATTATCAAGCTCTGTGTGTTGCAAGCAGCTACATAATATGACAATTATACTGAGGCTACCTGCAGAAGTTACACAATCTTAACAAGGTGCCTAAAACTTTTGTTTGAAGTATTATGAAATAGTTTAATGAACCTAGACTGTTTCAAGTTTAACACGATGGTAAAAGCATATCTATCCCAGTTTTACATAGTTTCTAACTCATAGTATAAAGTTAAATGATAAATAGTCCCTTTTTGTTAGCTATATTTTCCTAAAATAAGAAGAGCAATTATAAATACTTCTTTATACACCCTATCTCTTAGACATATAACATGAGGGTTAGAAGTCACATCCAGTGGATACCACTGGGATGATTAGCTAAAATTGTAATCTAATTCTTGAGATTCTAAAAGTCTATGCAAGCTTTACATAATCAGGAAAAATGAGAAATTACAGGACTGAATTGGAATTTATAAAATGTTACCCCAAACCTTTTTCACAGCATTTGCCTACTTAGTAATATGTAAATATTGCTCTCATTAAGGCAGTCTAATAAAAAATTTGAATCTGTTATTTATAGTAGGTTTCACTTCATGGAAATACCTTGAGATACCACTCTACATTTTAAGTTTGTCAATGTACTTCTATGTTCTTGTTCAGTCTTGTGCCTCATCAATAGTAATGACTGTGACTTAGTTTAAGAGGCGCCACATTACTAATGCTTTTGTCAGCAGTGGTAACAGATCACCATGTTCATTTCTCTCATACCCCTGAACAAGAGAAGTCTGCTTACCCCTGAAAAGAAGAAGTCTGATAATTCTTTTCGCTCATTTATGAAATTGCACTGATCTCTGTGCACAGGCTTCTGTCTATTGTATCATCTACCTATTTGTCAAACATTTTTCAAGAAAACACCTATTTTAATTAACAGTCCATACACCATAAATTTGAGTTGGAAGCTAACAATCTGCATAATTCCGTATTTCACATTTACTTTTAAAGGGGTAAATTTACTCATAAATATAATTTGAAAGCTCCAGCCTGCATTTAGGAATATAAATTTAAAAACAAACCCTTTCTTTCTGTCAGGAAGCAAAACTGTTTCATGAGTATGAGATGCTCCAGTTAAACAGTCCTGCCTAGATGGGCAAGGGCAGCCAGGGAGAGAGACCCTGGTCAAAGGCATTATGGCAGCAAGCTATGCCTCTTGAAGTGTCATAGCATGAACACAATAGACTCCAACAGCTACACAGCAGCAGCATCATGATTGCCTAGGAAGTCACTGTTGCTTAGGAAATTCTTGAGATTAACCTGAACTGAGATTTGATAGCCTAAGACAAATTACACCTCTAGGCACCAGCATTTCTTAAACTGTCCATCATTCACTGTGTCTGCCATAAAGAATTCTCTTTCTTCCTCTCATACATTATTTCAGGCTCCTGGTAGCCTAGCCACACTAGAATGAAAATGCTGCATTTGCTACTTTACATACAGACACAGCTGTTCTTGAACATGCAGGGGTTCATGTAACTGAATAATGCTGCCAGAAGTATGCATTCTTACCTAATGATCCCTTTTCATATAATTAGGTTGACTTGAGACACATGCCTCCAAGTGGCATGCCTACCTTTTCTGTCATAATATTCATTCCTGTGCAACTGGAAGTACTTCAGGAAGTGCCCATACCTGAGAAGTGTTATTACATCTTATTCTCTGAAGCTGTCTTTTCCAGAGGAGATATTCAAATAAATTATGTGCAATAACATTTTAAAAACAATTACATTGCCAAAGATATTTATCCACTAAAAATAGGTGAAACACTTCCATTTATGTCTACCTGCATCTTTGGAAGTTCTCAATTCAAACAGCAACAGTTCTTCCTGCTTCTTTTCTGTATCTTGTGTGGCAGCAACAGACTCCTGTTAACAAACACAGCAATTACCGTAAGAAGTAGAGCCAAGTGCACCGTACAAAACCGGCCATGATACATGGCCTGCAGTTTAAGTATTGGTGGACTCAAGTCATTCCAGGTTGGGAATTACTGTGTAAAGGCAATGGGGCACTGGTAGGACAGAGGTATATAGTGCCAAGGACATGCTCTGCAACAGGCTGTCACAGCCTGGTTTTGCTGTGGCATTCAAACTAGTCCATGCTCAGAGTCCTCCAGAAACCTCTGAGCACACAGCAAAGATTAGATAGTGAATTCCACCATGACAGCATCATCTAGACAATGTAGACATAGCTTACAGACATCAGCAAGAGATCTCCTAACAACTTGTGCAAAAAATCTTCCTTGTTGTTTTACATTAAGATAAACAATATCTAAATATCTTCATCATCGTGATAACAATTCATTACTGTTTCAAAAAGAACCATTCTGGAAACATGATGAAAAGCCTCAGAACTCACAACCTTTTTTCTATTTATATAAGCAGTAAGAAATGCGTGTCAGTATTTGTTGCGGTGTATAGGTTCCTGGGTTGGCATGGCATACCACAGCCTTCTCAGAGAGCGCAGTGATGCTTGCTCGGGGAGAGCGGCTGTTCCGCTCCCCGTGCCCCTTCCAGGCTGCCCCTCGCATCCTCCGGAAAGCTGAAGCCCCGCAACACGGTGACGGTAAAGGAGGTGAGAATGCTCTCCACATGAGGACTGCAGCAGATCTCTTATTTCATGGTGGCTCCCAGAAGCCTAGGCCCAGCACATGTGCTGGCTCCCCAAGGTAGAGAGCCAGCACACGGCATGGTTCCCCAAGGCAGCGGCTCCTGCGCCAAGCCAGAGCAGAATGCGAGAGAGCATCACGTGCCATGTAGGGTCCTTTATCAGGGTGAAGGGGGCGGAGAGAGCACATGGACCAATGGTCACAGGGCATAGGGGTGGTACACGGGCGGAGTTGGGGTAACAGAACCAATGGCAGAAACCTGAGGGAGTGGTTAGGGTTAGGAGGGGGGAAGGAGGCACCCACCTGGAAAAGGAAAGCACAGGAGAGAAGAAAAATACAACACTACAAGTATTGACTACTGTTTGCACAATACATTTAAATTTAAAAGGAATCATGAACAGAGAGAGGTGATAACAAACACACTCATATACGTAAACCACAGCTTATCTACTATAACTCTCTGCATGATGCTGTTTTTACATATTTTAATGGATTAATTATTTAACTTATATTTTTATATTTTTCAGTCAGCAAATGTCACTATGCAGTAGTACACTACAAAGCAGTTTAACAAAACTCTGTTATCTATACTTACCACACTGTATTTCTCATGTTGTGGCTCCAAAGCTGCATAATCATTTTTATAGTAGCGGTAACAACGACGTTTTGATTTTCCCTCTCCACAAGTAAGAAAAAATAAGTAAAATTTAAAATTAATTTGCAGCAGCCTCATAGGCTGGATTAGCTAATATAGGTTACAAAGATGCAATGGCAGATCAAATAATGAAAAGTATCTTGTATATGCAGATCAGATCAAATTTAGGTAACATAAAGAAATGAAATCTACCACTTTTAAAACAACTCATTTCCCTTCCTGCAAAGGGAAGCATGCATAATAACAAAAATCTGAAGATGCAAATATGTTCTTATACCTCATTCTCTCAGAAAAAACAAAACCCATTCATACATCTTATTTTCTGTAAATAAATAAATAGCATTCAATAGTTAAAAGAATTAAAAATATCAGTGCCATGATATTTGAATGTATGATTTTTCCTTAAGACTACAGGGTAATCCTACGATTTGTATTACAAAACTAACATACCAGTAACTTCAACAGTTTGAACAGGAAGTACAGCGTCCATAGCACCATATGACTTCAGCAGTTCTTTCATTTCTTCATCACAAGCTTGATTCAAAGCACTTTCTCCTGAACCATCCCTCTCATTGGGATTCGCTCCATGCTGCAGCAGAATCCTGACTGCCTATTATGTATTTTTGTTATTTGTACAGTGGTAATTCTTGTTGTGGACTTATGTGTTATATCTAACATTCATCACAAATAATACAAGTTCAAATTAGATACTCCACAACTGTTACACTTACAATCCAAATTAAACAAAATAAATAATTTGCTATTATCAACACAGATTTCTATCTTACATTTCTTACATTTTTCCACTAAAATACATAAATAATTCACAAATTTTCATTAAACCTATAATTTTTATGGGGTTTTTTATGGTTTCATGGTTATACAGAACAATTACAAACCACCATGTATCTAAAATAAAAGGAGCTGGTCAATTATATTAAGACCAAAGTGCAGAAAAGAAGTGCATTTCTTCCCTTAATATTGGTTTTGGTTTCATGAACTGATAATTTTTTTCTTTATTCCAAAAAACTTGCAAGTTTGCTTAATTGCAAAATGTGGAAATCAGATTAGTGGCATCAGTGGAATCATCTACCCCTAAATTCAGATCATTCAAATTCACAAAAGCACTGATGAGGTCAGAGCTTGGATTGTAAAAGGATTTTCATATGTATGAGTTCTCAACTTTAGTGTTTCTTCTTATTTCTTAGAGTGCAGTTAAGTAGGAAAATACATCAGAATGAGAGTGACGACTCAAAGTTCAGGATGTTCTCTGTTGGTTTCCCCCCAAAATATTGAATAATACAACTATATCCTTGCAAGAACTCTACTGATCGTTTGGCTCCAGGCCTGTGAAATCATCCCCTTTGTTTTACCCTTCCTCCCAAAAGAAGATAACATGAATTGTCCTGATAGAAATAGAAGAAGTATATTTGAGCTAATCTGGCATCACCTTTACACTTCAGTTCCCTAGAACTCACTCTGCCAAAAGAACATTTTATTTTCTTCTGGGCAGTGCTGGGCACCACAAGTTAAGAAGATTGTGAAGGTCCTTGAATATGCTCAGAGGAGGATGACAAAGCTGGTGAGAGTGCTGGGAGACATGTCCTGTGAGGAGCCACTAAGGACTTTGGGCTTGTCTAGTTTGGAGAAAAGGAGGCTGAGGAATGACCTCATTGCTCTCTACAGCTTCCTGAGCACGGGAAGTGGGGAAGGTGATGCTCATCTCTTCTCCCCGGAATCCAGTGATAGATGAGTGAGAACGGGTCTAAGCTGTGCTGGAGGAGTTTCCTAGAGAGGTGGTCAGTGTCCCAAGCCTGTCAATGTTTAAGGAGCATCTGGACAATGTTAACATGATTTAACTTCTGGTTGGCCCCAAAGGGATCAGGCAGTTGGCCTAGATGATCACTGTAGGTCCTTTCCAACTGAAATAGTCTGTTTTCTAGAACCACTGAATGGTTTGGGTTGGAAGGGATCAGTTAATAAAAAAACTGTTGATTTTTAAACAACAGACCCAGGATCTTTTCTTCACAAAAAGAATTTTTTTACAACAAAGGTAGTGGGACACCGAAACAGACTGCCCAAAGAGGTTGTGGATACCCCATCACAAGAAATGTTCGAAGTCAGGTAGGACAGGGCTTTGGGCAAGCAGAGCTAGCGAAAAAATGTCCCATCCATGGCAGGGGGCTTTATGACTATGTGCTACACTCCTCTCCTCCTTAAGCCGCAACCACCAGAGGCAGCTGTGATAGCTGCATCCAGTTTACTCTAGACTTTGGGGGACCAAGAGCACTGTCTGGAAGAGTGACCCAGGTGTCTTACTGGTATGCAAATATGACCGTAAGTCAATCATCTTACTTCATAAGTAGCGCAGAGCCCAGGGCCCCTTGAGCTCTCTCACACAGCAATGGGCTGCATACCAGGACCCCCACTTGAGTAGGGACACCTCTCAGTGTTACTCCTCAAGGCTGAGAAATTCCTCGCCACAAGAGATTCTCCATAACTGATGCTAAACTTTGAAATCTTAGCTAAGTGATAGGAAGGATTGATAATGCACATATAGTGCTTTAGACATAAACTGCTGACTGAGCCTGGGACTAAGTCTGGATCCAGCCATCTGAGAAGGAGTTTAGAAAGCAAGGGAATCCCTTCTGAACATCATGACTCAACAGGAGGGTCCTCCTTACAGTTTAGACCCCGTTCTCTATGCAGTAAATAATAGAATTGTGTTACATAACTGTCACATTTATCAGTGAACTTTGTTATCTGACTGTTTTATACCAATAAAGTGTATTATTGTTCCTCTTTCAAGTGTGAAGTGCCATCACTCCCATCTGCAGCTGCATTCAACTAATCAATGAAACTGAGAATGTTCAACTTTAACACTGTTTTTAAGAAGCCCAAAACTGGGAAAGAACCACAGGAACTTTCTGAATTTTTATGATTTGTCTGCTATACTAAAAAAGTCAACCAAGTGTGCAATTTCAACTGTCACTATCGAAGAATACTTTTCTCTAATTTTGATCACTTTAAAGAATACTGGTTTATTTCCTAAATGCAAATCTACACTAAAATCATGTTACTAACTTTAATGAGATGGGGATTTTGCTTTGCTGATCCTCTGTTGGAAACTGGTGTCAGGAAATCTTACGTAAAAGAAAAATATACCTCCAAATAATTGCCAGAAACAGCATCGTGTATTGGTAAAACACCACAGAGGCTTCTGCTGTTAACATCAGCACCCGCTTTCAATAACTCTAAGATCACATCTGTAAATCCTCTATTGGAGGCTTCATGAATTGCTGTCCAACCTAATAAAAGCAAGATGACACATACAGTATGCATCTGATTTGGAAAGATCACAAAGGTCACTGAGTAGTAACTCTACATTTTGCTGCATTTGAGATAAATCTTACACAAATAATCATCTTGAAATGCCAAGGTAAACTATTTTGTATGTAATTTAGTTCACTTCAGAGAAAAACTTGTCCAGTATTAAGCAGAAAAACATTGCTTTCTTTTCTACTGCAGTACTAAAAATAATAAAAGAAACAAAACATGGGAGTAGAAAAACTAAAAACTCAGAAGCACAGTATTAATAGTCTGATTTCTAGTAACAGTAGCATTTTACAATACTAAGTCTGCCAGGCATCTGGTATAAAATACTACCCATTTTGAGACTACAAAAACAGAAACGTGTTATATATTTAGGCAGGAAAAAAGAAAACATAATCTTGTCATCTGGTTTTTGTTCTTATTTCCTAAGGAAATAAAACCTGTCTGAATGTGCTTCACACATGCATGTACTGATGTGTATGAGCTCCACCAAACTTTTGAGTTCACTTCTGTACACATTTCTGAAAATGTGCTCTTCAGCAGAGTAGCAAGGTCCTAGTAAAGCCCATGCTGAGAAATAGTCTGCATTATCTCCATGCTGACAAAAAAGCCAGGTATTCATTCAGTGTGCTTGCATTTGCTAAATGAGTTTCTTTCCTCCTCAAAATTTTAAGTCAAGATTCCGTAATTTTAATAAAATGACGCAAATTATAAAAACATATCTATGCTACAGATTATGTAAAACTGTGTCATAAAACAAGCCCATAAGAGAGTAATTTTCAAACCTGCATAGTCCTGCTCATTGACACAAATTCCAGATGATATTAGAGTCTTCACCAAAGACAGGTCTCCTCTCTTAGCAGCAATATGCAGCTGAGTTTCCCCTTTCTCATTTCTCCTAATTTTCATCTTTCTCCCAGCTCTTGTACCACAGGTACCAGGTACAATTACAGCTTCTTCCCTGGTAGATTCTAAACAGATATTGGGTGTTCATTGGAAATTTTTTTCACAAAGAATGCTTAAGTATAAACAAAAAATTAAACTTCCTAATTAATTTGAATTGCTGTAAATGTGTGCAATACTGTTGCTTTAATTATTCAATAACATTAACTGGCTGTATCAAAAGTTTAAAAGGTACTGTAGAAGGTCCTACGTACCAGGTCAGATAACAAACAGATCCTATAGTAAAGAATCTCCAGTTAAAACCTAGATGATTCAACAAGGCTACAACAAATTAAAAATCCACAAGAAAGGTAACAAGGTTGAACTTTTATACTGTATAGAGTTAGGGAATATCTTAGGTTTCTCCATAGACTACTTTCATGTTACAAGGCTGCTAAATATATAAACTACACACATAAAGATATTGAGGAAACGATAAAAAAGTGGAGACTTGAGCATTACTTCTTATCAGTTCCTAATTCTGTATCAGGAAAAAGATAATTGTGTGTGTATATATATATCTATATATATCTATATATATATCTACACACATGCATATAGGTATATATCTACAGCTGGATGAATATATATATATATACACACACACATACCCAAGTTGTTTCTACAGGTGTGATCTGAAAAACTACTGTAGACTGCTTACAAGTCTTCGAGTAATGCTTAGTGGCATAGATAAACTGTCTTTTAATTAAACCTGTGCATGACTGGATTCCTAATTGCAAATAAACTTGATTTAATCCTTATTGGTTCACAAAGCAAAAAACATCCACCATTCACTTTAATGACATCATGTGATCATCAGAGAGCTTCTAATTCCGAAGCTTCAGGTAATAGACCTACTAAATTTTAAGAGATACAATGGAAAAAAGAGGTTAATGAAGTACTGATTATGTGTATAGAGTAAGGACAACACCCTCCTCAAACTGCTACCAAAAAGACAGGATACATAAATCCTCAAAAGCTCTATCATGCATGCTAACTTTTTAAAAACTCCTGTTCCTTCTATTACAGTATCATACTACCAAGATATTTTTAAAAAGTTTAGGTGTTCTTTCTCTGATTTCTTGAAAATATGTAATTTATTCAAAAACCACAAAAGTGTAACGTTTTAAATGAGCATTCTGCAACTCTTATCCATGTTTTCTTTTCCTTTTATTCCTATGAACAATTAGTTGCTGCATCTTCCTCTTCTCATTAAACAAGCTGTTTTCTCCAGTATTTTCAGTCAGCATTATCCATTAGTATCAAACATCTTCTGTGCTTGACAGCTGCCTTTCTTCAGGCATCTCCTGCCTTCTGGAAAATCTGCTTTTCCAATGTTTCTTTTAAAGTAAACTGTGGAGCTTGCCATACAAGACTATTCGGAGGAACATGAAAGACAGACTGAAGTGGTATTAGAGACAGACATACAGTGAGGACACACCTTTTAAACGAGCTTGCTCACTGTAGGATGTTCAAACCTGTGAGAAAGCATTCAGGCAACCCTCTTTGCACTGAGGGTGCTTGGCCTACATTGTATTGGCAATTGGCAAGAAAAACTCGAGAGTTCCTTTTTTAAATGAAAACTTGAGACTCTAGAGCACACAAAGGCATCACATTATTAAAATACTCCTCCAATCCGAGACCTACTTTACCATAAGATAATGTATTGTGTTTTGTCTAAAAGCTTCTGGGTTTGAACTCCCAAAGCAATCACTCGCTTTCTGATTCTTCCTTTTCTTCCCTTTTGATTCATGGGAGAATGTCCTAGGGACTTTTTAGAGACGTTGAAGGAAAAAAAAGGCACACAACAGCCCATTAAGCTAATGAACCTTAGTGATATTGGCTGCAAGTGAACAGAAATAATTGCAAAGTTTTCCAGTTAAATTGTCATGCACAACAGTTTGCTTCATGGCTGTTAGAAAACATTTGCAAAAGCATGATGAGACATCGGTTTGTGAATTGCAAAATACTGGTTCTCTGTGGGATGCATTGCCAGGTGGGTCATGAGCAGGAAAGATCCAGATCTTGGCAAATACAAACTCCAGTCAGCACAGTACAAAGATAAAATTAAGAGACAGAGATTACCATAACCAGCAATCAGGTTAGATTAGGCTGACACACCTTAGCAACCTCAAGGACATTGTCCTTCAATACCTTAACACTGGTCTAGGAGCAATTATTTCCACAGGGTGAACTAAAAGAAAAGAAGCAAACTGCTTTTACCTTCCTTCTGTATAAGCAGAATAGAAATGTTGGGAGCCTAGTAAGTGACTGACTGTAGATGAAAGTGACACTGTCATTTGTGAAGAAAAGATTTTTATTCAAGAATAGAATAATATAAGGACACCAGTGGGACATAGGAACAATCAGATGAGATACAAAACCCAGTTAATGAAGAAAAAGCATAGGAGAGTAAAATATCTGAAAACCCCACAAGCCAGAAAACATCATCCCATTTTCCACTTTATTTCTACAGCAATCTGAATGCCATTGTCCTGGACTCCAAATTTATTAAGGCCTTCAACTGTATAAAGGGCTATACTTTCTTACACCACCTCTGAAATGGCAAAACTCTCCTGGTATAAAGGGACTAATTAATCTTATCTGAATAAAATATTAGCTGAAGAATCTCTTATGAGGAAAAAAGTAACTTGGGACATGCTATCCCAGAGGAGACCAAAATATAAGACACATGTTTGGAATAAAAGCTTTTTAAAATCATAATTGCACAAATAGGAGGCAAAAAAAGGTTTTAAGAGGGAAGGGATCCTATTGGAACTACAGGTTTTGGTTTTAGCAAGTCTTGAATACAATGGTTCTCTGGTTCCAGAAAGAACCAAAGTACACACGAGTGGTAGCTTTATCAAAAAATCAGTAAGTGAAAATATTTAGAGGTTAAAGATGAGTTAGAGCAGGGCTCTATTGTCATGGTAAGGCTACAACATAAATGCAAATCTTAGACATGGGATGAAAATGCTAAACAAAAAGCTGCATGTGCAGGCAGAAGAGAATACAACTACTGGAGGATGCTAGATCCTTATTCTCGTATAAGTGGGTTTGTATCTATACCACAGCTAAACCCAAAGGTACCAGTACAATCAGAGTCTACGCTGATTTGTCCCTGATGAGGATATAGCCTATAAAATATAAATGGATCTTTGTGTGTCAAATATATGGACAACCCTGTTCTTCGATCTGTGCCACATAAAACAGTTAACTAAAGACTGATCTAGTGTTATTTTAAACTGCTGTTTACGTAACATAATTAAGTAAGGATCAGCTTGAAGCTCTCATTTATGATCCTGCATCCCCTCAACCACAAATGCTAAAAGACTGATGAACGTAACATAAACAAAATGTGCATTCTGTAAAATGGAGTGCAGAAATCCTGGAAATATTTCAGGGTTTAGGTATTCACTAGAGTATTTGCTCAACATGCTATATATATTTTTTGTCAAACTTTCCTTCACACATTTCAAAAAGCCATCCTCATGTATGTTTGGAAAAAGAACTCCACTGGTTTATAAAGTATTAACTTTTCACCTGACTTCTTAGATGTTTGCTGTTCTGATGCTTGACTCAATTGTGATTGATTAGATGAAAGCTTGTTGTTGCTGCTACTGGAATATGAAGCTGCCTTTGCTTTTTGCCTTGTCTCCTGAGGATTTGCACATGCTGGTTCTGACTCCTCTGTCTCTACGGAAATCTATCAAAACAAAGGCAAAGAGAGTTTTAAACTTAGGGCTGATCCATTAGATTTATTTCCACTAACATCAGATTACAGGTGATTTGACAAGTTTTGCAAAAAACCGTTCTGAAGGTGTTCTTGTATCCATGTTTAGACTCCTGTCACTCAAACTACTACTGCTTCCCCGCATGAGACTATGTTGATCGCTGTCATATCCTGTTGTAACTTTAAAACAGATACATTGTGAGAGGAAGCCAAAGCAAGTCAGTACTGACTGAGAATCAAGTTCTGTTAAATTAGCAGTTCTAGAATGTTGTGCACACATTTTTTCTCCAGAAACCATGGATGTGAGACAACACAAACAGGTGATCTCCTCCCCTTTACAAAGAAGTTGCTGAGCTTCCACCAGTGCTGCCCTTTTATTCTGCAAATGAATTTCCACTGTACCACTGCTGAATTACATTCCTGTTGCAATATCACCTGACTTAGCTCAGTTTCCCTACAACATTAAGTAGGATGCTACAATTATGAACAGATGCAGCAGTAGTCTGGCCACTTCGTTAGGTCCATCATCAGCAAAATATGTTTTCTGTAAAGTTCCTTGGACTGCAAGTGGAACTAAACTTGAGGTACATTTAACACGAGACATTATTTCTGAATAGTTTTACTCTTACTTGTAGCCTCTGCTATAAGAATAGCCTGTTTTGAACTTTTTCATTTTTCTGCCTTCAGAGAAAGGTTTCTGAAGAGCTTTATTCTTGGGAATATCACCAAATTAGTTTTTTAGTTTTTCTTCTTTGTTCATGTTTAGCAAAACTTCCTTTGATGCTCCAGTATTATCATGTTGAAGTACACCTGCATTTAATTCTATCTCTAAAACAGGCCATATACTTAACTTCATTTTCTGATAAATTGCTTTATTATATACCAAAAGAAAACTCTGCTGCTATAAAATTAGCTGATTTCCTCTGTGCTGCTTTTTAAGACAGCAAGACCAAGAAATTAAAGAACTAAGAAATATGTGTATAAAAGTGTAAAAATTCATGGGTAAAATCCAACAATAAATATTACTGAAGTACTTTAAACTTGTATTTATTTTTGAAATTTGAAGTGAGTTTGAATTAATAATCTGCCTTCAAAAATGCCTTGCTTCTGTGGTCATAAACCAGAGCTGTAGTTTCACATTTCTGACAAGCCCATCTGCAATTATTCCAGGAAATTATAAAGAAGGGTAAGTAACACATTAAAACCACACAGAATTAACTCATGACAATCTCGAAACACAGCTGGTCCAAAGGCCAATGACTAACTAGACTTAGCATTATCCTTCTGATTATATTTGGAGACAGAACCAGAACACACACTGCAACATTTGACATAACTACTGAACTTATCAGTTACACAGCTACAGTAACAGGTCTACATAATTAAATATTTACAGCACCTTCTTTATCAATCGTTTAATCTTTTAAAGCATAATCTAAGACTATACACCATGGATGCTCTTACACTGTAACATTTCAAAGGAGACATAGACTGCACAACTGTGAGTAACAAGGACAGTTATCATAACCACATAAAACTCCAAAAGCTCCAAAAGAAGTATCTCTGCACACTACACTCTACATCTCAGATATTAGCTGTTATCATTGTTCAAAAGAAGAAAACAGAGGGGAAGAATACACTCTTAATGCCAAAAGCTGTTGCACTATATGCAAACACCATCCCAAGTGACTGATCATGGTGACTCGTCTCCACATGAGGCACCGGCTCCCTCATCCTACTGAGATCTCACAGCATAACTATGCAACCCCTGTGCAAGTCAGTGTCTTCCCAACCCTTTCCTCTCAAAATCCAACACAACTTACTCTACACAGAGACAAGACACAACTATCCTGCTGCTGCAAGCCAGGCAACAAATTGCAGTTTCAGTCAGGCTTCTGCAGGTACAAACAGGCACTGATGTACCATGTTTTCTGTAAATTAGCTCTGCAGCACTCGGAAAAACAGCAAGAACCACCGTCCATGAGACACAGCTGATTGCCTCTCTCTTGCATCTTCATGCAGTTGTACCTTATCCCAAGTACTAGTAAGGATGAGCATAACATTGACTATCACTCTCGGTCCCTGCTGGATATATCTAGTACATTGTGTGCTGGTATTGAAACATACTTCAGAAGCAGTCATCTGCTTTAGTTTACTGAAGACTGTAAGCAAGCCCATAACAGTTTATCATCAAATTAGAATTCTTTGTAAAGATGTACCTGGTGCTGGTTTGCATCTTCTACACACTGAGTATTTAACACATTTTTTGAATCATCTCCACCTGAAATGAAAATGAAAGACAGAAAGAAACCAGAATTGAAAAGAGATCATGATTTACTTTACATATATCTACATCTTGTATCTACAATATCTTATCTACAAGATCTTATATCTACAATATTGCACGTAGCATTACGTATGATACTTAGCTTTCAAGAAAAATTATCAAGCCCATAAGGGTTTTACTGGAATCTAAAACATATCAATATATAAAATATTTATCAAATTTTGGAGTCTACTCATTGTTGCAAATAGCGTCTTGTTCAAACCAGGTTTGGTGAGAGTAAAGAATGGCATTATACTTCCAAATTCTCTTGATGATTAGTGACCTGAGCAATTCTTTTTGAAACTTAGCGTAATCCCTGGCTCCTCTCTGTAAGACTTTAGGTGTGCTTCAGGATACCCAAGGAATCTCAGAGCAGCAGGCTGAGAGCCCTCACTCGCACCCCATCCATCTAATCTTCATGTCACCTGACAGCTTCTTATGGGCAAGTCTTATATTATCCCTTCAAGTCTAGTTTTGAGCTCTGTCAATGAGCCCCACTAACTTAGGAGCAAAGATCTCCTTCCTTCTCTGAGAAAGGTGAATGCCATCTGACGCCAGAAGTGACGCCTGGTGACATCCAGACCATCCCTTTACTGAAAAACCCAGAATTATGGCAATGACATTAGCTATGGAGTCATGCATTAATAGACTGGGTTTGTCTTCTTCTTCCAATGTCCCTGCTCACAACTGGAAGAAGAGAGGAAAAAATTACCTGTCTACCAGATTCCCTCACCTAAGGCTCTGAAGTCTCTTCTGATTATCCCTGGACTTAATGTTACAGCTTTATTGCCACCTATGTGGAAAAACAGTAATGGATAATAGTCTGAGGGACTCCTTCTGACTTAAACATACTACTGCCCACATTGACCCCTGGGTGTCCATAGTCTTAACCCTAGCTCTAATCAAAGCTTATCTCATACCTGCTTCTGATCAAACAGCCTCCTCCAAACTTTCTTCACAACTTAGTTCCCAAGACCGTACAAGACTCAACTCTCTCCTTAGCCAATCACTAATCCAACTTTCTCCTTACAAACTCACTAGCTGTTACCTACTGTAAAATTTTCCTGTACCCAGCCTCAACAGCAGTTAAGGCTTGGCAACCCCTAAAATCTAGATCTAATCCTAGTTTCCCATTTTTTATCTCATGGGTCCTTCAAAATTCAGACTTTATGCCAGTTTAAAACCAAATTTTATCCCTATCTCTACACTATACCTCATCCATCAGCAAGTCAAACAATGCTGCATCTTCCATTTAGATAGACAACTATTGTGTTTCACCTCTTCATTTCAAATTTAAAGATAACTCCAGCCCAAGAAACAGCTGGACCTCATTATCTTTTATACTTCATCAATGTACAGCAACTGTGGAGGGTAAGGAGTGCTCACTGCTAACTCCGGCATCAGATAGTGAAGGCCATAGAGTTACTAGCAGTAATTAAGTAAATACAGTTCAACAGATACTCTAAATTTCTCCATTTAGTGGTGACAGTATGTCACAATAATTCTTTCCTACCTGCTACTGAATATCTTCTGGATTTTGCTACATAACTTTCAAGAAGTTTCCTCATAGATGGGTCAGAAGCTTCTTCTAATGCACACCTTCCCATCTGATTTTTTAATAAGGGATCAGCACCATACCAAAGTAATAAGTTCGCCATCTAGAAAAATAATTTTTTGAGATAATTTCTTTTCTGAAAGTATTTTTCATATCCTTATGGATTCTCTCTTGTACTTGACAACATGAGCAACTAAAATCAAATTCCTCTTTACTCTAGTTCATAAACACCAAGCATTCCCCTAGATGCATCATTACCCTATAGTCTTACTATTTTTTTTTTAATTGTTCCAATTATTAACCTGATGCCATTAAGACAAGGTCTCCCAAAACACAGGGTAGGATTCATCCTCACAGCTCTTAATTGGCAGAAAATAACAGGTGATTTTAGGGTTCGAGTCAGCTTATCCATCTAGGATATCTACTTTAGGAGAAAATAAATTGTGCTCTAGATGTGTCTATTGTGACTCCGATGACTGCAAGGGAAGCTTTGACAGCTATTTCTGATGTACAACATAAATCTGATCAAATGAAACACATTCAGATGGTCTTGCTATCAACATTATGATTTTTATACAAATATAAAGCCTGAATCTGTTGCTATTCAAGAATTTATCACTTTAGCAAAATGTTCCATCAATCTTTGCAAAATACCTTTTTAAGATATGGGAAATTTACAGTCTGATTATTTCATTTCTATGGGTAAGCCTACAATCCTATTCCAGCATTAATGTGATTTTACTTGTACCTCTGCATTTCTCTCTTCAGCACCTGTTACAATCTCAGACAGAACTTGACTCACACCCTTCACCTGCATGCTCAAGTCCCTCATTACTTCTAACCAGACTGCTAATGAGAAAATCGTTAATGAAGTTTTCCTAATTCATACATTCTCCTAACAACAGAGTAAAATAAAAAGGGTTCAGCTGGCAGCAAAAGCCCTTTTGGGTTTCACAAGTTGTCCCAAGTCTTTAGATTTTTGCAACCAGTAATGTTGAGAACACTTCTTCCATAATGGGATCAATTAGCCACACACCATACTTGTATGCTCTCCCCCTTAACTGGACTACTAGAAAATCTTTCCTATACTTACCATTTTTTCTGAAATGAATTGATTTTGCATATTGCAAGCATAGAAAATGACGTAGTCAAAAGGTGTGTTTCCAACGTACAGTAATAGCTTCATGTAGAGAGGGTAGCTTTGAAAAACACAGCTGCAAATACCATGTTACTGAAAGTCATATTACTGAATCGTTATCACTATTTTGTTGCTAGCCAAAAAACAACAAAATTAAATCTGACAGACCACTGCAGTAAGGCAATTTTACTGCAACTGAGTAAACAGCGCAACGAGTAAATACAGCACCACCATGTAGCACCATTTCCTCTGGATATACCAGCTTGCATAACTTTAACTCAGCTCTGTGCTGAAAGATCTCGGTGTGCCTCAAGTGACATAGCTGAAAGATCTCGGTGTGCCTCAAGTGACATAGTTGAGAGCAGTGTTCTTCCAGTATCACTCAAGTTGCTGGCCCCTAAGTATTACCTGCAGAGATGCACAGACCTTCATCCACAACCATAGAAATGGGAGTCTTAAGTACAGTCACAAAACTCAGAAATATTTCATGAACCCGCAACAGTCTGTGATGCACAAGCTGCAGTTCATTCTTGGGGCTCTCAAGTCTCAGAAAAAATTAACCGGAAGTCCACCCTTCCTCTCTGCTCCAGAGACTTTTCCGGGAGAAACAGAGTAAGTCTCGCCTCAGTTGTGAAAAAGACCAAATGTTTATGAACAAAACTTATTAACCGCTCTCCAAAAAGCCTTTAAAATCTTGGAAATCAGTAAGAATTAGGCAGCATATGTGCAGGTCCATAGAAAAAGACTGCCAGCAGATAAAAGGAACACACAGAACTCCTACATAGATTTGGGTCACCCTAGGAATATGCACAGACAGATAGGTGGAGGTGACCACTGCCAGACTGAAAAGAGGATCTGCAATTCAGACACAGGCTTATGAAACCACTGCATTTGGCAAGAAACCTTACAATTAATACAAACTGACTATTCAGTTAGCTTTTTGTAGTTAGCCTACAAAATATAAGGCTATTATTTCATAATCCTCCATGTTCTGTGTTAATACATGGGTGTGCATGGCTGTGACTACACGCCATATATGCATGATTCATAAATCATGAAAAAAATATCATTAATAGTCCAGAAGACTGCTTAAGTCAGAAGTTACTCTGCAGGGTGATTATGAAATCAGTGAATGAAATAGTACTCAGTGGTAGCAATCTACTCCTCAGTAGTACAGCCATTGTCCAAAACAGTTTAAAAAAATTTCTCCTTTTGGACAAATCTTGTTAAGCATGGAGTGGTTTGAATAGAAATCAGGCAGAGAGGTCTTGCAAGCTCCTGAATTTACCTATAACCTAAAAAGACAAGCCCTGTACAAAAACATTATGTGACCTTCTGGACTCAACAACAATAATTTCTATTCCTAAATCATACTTGTGTTCAATTCAAAATATACCTCATAATGACCTTCTTTAACTGCATCTTGCAAGGGTGTTATTTGTTCCTTTTGTGTAGCATTAACATCAGCTCCTGCTTTCAAAAGCAGATTTGCTATCCCATAAAAGCCTTCCACGCTTGCTATATGTAGCGCAGTCAAGCCTATGAAAAAGAAAAACATGTATTTCACATTTGGGTGAAAAAATTTCTAAAAATTTATGTCAGTTTTAGGTTGTCTCTCCGATAAAGACTTCAGAGAGTATATTGATATAGTAAAAACTGATGTGTTCCAGTAAGATGTATGAAGAAATGTTTATGAAAATATCACAAGGGTTAGGAGATCTCAGGTTTTGACAAAATTTGCACCTACTGAGGAAGTAGATGCTGGTGTAACAACATTAGTTTTAGATTTGATAGTTCTGTCATGAAAGGAGAGAATAAAAATGATTCCTCCCATATTTTAGTAATTTCTCCTGGAGTAAAACATATACGCTATTTTAAGGACAAGGTAATTTTTCACAGCACTCTTTTATTTACATGGCTATGCTGAAGAGGGTAAGTAACAAAGAAGTGACAAAAATAAAGACATGAATTATTTACTGCCGAACAAAAATGTTTTTGAGACTATCCAAGAATGGTTTGAGTGTTCAAATAGATGAAAAATCCCTAGTGAAATTCCATATTCACTCCCAGGTATAAGGAAAAAACCTGTATGACAAGATATGACATTAATTCTACTCCATGAAGGAGCTTCTTTAGTAAAAATATGGCATGTAAGTCTTCGAACTGGGTTTAGCATAGCCATGCATCAGGTCCTTAAACATGTAGGGTGAGAGACATAAGGGAAAAACACAGAGGATTTTCCACTTCCTATTTTCCAGCTCTGAAAGTAACATGCCCTCCAGAAGATCACTATCATGGATAGTCTTACTCTTCGACAATTTTCCATTATCAGAAGGTTGTCAGGGCCTAATTCACATACTAAATATGTGAATTAATAAGGCTTAATAAGATTGCTTCAGTCCCATTAAGCAAAATTATCTTAATTTCACTAGAGAGAGAAACTCTCAAGGCTCTTTTATACACAGCCCAACCCTGAATATTGTATATTCCTAGTAACTAGGTTTATTATAAAATCTGTTAAGGAGGTAATAAAAATTTTCATTTAGGAGAATGTACTAATTTCTCCCTCAGTAAAAAGTATCCTCTACCTGATCTAATAATAAGACCCAAAAAACCTGCACCTACAACACATTCAATTAATAATCACTAGAGATTAGCAACATGAGCCTGCAAGGACACTGTGCATGCTCCAAATCAAGGAGAAACATAAGCCTCACTGCAACCGTTTCTCAGATCCCTCAGGATACTGTGAGTCAAGACTCAGAGCACAAGACAGTATTTCTAATATGCTGTGTCCATATCCTACATGCTGATGTTCAGGCAATAAAAAGCAGAAAAAAAACCTCACAACAAAACAAACAACAGAAGATCTCAACAACTCAGTAAGGTACTGAAGCAGAGTACCACAGCACAGGAATAAGGAAAAAATACCAGACTAAGATACGGATAATCACTGGGGGGAAGCTTTAAAGGAGGAGAACAGATACACAGGCAGAATATAATATTCAGAACAATGAGCCAAAGAGACCAAGATGAAAGTGCGTGTCAAAAGGACACAAGTCTGGTAAGTCTACTTCTTTCTGATTACACCTGCCTCACTGAAAACAAAAGAAGCAGGACCAGCTCAACCTCTCATCTCTTCAAGGAGTACAACTAAAAGATATTTTGTGCAGCTCTGCTCCTTTTGCACCAAAGAAACAGCTGCCAGAGTCTGTGGGATGAAGAAATGGTGGCCTAGCAAAATATGCAAAGGCAGAAAAAGGAAGCAGCTGTGACACCAAAATCTAGAACCGGTGCACTTTAGTACACTTAAGTGCCTACTGTGGCTGCAGCTGAACCCACACTATCAGCACTTCTCAGTTGTCAACAGAGGGCTTTGAAACTCACCAACAAAATATTTTCTCATCTGCCTCTAGCACAAGTTAGTACATATTACAAGTCACTCTGTTAGCCCAAATGCCTGTGCTGTAAAAGTCTGAGATTTGCCACTGACCCAATCTATCTCTCAATATATTCCAGAAGACAGAGAATTTCAACCGTAATTTTGGTCTGTTACATGCTTGCATTATGCAATAGCCTGTAACTGCAGAATGCAGGTTTTTTTTCTTTCCCACAGGACAGTTGTGAAATCCTAGCTGTTAGCACAATATGGAAAGACTGTAAGAATGAAGTTTTCTAGCAGAAGAGCCAGCTGTCTGAAACAATTTTCTTTTTTGTTACAGAAACTTTTCAGAGACTACTGGATGAGACAGGGAAGTGCAGATTAGGAACAATCTTATATTTGATACAACCAAGTAATAATGAAGGTGAAGTCTTTGGCACAGAGTACCACCCACGAAAGTGAATAAGGTAAATTGCTTGAATCAAATAGCAGGCTACTATTTGTCATGATTTTTTTCCCTGCCCAAGACGAAGAAAAAATGGAAAATACGAAGTAATCACAACTTTAAAAAGTCAAAACAGTGCTCAACTTCCCTCAAGATGTAAAGGGCAAAATCAAAGTTCCTGAAAAATTAAACTGGAAAATCTACATCTTGACGTCTAAGTTAGCCACTGAAATGGACAAAAATTGGACCTCAACTTTAAAACCTATGAAGCTGATTATTTAATTAGGGACTGTTCTGTTATAAGCATGCATGGAATCATTGAAAAAAAACCTAATTGCGTCACTTTGTAACTTTTTTAAGTTCTTACTTTTCCCTCAAAATTTTCTTTTCTTGTATGCTTTTATAACTAGATCTGCATGTTTTTCCATGAACAAGTACTAAGTTAAAAAAATAAAAATTTAATAATCAACTGACCAGTCACAAACCTACAGCCTTGTCTACTGCACAAACTCATAATATATGTTTTTATTAGTTATAATTGTACTGAAAATAGTATTTTAGTACAACTGCAACTTACCAGCGTAATCCTGAGCATTTACTTTCCCACCGGCTTTTATTATCCTACGTACAAGATCTACGTCTTGATGAGTAACAGCTCTATGCAGTAAGTTCTCACCATACACATTCCTCCTGTGGATTGTTGAAAGTGAAAGTGGGCGAGTTGGATTTACAGAATTCCTATCAAAGGCTTCTCGTCCTGAAAAATAATGTGAAAGACCTGATGCACAGAAAAGTATCTTTTCTCTCTTATCTTGGCTTCACTTTATATTATAGTTAGTAAATAAGCTTTCTGAAGAAACAAATATTCATTCAATTTAGTAAAAATTAAAATCTCAAAAAACACATGACAAATTGAATAATAACACCATTTAATAAAAGATGTCATAGTGCATTTCATAATAAAACTCGAATTGAAATTCAACACATTGAAACATGACTATGTAGAAGTGTTTTAACTTTAGACTTCTTCCTTTTTAGTGACATTTTTGCAAGGTGCATTGCTTCCCAATGGATGATAAAACCACTATTCGACATTCAAATCGGTATAAGGTGATCATTTCAATAACCAGTCAGTTATGCAATAATTTAACTTTTCTTAAAAGTCAGATTTATCCACCATTTTTTTTCACTCATCTGTCTTTTAAAACCTCTGGTTTGTGAGCAAGTGATTGAGATTAACTCCCTCAAGTTATCTTTTCTCATTATTTCACAACCAGCTCAGTCATTTCTGTAATGAGTGAAAGGTGAATATGAGGTCTAAATAAAGAGACTGTTTTTAATCTTTAGTTTAGAATTTTACAAAACAAACACTATCTCCCATTATGCAGTCATCACAGTTTTCAGCTTGGCTGAAATTATTTCCAGTACATAGATGAGCTGTTCTGTAGTTCACCAGCAGTGCCATTCCAGCGTCCCTTAAAACTGTGGAGAAGAGCACCCTGGCTACTGCCTTTCACAAAAAACAAGGAGGGAAGAAAGAAGAGAAGAAGGAAAGAGCAGGAGAATTGCTTGCAGATAAACACAGTGCAGGCCTAGGCATTAATTCATCTACTAATGAAAACTCTTAGGACAGCAGGCTATATATACTGCTCCATTCCACAAGGCCCCGCTGGCCCTAGAACTCCACCCTGGTGCCAGTGATGCCCTAAAGAACCTAGAAATGAAACAACACACTTTCAAGATAATATTAGTATAGGAGGTATATATAAAGGCTGGTCTTTACTGGAGGCCTCCAGGGCAGATATAGAAAATGCCCACCCCCGCACAGGGTGAATACAGTTTTTTAAGTTTAGCACTTTAGCATAATTGACAAAAATCCCCATTTAGAGACATTAAGTGGTGAGGTAATTCCCGCCTGGTTCAACTCTTTTCTAAATCCTCCCCTCTTAGACAAGAACTAAACTTTGTTTATGAAAAGATGTCTCGAAGAGCTTAGTTTCAACTCTGGCTCCCAGGAAGAACCAAGATAGGATAGGGGCCTTGGACCCCCAGCTTGGAGCCTCTGGAATGTGTTTTGTCTTTTTGCCTGTCGGGGTAGGGAAAAGGTAGGGAAAAGCACTGGGGCTAACTACAAATGCAGTAACGGGCTACAGAGCTACAAACATATGTGTGAAGAATATAGAAAACATATAAAAGCAAGAAAGGCAAAAATCAATTCAGCATCACCAGAAATAGACCTTAAAACCCATAGTTCTTCTAGAGCTGTAACTCACACAGCCTTATGTTTTGTGCATTGTGATACACCGTGAGCTCAGACTAATTCCAAACATTCTTAAATTCTTAACTCTGTGTACATTTTTAGAATCTAATAGATTTCCCTCAGCTGAGTGCACAGTCCCTCTCCTCTACCTGTCCAGCCTTGCAAGACGTCAATCAATCAACCAGAGCCGATCTAAACCAGCCAACCAGGAGGGATTAAACTGCACAGACAGAACAATGTGCAGTTTTATGTTACACTTTACCTCATCAAAATCTTCCTTGAAGGGATCTATTTCCCATCACTTCCACTTGCCTTCCCTAGAGCTTTCCATGTGCCTGACCTTGTGCAAAACCAACCCAAAACTTATGCAGACCAAACCCATGCAGGCCCAACCCAAAACTTATCACGGAGCTGTTTTAGAGCGAATTACCAAACTCAGATGACTAATGGGCTCTTGATAGGTCTGATGTGAAAGGGATGTAAGCTTGCTAGATTGGTTTAACATGAAGCTACTTCTATACGCAGTGCAACTCTTTCTGCAGAAACCATGCTAAAGAATCAATAACTTGTTTATTCAGTGGAAACTAGCAAGTCAATTTGAAATAGATGAGCAGTTAGTCATTCAACTTTAAATCCCATCAAAATGGTGCTTCTACTGTGAACAATTAAAATCCTGCAAAAGATAATTAAATTTTCTTAATTGGAGGTGGACTTCATGTTTTTTTAAGATCTATAATGTAGCTGTTACAATTCAAATACTTACAAACTTTGTAAGATGTTTAAATGATTGTAGGTAAATGGAAAAACCCTATCTGAGGGGACTTAGACAAAAAAAACCCCAACAGATAAGACCCAATCTTAAAGGTGCTGGAGTGAACACTTAAGTTCAGAAATTCTTTATTCTCCCACAAAATTGCTCTGCAAAGTCAAGATCTCTGCAGGTACTCCTTCTAAGGATTAAAAATAGCAGTCTTTCTCTCTAACAAACCATATTGCAACTAAAAATACTTCAAAAGAGTGCTCTGTAACTGTGGTAGTAAAGGCCCTATAATCCTGTAGACAGGATAACAACAGCAGGCATTCAAAACAGAGTAAACTGTTTTGTACAGGTCAGTTCTTTAGGATGGCACTGCTCTGACAATGATGTTGCACACAGAATACTAAATGGCAGAAGGATATATAAATGTAGCTCAGGATCTACCTTTTCACTCTGCAAAAAAAACATTTCTCTTCTCCTTTTCAGAACACACTGTAATTTTTTCATATAAAACACTGAAATAAAAATTGCATCCTGAAAAACATCTCATGATTCTTAAGGAGTTTATGCAAATAAGTTAACTGTTACGCTGCTAATATAAGGGTTTTCAGAAGAAGGGAAATTATCAATAACTTTAATTACTAAAATTAATGTTTATACCATATTTTTAAAAGAAAACCATGCCACAGTATATTGGGAAAATTACGAATTATATTTGATTCAGTACAGTTCTTCAAATAATAATCTGTATGATAACAGCATAGAGTATCTTACTTCGTTTGTTGTCAATTCTCTTGCTCCTTCGCCTCTGATTAGCTTCTGCGTACTCATTCAGAGTTATTTCTTGCCATATGATGGTTTCTAGATCCTGCGCGTCTTCAGAAGTAGATTTCTGAATTTTACTGACAAGAGATTTGCTTAGAATCAACAAAAATATGCTCTATATAAATCAATGCTTACAGTAGAGCTAAGAATATGAATGCATTTGATTTCGAAAGGAACTCTGAAATAGCAGGCAAGCATATAGGCTAAATCAGGTAGCACTAAATAAGGAGTAAATCAGGACAGAAACCAACTCCTGGATCTTTAACAGGTAAAACTTTTACCTTTGATCATACCTTTTCACTCTGCAGACAAACTCCACACTCCAAACTCCATGAGTACTCCACACACATCATATCTATTACATTAATATATATTAAAAAAAAGAATTTAAGAACTATTATGCATAAATTTCTCATACTCAAAATACTTAGGTTTGTTTCTTGTTATACTGCCACTGTGAGCCATTCCCTGCTGTCTCTTCTAGTATTTGGTGATGAGAGGAAACAATCTCTGTACTTTCCTGAGGAGGTCTCACTTACCTTGATGTTGTTTGGGCTGTTTCTGCACATGCTGCAGACTCCACTGAATCGGAATGTCCCTCATCAGTTTGCTTTTCATTAAAGGCGACATCCAAGTAAACTGAAATTACTTCTTTCTGCTGATCACCCACAGGCTGTGACAAAAAAAGAAATATCAGAAGCAACTGGTATGCATGAAGTTAAAACAAAGACTGTATATAAAAGAGCTCCAAGAACCCTCTTTTGTAAATTGTATGTGTGCTCACAGAGAATTGAGGGGTTGCTTCGGTGAATAACTGGAATACTGCAGATATGAAAGACAGATGCTGCCATAAGAGAGGCAATCCTGAAGTAGTATGCCATGCAATGTGCTCCTGGCAGAATTAGCCAAGAGAATTAGGCTACTCAGAGCCACAACTTAAAACATAAATCTTGACTGGATGACAGCAAACAAAAGCTGTTCTATCCGAAAGTTATTTGATTGGACATTTGAAATGACAACAGATTCGTTTCAATTTCCTATGGACATGAGCTCCAGTCCTAAAAAATAAGATGATGCTTGAGATGTCTTAAGATAGCCCATCCCATGTCACTGTTGCAGAAGCCTAAAAACTTACACAAGGTGAGATCCATATTTCACCTGAAGTTCAGTAACTCCCAGCTGAGCAGTTATTTCTTAAGATATACCATCCCTGAGCTACAGCCACTACAGATGAGATTCACTTCACTTACTTTCAACCTTCTAAAAGCCAGGCATGTAGATGACAGTAGGCATCCTCATTACCCCACCACTTGTAAAGACGAAGAGCTACTCTGAGATGATAGTGATTCACCTCATCCTAAATTGTGCAAAGGGGAACCTAAATGACTCATGTATACCAGAGACTCACCTCTAATCCCACCCTAAAGACAGGTCACCACATGGAAGTTAATTTGATTTACCTGAGTTTATTCACTGTTCTAGCCATGTGAGTGTGACATGCTGCTATGTATCACTCAAGCTCCTGAAATCTGGGTACTCAGTTTATTACATAATTGAGTAATGCTGAAAGCTTTTAGGACACACCCTCAGCACACATGCATAGAAACTCTTGCACAATGATGTGGGAGAACTGGTTAGGCCTTTCTTGGGATACAAATAGAAACGGAGAATGCGCTGATTAAATTTTTTAATTAACATGTTTAGCAGAGAGGTTACCAAAGAGGGGAATCGCCTCCTTAGAAGTGATCCCCCTGGGTCAAGAGACAATGCATGTTAACATGGGATCTCGGGTTGTTTAGCCTGAGGAAAAAAAGTCTCAGTAGTGCCCTAATTGCTCTCTACGACTACTTGAAAAGAGTTTGTAGTGAGGTGGAAGCTGGTCTCTTCTTCCAGATAAAAAGCAATAGGACAAGGGGAAGTGGCCTCTAGTTGTGCCAGAGAAGGTTTAGATTGGGTACAAGGAAAAATTTTTTCACTTGTGAAGTGAAGTGTGGCCAGGCACTGGAACAGGCTGACTACGGAAGTGGCAGAATCACCATCCCTGGAAGTGTTCAAAAGACATGTGGACGTGGCACTTGGGGACACGGTTTAGTGGTAAACACAGTGGTTCATGGTTGGACAACTGGACTTGATGATCCCAGAGATCTTTTCCAACCTTAATGATCCTATGGCAGCTAGGGAAAATCAAATATATTAGCTTAGAAAACTGTCACAGCAATACTTTCCATAGATCCATATCTGCAATGGGAGCAAGGTTAGAGAAGATGAAGAAAATATTTCAAAGAAAAAAAACCCCACACTTGCTTTACAAGAGACCATATACAAAAATACAGGGGATATTCAGCATCCTGATTGCATCTACAGCTCAGTACAGGCTCTCTCTTTCGGATACTTGTTTCACCACAATACTCTGAAGAAAGAAGAGTGAGAAAAGACCACGGTGAACAATGTACTGTTAACTTCAACAGTTACTAACAAATTACCAGGGATTTTTTTTCTCAGTCAATTGTCTCCTTACTTTCTGCCTTACAGAACACCAGATAAAGGCACAAAGAAAAGCTAAAGTTGATTAATATTTGACAAGAGGTTAGAGATCTCCAAAAGAAAAAAAATCTGCTTCACAGAGATTTCAACTTCAAATTTAACTGCAATTTCGAATAAATCTATACATTAATCTTCACACAGCTGTGCTACAAATGTCAGAAATCAGTACTTCACTAAAAGAGCTTTGTAAAGTGCTATGGTTCTGAGATACTTGGCCTACAGACCTTTCAGCACCTGGAAATAAGCCATCTTTGTGGCACATTTAATTACATGCTGATACATTCAGTTAATACTACTAGGAAAAGATAGAATTAACTTACACTTTTTGGATGCTTTATGCCATTGTGGGGAAGTAAAGTGATTGTAAAACCACCTTAAACAGCCAGCTTTATATGACTGATCACTGATTTGCAGCTCCGGATTATTCAAAGACAATACAGACCAGAGAATCAGGTTACAGGTTTACAAGAGATGCTTAATATACCCTGCAGCATAAACCTATGTCTCCTATCTGTCCTTCTCTTTCCCTTATTATAACCTAAATAGGAAGAGATTATGGCTTTCCTTTCATGCTCCTCTCCGTATTTTTGCATTGGTGTTACTGAATAGAAATGACCCGTTCACAGCACACAAAGTAACAAGAAGGACCACATGCTGTATCCATACATACCGGCTTCTTCAGGGGAGAACAGGAACATAAACACGTGCCTCAGTTTTTTCAGTATGTCTTGCACAGGCAGAACTAAGCACAATAAATACAGTTCCAAATACATGTGTAAAAAATCCCCATTGAATAATCTTCCTAGTCCACAGGAAAGACAGAGCTGTAATCTATTTTGTAATACTTGCAAAGCATTTGCATGTTACAGCAGTGAGAACTATGACAAAAGAAAATAACACACTATTGCCTGGATCAAAAATAGAACAGAATGCAGTAGAAACCTGGAGCTGGAATTGGCTAGTTTATGCTGGTATGCTACAATGAAATAACAGAACAGTGTTTTGGAGAGAACATGAGACACAGAAGATGTACAGGGGGCCCAGGACTTTTTAAAAATCCCATGGTGATTCTAGATTTCCACATCAGTCAATAAATTACCTTTACTAGGATTTCCCATCTCAGCAAGCTCAGCTATTTTCACAACATGGATACATCCAAACAAGAAATGGAGTACTGGACTTTTAAAACAAAACCAACTGAAATTATCTAAACATGCAAATTACTGACGCTAGTTTAATCTTTACTGAGATTCCCATCTTCAAGTAATTTGGCTACTTCATATAATACTTTATGATAAACATAAAATTTCAAACATTAATTAAACTGTGGGTATACTTGCTCATTTGTTGTGCTCTGCAAGTTGGATCCTGTGGAGACATTTATTTCTTCCATCTGAATTGTAGCAAGTCGAGGCTCCATCACGTTTGTTATTTGAGTACAGTCATCATCCAGCTGCAGAACACTGAGTTCTGAATTTACCTGTTCTTCCTTGGCATTAATCTGTCTCTCATTCGGCACTGCAGGAGTGGCAGCTTGTACCACTGATCCTGAAAAGGCATCCAGAGGTGCCACAAGCTCTGCTGGCAGGGCATCACTGATCTCAGCTGCTGACGGATCAATGGAATAGTCATGACCCTGACACTTTAACTTGTCAGGCAACGGGTTTTTAACTTTAAGCCTCCCAGAATCACTACGGTATCTCAACAAATCACTGGTATCAAGGTCACTAGTCTCTATATTCTGTTCAGTGAATACGTCCACAAAAGTCTTCCCTTGGGATGACAGTGAAAGATCTGTATCATTATTAAGGGAATGCTCTTCTACTGTGTTATCTGTGTCAATAACGCTCATGCAAGTTCTGCGGCAATTATCTAAAACACGTGGAAATGTATCTTCTGGTGTCTGTTTCTTTAGAACTGTTACTATGTCTTCGACAGGAGCATCTGGAGAGAGGCTTATTTCTGGAAAGCAATCTTCATTACTTAATTTTTGTGATATCTAAAAATTAAATACAAAAAGTTTACGAAAAGGAATGGAGCAACTCTTTCTAAAAAGCATTTACCTAAGATTCACTTTAGAAGTCATCTCTCTTTCTGTATATGTGTGTACATTTTATTATCAATTTTTGCAAAATCTACAAGACTCAAAGCCTTCCTTCATACAATCTACTAACAAGAGTTAGACTGAGCTCTCAGTTGCAAAAGAAGTTTCAACTTCAGCTGCTGACTTCTACAGCAGTAAAAACCGAGAGGAAAAGAGACTAAATCTGTTTTAGTTGAAGATATTAGGCCATTGCCAATAACCTGAAGGTGTTATAAGGCTTTAGAAGAAAGTCATTAAAAATTTCTGTCACACGGAAATAATGAAAGAGAATACAGTCACAATAACTTAAAACACCTTGTTAGTAAAACACAACACAGGAGTTCTGATTACGTGTTTATGTGGACCTAGTATAGGTATGGAGGATTTCTGTCTCACAAACTTCAGCTCAAAACCTGAGGATTTTGAGAAGTTTGCATGGTGTGCTTTCCACACTGAGTACAGAACACCAAATTGTAATTGTTCTCAGAAAAGTAATAGTGCTACTCTTTTTCTAATTCCTTTGAGCTACACTCAACAGAAGCATCCATTTTTACACGAAGAAATAGCTTTTCCATTTTTTTACCTATCCATGTTTTAAATGCTTAGCAGAAAAAAATATGATGCCTCTACAGACCTAAACCGTATTTTTTTTTCCATATAACATTTGTATATAATAGTGCTCGTACTTAGTAATACTGGATCTAAGAAAATCTCTTTCAGTGCATTTTTAGCGTCTTGCTGCCAGCAAGTGGCAATACTGGGCAATGCAAGAAACCTTTAACCACTGGTGACATGTGTGAGATAAAGCTCACACACAGTGAGACAGAAAGGGCAGAAATCTGACAGCATAGTCTCACGTTCAGTTTGCAAGCCAGTATAAATCCCTGATTCTTTGATGAAAAATTACTCCTCTGCTAGCTATTTCCTATCTTTTACATGTGCATTGAATTGTTTCTAAGTACTGATTACTTCTTACTCTGCTTTATCGAATTACACTTTATTTTTACACCACTTCTCTAATTCATTCAGACCTTAAACAACTGGAGAAAAGAAACCTCCACTGGAGTAACTTTCTCTACTTGAAGAACTATGGTATAAACAGCATGTATATGCATTACAAATTTCCCAAGAAAAACACTCAGTGCGTTTGTTGAAGGGCAGGTGAAATTTTCCAATATCCTAAAAACCCCAGTGTCAACTGAAATACAACCCTTAAATGTGACATGTTCACAAAACTCTAGACACAGTAGTCTAGGTGGGGTCTCGCAAGAGCAGAGTAGAGGGTCCACCAGGATTCCAAAGTCCTTCTCTGACAGAGCTATCTTCCTGTCAGCTAGCCCCCAGCTGTACTGGTGCCTGAGGTTATTTCTCCTCAGATGCAGAACTTCGCAATTCTCCTTGATAACTTTCATGAGATTCCTCTCCACCCACTTTTCCAACCTGTTCAGGTCCCTATGAATGACAAAACACAACTATCTGGTTTATCAGTCATTCCTCCCAGTACCATCACTGAACTTGCTGAGGGTGCAGTCTGTTCCGTTTTCCAGGCCACTAATGAAGACATTCAACGGTACTGGCCCCACTGTTGACAGACTAACCACAACAGAAATCAGTGCTGCTACATCATCCAAACCAAGAAAACTCAGGAAGACTAACTGTGTGGTGTCAGAATTCTATGCATAAATAATCTTAATTTATATATTTATTTTGCATTTTCAGGGATACACAAAACTAAGATATTCAGTGACTCACTGCCGGTTGTCAAGGTGTCTGTCTGTCCTGACCTTGCTTCAAATCAGTACATGGAAGCCTGTGACGGCCACTGGTTCATCTCACTAAAGATCCTTCTGCAGGACTCAGATCTTGCTAGTGCCAAAATCCAAAAAGTAAAATTCACTGCAGTGCTTATTTCCAGCCTTCTTACTCCAGGCTCCTAAAATATCCTCTCTCAATGCACTCAATCTGCCTGTTCTCCAGAGGCTATTAATAATAGGCAATCTCTGTTTCAAGGCATTTAGAGTTTGTTCTATTGGACTAATTCTGTACAATGAGAATGTTTCATTTAATAAACTTATAGTTTTATATTAATAGTTGTATATTTTTCAGAAAAGAATATCCTAGGAGATTTAATTTTTTCTCTTTGTTCTGAGATGGAACACTTGACCCTGTCATCACTCGTAGTTGCTGGAAGACATGAACAATAAGGACAGTAGAACAGAACCGCATTTTACTCTGATAAGGACAGTAGAATAGAACAGCACAGCCTTGGAGAAATAGACGAAGGATGTAACTTAGGCAAACGGTAGCCATGCAAAACACAAGCAGGATGCCAGCTCAGCTCTGCAAGGCTGACAAAGTAGAAGTTATGCAAAACAATGATACTGCGCTCACTCAAAAGCAGGGGTCAAGGAACAGGCACCTAAAAAGGACACGGGACATTGAAAACCACCAAGGAAGACCCCAAAGAACCATATAAGGACTTCTGATAAGGGGTGCAACTATGTAAAATAAAGTAATGGATATACACCAAGTAAGGGGGGATAGCTAATGAATGTGTGATCAGTGTGTACGATAAATATTCTGTTCACTGGACGCTCAGGGCACTCAGTCGGAGGAAGGATCCTCCAAGTGACCACTGCTGCAGTAATGAATGCCTGCTCTCTAATACTCAAAACTGTGTTAGGAAGTTCCTGTCTGGCCAGTTTCGGTATCAATACCGGTCTCAAATCTGCCTTTGGTGAATTCTACCAAGTACTGTTTTTTCCCTGACATAAACCTCAATCAGGATCCTTGAAAAAAGCCAAGTAAAATCAATTTCTATAGAATTCTAACTTTTTATTTGTAGGTACAAGTCAGTGGGACTAGACGGAACAGTCATAATGACATGGTATCTACGTTAAGCAGTGTCTTTCACAGCAGACACTCTGCTACTACCTATTTCTGGCCACAAGTAAGACTCTTCCAAACAAAAGGACAGTTAGAGATAACCTGTTTCTTTTCCAAGACCTTCCAAATGCAATGCCTGTCTCATTGCTTTCATTGGTGGGAAACATTTTAAGCTACTAAGTGTCTTCATTACTTCAGCTCAAGTAACAGCCCTTATAGATTGTGTCTCATGATGATGTCTTTCTCACCTCACTTTCACTGCTGTGCTTCTACCCTTGTGTTCTGCAAGCTTAACAACTACAGTTCTTACCGAAAAAACAGAAAATAAATCTTAGCTTTAAAGTTGTTTTCACCTAATGTGCTCGGTGTCAGTGTCAACAGCTATGTGCTTGCTTACCTTTTCTTCTGAATCTTTCTGAAATCCATTCAATTTGATATCTAAATTGAGGAGAGTAGACAAATATTTCAGTTTTACTTTCCACTTCCAAAAGTTCTTATCATCTCTAAAAAAATGGCATCATTTCCTAATTCAGGCTTAAGTTTCAAACCTTAAAAATTACTATAGTCATGCTCCCTAAGTGGAACTGACAATAAACTTTATATTTAGGCCCTGTTAGTCACCAAATTATATCCCAGAGCTATTTTGTCACATTTCTTCGCTGTGGTTTAGAGTCCTGTGTTTCCAAAGACTATTGGAAACTAATGGGTGGAAGGACTAATGGGTGGAATTGCCACCCATTTCACACAATGAGACCTATCCTCTGCCCTCTCTAATTACAGTGCAGTTAGACAATACTGCTAAAACAATCCAATAACTTACTGCCTCTGGACAGGGATGATCCCAGATCCCTGCTCTCATCACCCTGTTTCAATCATGTGACTCCCTGGCAATTTCCTAATCAGAAATAAAGTGAATGTTTTTCTGTTGGATTACCAAAAATAAGCTCAAGTGGAAGGCAGCAAAACAGATGAAGCAGTCCTGCACATCTGGGAACATTAAGGAATGGAATGACAACTTAAGTAGCAGCACATAACATACAGATCTGGAGAATACTAGCATTTTTGTTTCTCTTTTCTTACAGATGCCTATGATTCTTGGATATGTTGGAAAGAAATAAGTAGGAAGCTTCTATGACCTGTTTACCGTACACATCCATAAAGCATTTAAGCACCATGTGGCCTGTAACCTTTGCCAGAAATTTCCACAGCAATTAAACAATTTTAAACCAGGTATATACCACCGGCTTGAGAAAACAGTTACTTCTTCAAGCAATTCTAACAGAATACTTACAAAACCAGAACTTGCAGTCCACGACTACAAAAATTGAACAAGCGTCGTAAAAAACACGTACAGTCAGATTCTATGTAAACTTACATGGATATTCATCTTCAGCTTCGCAAATTATTTTCTCAAACAATTTTGCCACAGCTAGAGCAACTCCTAGTTTTATACAAATACAACATACCTACAGAATTATTCTGCTGTTCCTCTGCTGCAGAATTTAATGAAAAACCAGGCTTAGAAATATTTTCAGTAGGTGATGAATGGTTTATCCAACCCCTAGAATTGAAAAATACAATAAAAAAGTTCTAAAGGAATTGTAACTTGCTCATCTTACGAAAATTTTTACAATACTGTGAGTTGGCCACTATCTGTGGAAACAGCTGCAGTTATTTGAGAGGTAAATTTTTCTTTATAAGGACATGCAATAAATAAGACTTCTAGATTTCCTACACGGAGCCAGCTATGTTCGCACATTTGTCCTCTAAGTGAAAAAATTGGCTTTTTCTACTCTTTATTACTTGTTTGTATATTTCTGTTATAAATGTATCTTCTACTGAAATTTTTCCACAGTTTCCAGGAACAAAAGGCCTAATATTATTTATTACAAGTTTTTGTTTACTTGTCTAATGGTTTTCCCAAAGTTCTGTTATTCTTGTTGGTTACATTCTTAAACCATTTAAGGTAGTACCATCAGCAAAAATAAATCCAAGTACAGCTTGATTCATACTGGACACCAAACTACTGCCAACATAAATACAGATCTACCACTAAGCAAACAAGAAAACTGTTTTTCAATAGAACCCTGAGAATAAAGTAACATACAAAAGTATATTGTATATACGTAAGTATAACAAGAGTTATTCAATTACATTACGCCTGACTGGAATTCCTGTGTGATGTATTATACTCACTTCAGTAGAGACTGAGACTGGTCAGATGTGTAAGTCTCTTGAAGTACCTGAAAGAAGAAAAAAATTACCAAGTTAGTAAACAAAGTACTTACTTATTTTCTCAGTTTTATTGTAGGCTTATCTTCTTCCTTCTGTAGTTTACCTGGGAAATGGAAGTCTTAGATTCAAAAATTACATACATTACTATTAAGATACAAAAGCATTCTGCTTAAATCTTTTTTTTATTTGTACTATTTGACAAAAACGTTGAAAAATAAATCAAGACTACAGAAGAAAACATTCACCCACAAAGAAAACAAACTGTTTCAAGATACGATTGCTTCAAATTTAAGATGTTTCATATATCAAACGACCAAAACACAAGGTATTTTAATTTCAACTTACAGTTTCAATCCTTTTTTGTAGGAATTACTTTTTTTCATTAAATAAGACAGGGTGCTGTTCCGAAGACTGTGCTGTTCAGTATACTGCTCTCAATATCCCTTTAAATATCATATTTAAGGAACTTCAAGACTTGCACATCAGCCAGTTCTGAGTGGCAGGGCTGCCACAAGCCAACACAGGAAAGAGCAGGTTGGTAAGGAGAAAACTGATGTCACAGCAGGAGCCACATTCCAACTCTTTTTTACAAAGACCTTGGATCTGCTTTCTGTGCCTTTGCCAATAACGCAGAGATCGCCTCCAGTATGGAAAGAGGAGGCAGTATACAAAGTCTAAGGCAAACGAGGAATGATTAAGATAGTCACATGACCTGCAGAATGGTTCTCTCACCGATGAGCTAAGACTGGGTTTTACCGGTGAACTACCCACACACTAGCTGCAATTTTAAACAAATCATTGACTTACAGTGGACAACATTAACACCACTAGCAGACTCTGAGAAAGAACACCCTGGTGTGGACACTAAGTGATAACTTCTCCAGCTTACACAAGGTACTAGCCACACAGTAAGAACAAACATCTTAACAATGGCTTCAAGAGCAACATGTCGAGCTTGCCCAGTAACACGGACTGCTAAAAGGCTCCCTGGAACAGAACAGATTCTTTAGTTTGGGTAACAATTATTGACTGATGTAATTCCAAAATATGGCAATGACATAGTTCGCAGAAAGTTATTTATTTTGCTTAAATAGACCCTTCAGGTGAGTCAGCCTAAATATTTACACAGAACATTATCCAGAGACCAAGCACGGCCAGGAGAATAACAGAATAATTACTAAACCTCTGTATCTGGCTAACATTGCTCAGACAGACCCTTTAAAATCTTACTAAACAACAATTATAACTCAGAAGATGTTTTGTCTGCTAAAAAACTAGGTTCTAAGCAAAATCAGTATATTGCTCACCAGTTGAGAGATCTTCTCAAACCATATACATTACACCAACAGTATTTTTGGCCACTGACTGAAGTACTGAGAACAGTCTTTCATCCTGCCCTCATTTTTGGTGAAGAAATTTCTGCAAAATTGCAATAATTTTTCTCACTTGAATACTTATTTATATAGACAACTATATGAGGGGACTCTGGATGTTTTCCAAAAAAAGGTCTAATACTTAAAAGCTGTTAGGTGTTACTTAACAACTGTTGGTGCACTTCATCAAACAGTGTAAGAAAAAAAAGTATAAAAAAGGAGAAAGCACAGACTTAACAATCATTACACCTGTCTGAACAAGCCATAGAACAGCATGTTAACAGATAATGAAAATGACTTGCTGAAAAGAACCTGGATCCTACAAAATCTGAATATATGTCTACCGCATCTCTGGTAGAGGAAAATTCTTAATTACAATTTCTTACATGATGGAATCAAAGACAGGACTGCATATCCTAAGTCTCCCCCAGCCCATCTGAAGTACAAAGAAAGCTAAGACTCTCTGGAATAACCAGAACAGATGCTACATTTCCTGAAAACATTCACAGCCATCCACTCTGCACGAACACCATATCACATCACATCTAAATGTTTTATTCACACATGATCATTTCTGAGGACCCAGTAGAAGGAAAGCTTCATAGAAAGTACATTCCATGTTGGCTCTTGAAGTGGTTGAAGAGCCACGTTGGTGCAACGCACACATATGGCTATCAAAGACAACAGGCCAAGACCATTCCTTAGAGTATTCAGTAAAAACTTAAAATTTTATACCGTTCCCAAGCTGTACATGACCAAGCTGCCAGTGTCTTGCTATACAGGTCTCACCAAAACAAAAAATAATAAGAATTACCAAAACTATTTGGTGAAAAGTACTATGTTGCTTTGCTTTTCTGACTTTTTCTTTAGTGGACTGGGTATTTGTCCTTACACTTGGGATTGGCTAATCTGGTGAGAAGCATGAAGCCAAAGACTAAGGTTAAGAAGCAGCTAGTCAGATCATCTCCCAGAGGGGAAAGGGAAAGAGCAAATGTGCACCCCTCTCATTCCCTCCATCCTTAGAAAATAGTGATAAACTTCAGTCAAGACAACCCTCAGACACGTAAGGAGCAAAATAAAGTTACGGAGAAAAGTTTTTGAAATAACAGCATCTTTTGGATTTTGTTCACTGTTTCCTGCACTGTCAGTTGAGACAAATTTATTTGCAATTCTAGAATGAGCTGTAAAAACAGTCACTTCAGTAGAAAGCATGTCTTTTTTCAATGTACCTTTTGTCATGTAGGAGGCAGTCTAGCTCTTTTTACAAAACCTCTCTTTTACTGGAATAAGGATACACATACTGTGGGCTTTGGACTGGTGAATCCAGGCTAAAGACAGTGTAGCAGTCACAGTTAAAAGCAGAGAACCTGTTTGTCTCTAATTGTTTCATGACCCTGTCATATGCAGGTGGAAAGCTAATTGCTCAACTGAATAGAGGTTTATGGGCTAGTTATCAACCACAATAAATACATTAAAAGATAGGCTAATTGGCAGATTAGGAATGCAGAATTATCCATAGAGTAAAGGGGTTACCCCATCATCATGCAAGTAGACAGTTTATTCTGCGTTTTGGATTATTATCTCTTTCCTTTTGAAAGAAACAATTGATCAATCATCAGATTACAGCTAATCCCATAATGAGTAACCCAGGGTGTATTCTGGCACAGTCAACCCAGATGATTATCCTTCAGCTCCTGAAGGGAACATATTAAAAAGTCTGTGCTCCACAACTTCTTCGTCTTTGTCCTGGGCTTATTCCTCAAATTAGAAAGGTTATAATCTCATGAAATACCAGAGAAGAGACTTTGATACATTCCTGCAGACTATGTGCTACATAGGTGACAAGATGAAATTCAATTCAGCTGTAAGCCACCAGACTCTTCTGCACATAATCAAGGGGAGGCCCAGTGAGTTTATTAAAAATTAATCATTAGATATGCTTAGAGAAGACATTATCATCGCTGGACTTACTGAATTTATCTGTTCTTCCTTATGACAATATGCGTGGTCACTAAACTTCTGTATAAAACAGATTTCTGGTGAAAAAGCTCCTAGAAAAAAAAAACAAACAAAAAAATCCCCAGTAATTAAAATTTTGATTGTCTTAATTTCTTTGTAATTTTACGTAATTACATAACTTTTTACATAACTCAGTAACTGAGCTACATGCATCCAAACTTCTGATATGCAGTGGATTTAAGTGGCTGAATAGTCTGTCACACTAGATTTTGAAACTACATGAATGAAATAGAAATTAATAAAACCAGCCAACGGTTGAAGTTTATTTCACTTAGTGTTCCGGGACCCTCTCTGAATTTGCATTGGAGATTAAGTCTTTCCCCTTATTTTATTAACTAACAATTGCTATTTTGGTAACCTGCCTGATCCATATGACTAAAAATATACTTGTACTCCTAGATGGCATAGTTTCTTTAATGACTATACAAATGCAGACCTTCTCTCAAAAAAAAAAATAAAAAAGAGAGAAACCCTTAAGGTTGGACCCTATGCTTCGAAACTAAGATGTTGTTACTGACACTAATAAAACACTAATCAAATTAATATTTACGCTATGTATCTCATCACCAAATTACTACTATACAAGTATGCACAAAAACATGAATGATGAAATTCTAATTCCAACTTACTAAATATAATATGATGCACGCAGAATGCTAAAAATACCACAATCTATTACAGTTGCAGAGACAAAAACTCCCCACTCAACTCTCAGACAAATGCCCACTCCACAAACTGAACAGAGTCAAACCATGTATGTCAAATGTTGCGAGGATTTAATTCCAGTGGACAACCACAGGGAAGTTCAAAATAGATGATCCTTCTCTCCTCACTTAAAACTATTAAGCAACTATAAAAGGTTCAGCATTAGGAAATCACACCCACTGGAGTTTCTGCAGATTTCAAAGGGCTGAAGATAAGATTTATATTAACTCAGAGAAGGTTGATAAAAAATTATGGTCTACTCAGATCTTCAAACCGGTAAAAAGATAAACACAACCAAATTTGGAAGAACACCATGTGCCACTTAAAGAATACTCAGTCTCAAACACTGCTGAAATAAAACCTATAGGATGCAAGACAAATAGATTGTACAAAAATGCCAAGGAAGTACCGTGAAACTATTATGTAACTAAAACACGCTTGCTCATGCAGTCTGCTCTATGCAAGTTATTAGGGAATATTTTAAGACCTTAAATGAGTGTGCATTAATTTATGCTGAAAGTAATTTAATGATACACTAAACATAATGCACTGAAAAATCCCTACTCAAACTTTTTATGTTAAAGAGAATGGATATACTAACAATATAAAAGAGGCTTTTAAAATAACATAAGCAGCTAGTTATGTATCACTTATGCATACAGAATCCATTCATTTTATTCTGCTCAAACACATACATACAAATACATACACGTAAGTAAAAAGCATATTCTTATATATAGCTCAAACGCTTCCCAAGCCAGGGATTTTCAGTCATAGTACACAGGAAGAATAGAGAATTCAAGAGCAAACCTAATTGAACATTAAAAATGTGTTGAAGAACCCTTTAAAACACGAGCTAAAATTATGGATGTTATAAAAGAGCACACACAGTTCCTAAGAATGAACTGCATGCAACACTCAAATTTAAACATGGACTCAGGCAAAATCCAAAGTAACAGTTCAAGGAAAAAAAACAACACAGACTGAAAAAAGAGTCTGTCCTACCTTTACTAATACTTATCTCAGTTCTTAAAGCAATATCCTTGTTAAGAAAAGCCAACCTTCGCAAAACAAATAAAATAAAAGGTCGTTAAGCAGTTGTAAGCATTACAGTCCTATAAACTCAAAGGGCATCTGAAATGACCCATCCCAGCCTCTGCCGTGGGGACACCCCTGGGCAAGGGCTGACACAAACAGTAAAAAAACCTCAAACTGTAGGGATAGACGTGATTTTCTGCATAGAAAACCGTAACTAGTGAGGCACATGGCTGTTTTAAGTCTTTCGAAAAACTACCGTGCCACAAAGCCAGCATAAAGATCTGCATGTGGTTTCAAATCTTTGCCATGTCTTAAAGGATAGAAGAGATTGTATCATGAAAATGACATCAAGGCAAAGCTGCAGTGAAATAGAATCAGCACAAACTGTATTTAATAGTGTTTTTTCCGAGCTTTTTAATATTTTCTCCGAGCTGTTTTCTGGGACATTTCACTTCTGCTGACTAAAAGGTTACTAAAATGATGGGTCCGGAGACATAAGCAACAAGGCACACAAGGTGTGTGAAATTAAACGGAGCTATTTGCAGAGCTAAGACATACTGGGTCTAAGAGCATATAAAACGGCTCTGAACAGAGGGAAGAAAAAAAGAAAGAAAAAAAAAAGAGCGGGGGTGGGAAAGGAGAAAACAAAACCCTTCTGCTCCGGAGCGGCCCCCTCAGCCACCGCCCTCGCACAAGCAGGTGGCCAGCTGCCCCTCGCAGCCACACCGCGTTACCACCTCCTCCTACGGAACTCCTCTTCCTCCACATCACTCTCTGTCACAGAGCCCTCCACCACGGTCTCGTCGCTGTCCGTGTCGCTGTCGCCGCCGCTCCCCTGCAGCTCCATAGTGCGGCCACGCCGCTCCGCCGGCGCCTCCTGAGGCGGGCGCCCGACCCCCTCAGCGGCGGCCGCCATCTTGTGGCTGCGCCTCGCAGCCCCTCGGGCGGCGCCGGCCTCGCAGCGCTCACCAGAACCACAGAGCCCCAGCAAACACCGTGCTGTTCGTCATCAGATTGGGCTCACTTCTCCGAGTTTGTGCGCTTCTGACGCTAACATCTGAAGAGTCAGAAACGGTCATCTGCCCAGAGAGTTAAAGAGAGTGAGAAGAGGGTTGTGAAACAGTGTCTTGCCTTATCAGTAAAAAAGGCTGCACAGCCTCAAAGGGGGGGATCCTGAAGGAAGGATTACTTGGGCTTTTACCACATAGTCTGGGGTCCTAGAATCATAGAATGTTAAAGGGTTGGAGAGGACCTTAAAAATCTAGTCCCAACCCCCTCTGCCGTGGGCATGGACACGTCCCAATAGAACAGGTTGCTCAAGGCCTTGTCCAACCTGGTGTTGAACGCTCCAGGACTGGAGCATCTACAGCCTCCATGGGCAACCTGTTCCAATGTCTCACCACCCTCACAGGAACTATTTCTTCCTAATATCTAAGCTAAATTTCCCTTCTGTCCATTTGTACCCCTTAACTCCTTGTCCTGTCACTACAGGTCCTGACAAAAAGTTCCTGTTGAGTTGTTGGGTCCTGCTGTGCCTCTTGTCACCTGGCTGGCACCACAGGGCCCCTTGCTGTTTGTATGCAAGGGATCAGTGCCAATTCACAGGCTCTTAAGTCTCGAAGTGAGAGATTTCGACCACTGACTCACAGACCACCACCTCAACCACCTACTTGAGAACGGGTGAGCATGCATATTAGCTTGAAAAACAAGAGAATCATTCAACTAATAGAAGGTAGAATACTAATTAATAAGAGAATTAACTTGTAACCAATGAACTGTGATTTCTTTGTATGCTACTATATATATATATATATATTTATTGCGGAATTTCGAGAATTGGTGTGCTTTATTTACGGAAAACTCCACCTTGTACCCTGCACAGAATAAACAATGTCTCCTTTCTAAACTAGGCTCTGTGCCTGTGTTTAGATAGTCCCTAAATTGGCAACACTTCTCTAGCCATGGTTAAGTGGCTTACTTCACTGCTACCAATGAATGGTTCATGTGCTCGTGTGTGGGAACAAGTTTGAGGTAACCAAATTATTAGTTGACAGTATTTTCAGCGTTTGCAGTTGCACTCTTCAGTGGTGGTCTGTCAATTACAACAATGTTCTCCTCAGGCAGAGCCGTTCTGGCTCAGCTTTCCCGGCTATGTCCTGGGCAACAGTGGGGCAGCGCTCTCCCTGTGGCCTCTCCCAGCATGAGGCCAGGCTGCAGGCAGGCCACTGCCAGAGCTACCGATGTGAGAACTCAATGTCGGCACACGTGGTGTCATGTACTTGCAGATAGTACAAGCCCCAAATCACCGTAGTGACTCCTGCTCCCAATGACCTTGATAAAATTAGCATTTTTAGTATTTGCCAAATCATGTTCATGGAAAAAGTGGAAAACAGAGCAAAGATACTAAAGATCATCTTAAATTATATATGAATTACCCATAATTGTTGTAACTGTACGAATTGCTGTTTTGCTTTGTCTTAGTCATGTGTATGCAGTTACAGCAATTGCTGCATATCTTAACAGATGAGTCCAGAAATCTCACTGCTAATACTTTACAGTTTTCAGCTAATAAAGGTGAGAAACTGAAAAAAACATTAGTGTTAAGAAAGTAGCTATCAGGGAAGATGGATAGGCAGCAGTAAATTAAGATTTATAAACATCACATCGAAGATGAGAATGAAAAGTGTATTTACATGTTAAAAGACTGAGCTAGCGCGATTTCATCACTAACAACTACTTTGGGTGGAGCTCTTCGGAAACCTTTTCATCAGCACTTCCTTTTTTGAGGATCACGTTAATGCTTCACGGCACAGTGCCATGTGGAGCTACTGGAAGTATTTCCAAGTGAGGTCGCACATGTGAGATGCAGTTTGGGGAAAGCCGGGGCGCAGATCATTCACTGCGAAAACAGTTGCAGGTATTTGTTTCGCAGTTGAACATGCTCAGCCCCAGAAACACGGAACGGCCTTGCAACCCGCCTCGGTGCCCAAGAGAATCACACAATCGTTAGGGTTGGAAGGGACCTCTGGAGACAATCTAAAGGTCACCTAGCACAGGTTAGACAGGAACGCGTCCAGGTGGGTTTCTCATGCTTCATGAACCAAAAATTGCACTTCCTCTCTGGCCAAAAGCCACAAGTACAAATACATTGCTTTGCCTTTTTTTTTTTTTTCCCCCCGGGAGTCAGGGGCACCGCTGCTTCCCACAAGCAGGACCTGGGAATTTCCACGCTTTTAACGCCTCGGCAAAGCGCGTTACCTCCGGGAGGCGCACAAGGGGGTTCCCCGGAGCGCGGCGGCACCGCGGCCCCTACGCGCGGCCCGGGGCGGGCCCGGGAGGCGGCGGCAGGTCTCCATCGGCGCATGCAAAGGAACGGCTACCGCCGCCCAATCAGAGGCCGTGGGCCGGGGAGCGCGGCGCCCCATTGGCGGGCGGCC
>VZTD01004585.1:0-24206 GCA_013397725.1 Rhagologus leucostigma | reverse complement strand
CTGCGGGCGGCGGGTGTGGGGCTGGCAACTCGGGTCCGCGTGCCCGGCGGACGGGCCGACCCCGGTTTCGGGCTCCGAGTGCCTGTTCAGAGAACGGGCGGGTGGCAGCGGCGCGGGACGGGAAAGGCGCCGTCGCCATCGCCGCGCGTAGGAAGTGGCGGCCGCCCCGCCTCACCGCCGCCCTGGGTGACGTGCGGGGGATGCCCGCGTCGCTGTCCCGGTGTCTTCTTGACGCCGTCGTGCCGTCCGCGGGCTGTGGGGCGGCCCCGGCCGCGCCGCAGCAGGGCTGAGCCCCCCGCGTTTCGCACGGGGGCTGCAGCGATGGGCCTGCGAGGGGGTAGATTCCCCCTCCTCGAAAAAAATGCCTCCCTGGCAGTGTGTCAGGGTCTCTGTGCTGTCGTGTGTGTTCAGGTGAGCTCTGCACAGGTTTTCGCTCGGCTGTTTTTGCCGCTCGATTCCTGTAGATATTGCTGAGTCAGATAGCGAGAAATGAGAAATTTGTGCTGATCTAATAGATGGTGTTGCAGAGGATTGCTCTGAGGTTAGTGAGAGCTGTGTGACAAACCTTAGGAATTTAAGAGACTAGTCGTACAGTTACGTGGTTGGTAATTGCTCTAAACCATTACATACAACCGGTCTAGTTTGCTTTTTACACTCTGGTTAATTTTTTGAGGGGGTCACATTTGGGGTTTATTTGTGTTTTGCATTCTGTTTTGATTCCCAAAACGGATTGCTTTATTTTCTGTTCTCCTAGAAATTTTTGATTGAAAACAAAGGCTAGCAGGATTTATAAAGCATCCCTTTTGAACCACCATTTTGAAACTGAACAGAATTACATAAATGTTAAATTTTAGTTTTATATTTAATTTTACGTCTTGCTGTTTTCAAGCAACAAGTCTGTGTGTGTGTGTAGAAAGATTTTAAACAGAAATATCAGCTGATGTTATGCGCTGAATTTTTTTTTGCGGTTGACTCTAATGCAAGATCAGTGTGTGAAATCATCAGTATTTTCTAGAAGGGTCAATTGCATAGCAAAAAGCACCCTATGCTTTGGGCAGGTTAAATGAACATGGAAACTTTAAAGAATTCTTTTAGGTTAGGAGCTAGCATCACTCAGTTAACCCCAAGATGAATGATGAGGCATCCTGTATTTCAGGATAGCAGCAGTTCAAAATAAAAGTAATATATTATGGATAATTATTTTAATAAATGAGTGAATGCATTTTCCCTCATGAATGTGAAAAACAATTTCTGAAGAAAAGATTTTGAAATCTTTCTAGCCCTCCTCATTGTTTTTTTGGTTGTCAGGTAATCATTCCAACTTGCCGAATTAGTTGTTTTAGCAGTATTTCTAGGTACAGGACTGGTAGAACTCTATAGAAGCAGTTAGGAACTGCTAGTTCTATATTTCCTGAAATAGAGTGGAATTCAAAATTATTTGTATTTTCAGAGGATGTTGCAATGCCTTTTCTATTTTCTGTGTTGTTTCAAAATCTTCAGCACAGGTATACTTCTGTCTGGGTTTTATTTTAGTTTTCCTAATTAAAAGATAGCTTCCATTGTGCTGAGGAGTAATAATCATATCCATTTGGAACAGCTTTACAAGAACATAAATTTAAAAAACAGAATGTAGATTATATGATACAGGGAAAAAGAAGGGATAATATCACCTTTAAAAGGAGGGATTTGGTTTTAAATTTTATTTTTAAAAAGCATTTGGTCAGGAAATGAAATAATTTGTTCATAAGGAAGGCAGTCTTCTCAGTTATTTTCCCTATTTGACTTCATGAGCCACAAACATCCTGCCACACCTTCATGGTGGAAGGATGAAGAAAAACGTAAGTGCTGTTGGTGCTCATGTGATTCAGATTGGTATTGGTAGAAAACCAAGATGATTCTGGTATCTTCAGAAACACTTAGGCAGACAGATTTGCCCTATTATTTTCTCCATTGAATGTCAGCTTCATTTTTAATGTCCAAGCAAAAGAAATAATACCAGAAGCCCTATGGATGGATTGTGCATTTAGGACAACACAAAGGGATTTTTTTAACCCACTTTGAAGTGGCGGTGTGTAGACCCCTCAGTCCTCCATGGAAATCTTACAGTACTAGGTTGGTACATGTAAATACTGAATTACAGATTTTCCCTGTTAGCCAGGCTATTAAGCATTTTTTGAACTTTACAATACAGTTTTGTAAGCTATTGTTTTTGTGCAGTGAGGAAAGGAAAGTGCAGTTACTAATGTACGTAAGAGAGAGTGTTATGGCATTTTTTTCTATGCTCTAAAACATAAGTAAACATCTTTGATAAACTGGCACAGAGCAGATAGACTAGGATGTGGCCTGAAGGATATGCACAACATTCATGTTCTTAGTTATGTGAAAGACAGCTGTGAAAATTTCTGGTAAATGTTTGTTATCTGTTGGAAGCAAAGGGATGATGAAATGCACCAGTAACCAAGGAATAGTAATGGGTAGAAGAGAACTGCCACAATACTGTTATGTGAGGACTTGTATGCTTCAGACGAAGAAGGAATATTTTTGAATGTAATTAATTTTTATCACAGAATAATATTGAGCAGAAAGTAGAGAAGATACAGTCAGAAATATAGCATTGCAATCCCTGCTGTTGAGCTTTACCAGTAATGGTTAATTGATAATTTTTATAGCTCATCAGTATTTTTGCTAGGAAGAATGAGTACAGAGAAATAATAGAATTTGGTAAGTGCTTACATAGATGGTAAAAACAAGAATTTTGATTTAAAGCAGTGTCAAAATTGTATGATAGGAAGATTCTGAGAGATCTGGTGAGAGTAGGGAGGTCTTACTGTTAGAATCATAGAATCTTCCGATTTGAAGGGACCTGCAAGAGTCGTTGAATTTAGCTGTTAAGTGAATGGCCTATACTGGGATTGAACCCTCATCTTTAGCAGTATTAGCACCATACTTTAATGAATGGCCTAATCCCAGTGGCGAAGACCTCGAATAAACCAGGGAGATGTGTATTACAAAAAAAAGGTTGAGAAGACAGGAGCAGATGATACTATATTTTGGAATACTAGAAATAGATGTGTTTTACAGGGAAGGTTGAAGAAAGCTGGAGATTAGTTTCCTTACTCATCTCTGACTTACGTGGTTTTGCCTTTTATTTCTTGGAGGATGTCTTGCAGGAAAGTGTAGAGCTCTGTCTTTTTTCACCCGATCTTGTACTTATATAAAATAGTCCTTTTTTGCAGGTTTGCTAAGTATAGAAAAACAGCCTTGAAAATGCTGTCCAGACTCTTCCGAATGCATGGCCTTTTTGTAGCCTCTCATCCATGGGAAGTCATTGTGGGAACAGTGACTCTCACCATCTGTATGATGTCTATGAAGATGTTCACTGGGAATGATAAGATCTGTGGCTGGAATTACGAGTGCCCCAAACTTGAAGAAGTAAGGATTTAAATTAATTTTATAGTACTTGGCGTTAATCAGTAGATCCAGGGTTTTCTATAGAATATGATCAGGCTGATGTATTAGGAGTAAAGTAGCCATGCAGAAGCTTCCTCATTGCCTTCTTTTCTGATTTTGGATATTAAAGCTGTGTGCAAACAGTGATGCACTAATGAACAAGGATTTTAGTGTCTTCTTTTTTAAGGGAAGACTAGCAGTGATACGTATTTTATTCTGAAACTTCACTTTTAGTGCAGCATCACAATGGATTTTTTTATAACTGAAACTTAAGTTATTCCTTAGTGTAAAAGCTAACTAAATTGCTTTGTATTTCATACAGGATGTTCTGAGCAGTGACATCATCATCCTGACAATCACACGCTGCATAGCAATTCTTTATATATATTTCCAGTTTCAGAACCTAAGGCAGCTTGGATCAAAATATATTTTAGGTATTGTATCTGATTTTTGTATTTGCTGTAGGTATTTTAGTTGTTGGGGGTGTGGTTTACCTAAATTGGTAACAAATAGTAACTTTTTAATTCTTATATTCAGAACAGGGTTATTTTAATTATTTTCTAGATAGCGGAAAAGATGTTTTGCATGTATTAAAGTGCTTTTTTATTTTAATGAAAGGTTGTGTAGGATTATATAAACACTGAAAATGCCATTCTCAAAATAACTTTATTGTGTGAAATACTTAAAATTATAGAGCTATTTAAGCCAGTTTTAGTTTTGCTTAAAATAAATTGAGAGGATTTATGGCTTTTATTTCTGAGTCTTACTTTGAATTCGTTACAAATTTTAGATTTTAATATTTATAAAAATAGCATCTACTTCAGTTTGTATCTTGACTGCTGTTAACGCACTGAGACAGGAATTCTCATTCATTTGTCGTGGTTGATCTAGAAGTGGAGGAGGGAGTGGTTCTTTATCTTTTCCTCTTCTAATATATATTAATTAAAATTTTTCCTTTCTCTTATATTTTAAGGTATTGCTGGCCTTTTCACAATCTTCTCAAGTTTTGTTTTTAGTACAGTGGTAATTCACTTCTTGGATAAAGAACTGACAGGTTTAAAGTAAGTAATGAATTGTTATTCTGGATTTCATGCTTACATTTTTTTTTCCTGTACCGTAAACCTTGAATTTTAACATATGCCTCTTTTTTTTCAGTGAAGCTTTACCATTCTTCCTGCTTCTGATTGATTTGTCAAGAGCAAGTGCATTAGCCAAATTTGCGCTCAGTTCCAACTCACAGGTCAGGGGAGTTATTTTTGACGATTTTTTGGTTGGTTGGTGTTTTACTTTGGTTTTTTTGTTTGTTTGTCTTGCAATGGAGATTTTTGATTTTATGTTCAAAACTGGACATTATCCCATGGCAGGGGATTAGAACCTAGGCGATCTCTAAGGTCCCTTTCAAGACAAGCCATTTTATAATTGTATGAGTAATCCAAGTGGAGAGACATACAGGCAAGTACTGTCTTGGGGATACATAAATAACAAAAGGAGCGGATTCTATCCAGATTCTGTGTTCTCTTGTCTTCAAGCCAGATGAGTGTTCAAGTGAACAGTAACATGATAAAGTTAGTGTGCACAGCCATGTGCACAGTTAATTGTATGTATGAGCACGACTTTATAAAATTGGAACTTTAAACCAGCAATGCTTACAGCTCTTCTAAGGAGGCTAGAGTTCCTAGACAAAGTCTGCCTTAAAATGGTTAGTGACAGAAAAAAAGTTAATTTCTAGTACTCAAGAACAATACATAAAGACACATCTAATGCTACAGTGTTGCTACTGAAAAAACCATATTTCTTGGCCACTTGTTAGCAGAATGAATGTGGCATATCTGCAGACAGGAGCATCCATGCTCTAATACATTTAATGCAGCACAATAAAAGAGAGATGGACAGGACATCTTGCTTGTTCTAACTGGTAATGTTTGTTTCCTATTACTCCGAGTTCTGAAATAGAAGTATATTAAGTGGGATTGATTTATACTTACAAAATGCTGTACATGGTATTTGCACATACTAATTGTGACAAAATATTACCTATTATATTTTAATTTAGTGTGTATTATACTATACAGTTTCTATATATGCAATATAATGTGTTCTATATTGTTTTATGATAACTGCAAGTACAGAATATTTTACTAGTTTTCAAGAAAATATTTTACAAATAGGTTTCCTCTACAGTTTTTTTTCTGTCTGTTGCCCCAAAAAACACCATCACCAGGAAAACAGTAGCAAACTCTCTAGAGTTTATCATGCCTGCCTTCTGGAGGAAATCCATTCTCCCGTAGCAGGAAGTCTTACGGCCTTTTGTGACCTCTCTTCTATCAGCTGAGTCCATAGAGTTAGATATAAAACACTAAAGTAATAGTAGTGAGGGTACAGATATGTGGTTGTAAGAAATTTTGAAATGCCAGGACGCAAGCGCCTTCTATTTCATATCTTCAAATTTAGAAGTGTTGTTCTTTTGAATTTACTGTAATTAGTGTCTCTGCCCATCAGTGTTGTAGAAGCTTAGAATACTGATGAGGCAGAGGTAGAGAAATTAGTCAAAATGGAATAACTTTGTGTCAGTAGGCTGTCAAAGTATAACTTACAGAAAATAGAATACATTCTCTATTTGCTTTCTCATAATAGTTCATTTTCAATATATGTTTTACAAGGCCTTACCACCATAATATTACTCAGTTTACTAGTCGTATTATGTCTAACTTAATTTGGTTTTTGTCTTCATATTAATGGACAGAAATTTTTCTTTTTAGGATGAAGTAAGAGAAAATATTTCACGTGGGATGGCAATATTAGGCCCTACGTTTACACTGGATGCACTTGTGGAGTGTCTTGTAATCGGTGTTGGTACCATGTCAGGTGAGCCATACAGTCTGAGGGTCTAAATATTTCCAGTTTAAAAAGGTGTTTTGAGAGACGTTAGGATGTGGAGAGTGTCAAATAATAGGTGTTACCCATGAGAGTGGAGTGACTTAATCTATTTGTTTATGTCCTAATTAGCTTATTTTACTGATTTCTTGCAAATACGAATACTATGTACATGTTGAACCAATGTTGAAATACACGTAATGGATTTCCTTGAGCATTATGTAGTAGGGATGGACTTCTGTGCATCTGCTTTCATAAAATTTGTTTTGGGTATTTTCCAACCATATTGCATACCTTAACAGCATCTTCCAGAGCACTTCCTCTTCAAATAACTTTGGTTCTTTCAGGGTATTGTGTATTAATAAGCTGTTTTCTTCTTTATATCTTAGGGACAAAAACTCATTTTGGTGTTGCATATAGTTTTTTTAAAACAGTTTATACTATTAGGGCTTTTATCCTTGCTAAGGCAGTTGTGTACTGCATATGCAACATGGCTAACATGGCTTTTTCTGGATACTTGTGAAGGAGTAGGCAGGGTGTATACTGTTTCTTCTGAAGCGAGTTAAATCTTTCAGAAGGGAGTTAAATACATAATGTTGGCTAGTTTTTCTTTGCTGGGATAATTAAGGAGTTTCAAGCATTCATTGTGAAGTTTTAAAATCTTGGTGAACTTTATTTGTATTAATTTAGAGTTACACCTCAAAATACTTTTCTGTCAATACATGAACACATATTGTGGTTAGAATAAGCCACTACACAATTACTAGGGCTTAAGATGCTTGTTTTTAATTAATCTAGATAGTTTCTTCTGTAATCTGCAATGTGAGTTTAATGATTTCTTTCTTAGTTCTGTAGCACTTCTTCAAATATAGCTAATTGCATATTCAAATGTAAAAATTGTCTTTTTATTTAGGTGTACGACAGCTTGAAATTATGTGCTGCTTTGGCTGTATGTCTGTTCTTGCCAACTACTTTGTCTTCATGACCTTCTTTCCAGCTTGTGTGTCCTTGGTATTGGAGGTAAGACCAACTTCAAGACAATCTCAAGTTTAGTATTTAGCCCTGTGCTTCTGTAGGCTATACTTTTCATCCTGAAATTACATGGTAGCATGTTTGTCTTCCTTTCAAAGTGAACCACTGACAGTAACTTGTAAATACCTCTGTAAATTAATCACACTCAGTAGTAGTTCTGATCTAAAGCAGAGTAAACAGATTATGCTGTAACTTACTGTCTGTCCACGGTTTTTCACAACGGAAAGTCTAACATAAGCTGAACAGTAGACTGTAGACTCCTGGTAATTTCTCAATGATCAAATAAGTATGCAGTGTAGTATCTTATGTATTGGTTCTTCTAATATGTACTATATGTGACCTATTTTTAAATTTTGTTTTTTTTTTTGCAGCTTTCAAGAGAGAGTCGTGAAGGGCGCCCTATATGGCAGCTTAGTCATTTTGCTCGTGTTCTGGAAGAAGAAGAGAATAAACCAAACCCTGTAACACAGAGGGTCAAGATGATTATGGTTTGTGGCTCTTTTTCACCTGTGGTTATGCAATCAGTGAGATGTCCTGGTGCAAAGAATTAAGCTTTTGTTTCCTACAGACTTGTATTCTACAGCCCATTAGTCTGACTTAGAGTGGTAGTTTGTAAGAGTGGTAGTTTTTAATAACTTCCCCTGTATCTACACCTGTCATTTTCCTGCCTATGCTATTTCTGTGCCAAGCAATTCCCTCCCTCTTACCCCTGCAGTACCCTCAGCTTCCTTTGCTTATTTCTTGAGCAAGAGAAAAAATGTGGATGGGAGACATTCAAAGCTACTATACAACAGTGTCACAATAGGCCAAAAAGGGTGTTCATAAGAGGTGTGGAAAATCAGCTTTTAGACTTTAGAGGCATGGGAAGCATGGGGAAAAAACACCAAAAAAACTCAAACAAAAAGAGGACAGTATTTACTCTTACTAGGTTAGATACCAAATTACATCTGGGAAATTAATACTTGTTTTGTGTTTTTGGTACAGTCGCTGGGTTTGGTTCTTGTTCATGCCCACAGTCGTTGGATAGCGGAACCAGCTGCTCAAAACAGTACTGTTGAAAATTCAGTGGGATTGGATGAGAATGCACCAAAGCGAATTGAACCTAATGTTTCACTGTGGCAGTTCTACCTTTCTCGGTGGGTGGCTTCACAGAAGTGTGTTCATGCTGTATTTCTACTGCTGCCAGGCTAGAAGCTTGTTGTCCTAGAGCACGATACTTGTAGACTTGCAGGTCTGACCACTGTAGGATTTCTTGGAACCAGAGGTGACATTTTGGAAGAAATGTCAATATTATACCGTTTGTCCAAATCCTTGAAGTAGTCTAGAACATGATCAAGAGTTAGCTGTCCTGTATTCATCAAAACGTTGTCTTTTCCCACTAGCATTTTTCACACCACACTGGAAAATAAACTTTCAGACTGCACTAGTGTAATTACTTATTCAGAGCTTCCGACCATTCACACTTAAGTGCAAAAAGTGGAAAACCCATTTTATACTATAGCTTTTCCTTCACCTTAATTCCAGTTAGTGTCACCTGTGGTTTCATGTTATTTCTGAGAACTCAGAACCTTCTGGTTTAGGCAGGGTTTTTTTCCCCTCTTAGCAGTTCATCTTGCATCATAGTAGTCATTATTGGTAGAGGATGATAAATGCAACTTTCTGTCTTGTCATTATGGGGACAGGTGTTAAATCAATTTGATGTAGCTGTTAGTGAGTCTTCTACAGTCATTTTTCCTACTGGGAAAATTTTTAGCCAGATTTAGGTAACTCTTTAATGGCATCTGAAGATTTTTATGTTGGTAATAGTGTGAAGGATTATTTTTCCACCCTAGCCTAGCATACTTTGATGTCCTGGTAGAAAATATCTTTTGACTGGAATTTCTGTAACTATAAATTATGATGGAACTATTACACTCTCTGAAGCAAAGAATGTAAGAATGCTGTTATAAGCAACAAATTGTATATACTGTGTATTTACTTCTTGATCTGTCTTTTTTAGAATGGCCAGTATGGATATTGAGCAAGTAATCACGCTTGGATTAGCCCTTCTCCTTGCTGTCAAATACATTTTCTTTGAGCAAGCAGAGACTGAATCTACCCTCTCACTAAAGAATCCCATAACATCTCCTGTGATGGTACAGAAAAAGGTCTCTGAAAATTGTTGCAGGAAGCAGACTGGACTTCTGAAAAACAATCAGAAATCTAACACAGCAGAGGAAGCTTTCATTCCCAAAGATGGAAGTGGTAGGTAATTTTTATAAATCTAAAGACTGGACCCATTCATGAATATTTGGAACAAATAGTGCAGTCTGTGGTAGCATGTTATATTTGGTATCAAAACTTCAGGATTTTGTAAACCGGAGTTAATTTTGATTATCTTTGTGCAGCTGAAGTCATAAAACCAGTATTAGCAGAGTCATCAACCAAGGCTACATTTGTGGTTGGCAATTCCAGCCCTGTGGAAACTTCTTCATATCTCAGTGGAAAAGAGGAAGAAATTGAGTTACCTAAAGAACCACGTTCTATTGAGGAATGTGTTCGTATACTTGGAAATGCGCAGGTATGGAAAAATAACTTTTTTATTTAATTTCTACTGCAACATCTGATTTAAGAATTGTTAGAGTTCTTTTCCCAGCTTTTAGATTCTCCCATTGGTTTAATATCATTCTTCAGAAAATTACATGGCTTTAATAACTTGGCGGGGGTATGGAGGTCACGACTAAAACAAAACCCTTTAATGACTTACTTCTCAAGTCAGTTGAGAAGGGTGGGAGGAGGGAGCAGCTTCATCATTCATATAACAGACATACCAAGTCTTTGGAGCTTCTTCATGTGCACATACAAGTGGGTGTCTGATCATGAAAGTTTTTGATCATATCCTGGCCTACTGTAAAACCTGATGTTGGCAGGTGACTCCTTTAGCAAAGTAAAGTTGTTACCCTTTTTCTTTTGGAAACATTTAAAAGGATTTTCACCAGAAGAATCTGTATTTTCTCTCTGCACCCCTTATGTTTCCAGGAAGGAGCAAAATTTCTAACTGATGCTGAGGTTATCAGCTTAGTTAATGCTAAGCATATTCCTGCGTACAAACTGGAAACCCTGATGGAAACCCAGGAGCGAGGTGTATCCATTCGCAGACAGATGTTATCTAAGAAACTTCCTGAACCTTCCTCTTTGCAATATCTTCCTTATAGGAATTATAATTATTCTTTGGTAAGTACAAAGTAGACAAGCAAAACTCACCGTAAAACTATTTTCCAAACACATGAACAAAATAAACATGGACCTGTTGGAACGAGTCCAGAGGAGGCCACTAAGTTGATCAGGGGGTTGGAATACCTTTCCTGTGAGGACAGGCTAAGAGAGTTGGGGTTTTTCATCCTGGAAGAGGAAGCTTTGGGAAGACCTTATAGCACTTTCCAGTACCCAAAGGGGGCTTACAAGAGAGCAGGAGAGGGAATTTGCACAAGGACACGTAGTGAAAGGACAAGAGGAAACAGCCTTAAGCTGAAGAAGGGCAGATTTAGATGTTAGGAAGAAAGTCTTTACTGTGAGTGTGGTGACACTGGACCAGGTTGCCCAGAGAAACTGTGGATGCTCCAACCCTAGCAGTGTTCCAGACTGGATGGGACTCTGACTAACCTGGTCTAATGAAAGGTGTCCCTGTCTTGAGCAGGGGGATTGGAACTAGATGGTCTTCGTGGTCCCTTCCAACCCAAACAAGTCTGTGATTCTATGAAATAAATATTTAGTGATGTATGAGAATTAACAATGACCTTGGTCAAAACTGATGTAGAAGGAAAGGAAAAAAGGCAAACATAAGGCACCACCTTTAATTGCTCTTGATGTTTTTTAACCTAAGGCAGTGGGTGAGTTTTGTAAGTTATCCAAAAAATATTTCCTATCAAAGTATGCAGCTGCCTTATCTCAAAAATGCAGAGTCCTTCTAATACTGAGCCACAGTTCAACTGAATGATAGTACTGTCTTGAGCTCGAGTTAAAACTGAAAATTATTTTAAATTAATTTAAAAATTTTAGGGTTACTTAAATAACATTTAGTACTGTATAGGACATCTGCGTAGACTTGAGTGGTGTTAGCTGTTGACAGCTGTAGCTGTTAACTTTTTGAACTGGCAATGAGTTGCTTTATGGGCAAATTTGTAGGTGTTTTACTAGGATACCTTGGTGTAGTCATAGGCGAAGTACATAGCATGCTGCACTGTACCACTGGAGTGTAACCTTAGTGATTGTTTTGTATTTTTTCTGTAAGGTTATGGGAGCGTGCTGTGAAAACGTGATTGGATATATGCCTATTCCTGTAGGCGTAGCAGGACCACTGTTTTTGGATAACAAAGAGTTCCAGGTGCCAATGGCAACAACAGAAGGATGTCTTGTAGCAAGCACAAACAGAGGATGTAGAGCAATATGTGTAAGTATTGTTTGACTTGAAAAGCTTGAGAAACTTCCTATATTATAAAACATACTGAAGTTTATATAATGCATATTTTTGACTTCCTGAAAACTAAAATTTCAGTAATCTTACTTTGTTCGCCTTCTGCTTTGGTTTTTAGCTTGGTGGAGGAGCAAGTAGCCGCATTCTGGCAGATGGGATGACTCGAGGACCTGTTGTAAGGTTGCCCACTGCTTGCCAGGCTGCAGAGGTGAAAGTCTGGCTTGAAAGCCCTGAAGGTTTTAAAATAATGAAGGAAGCTTTTGACAGCACAAGTAGGTTAGTACAATGGCTGTTCCAGCTTAATTTCCAGACATAAGACTTCTGTGGATGGTAGAAAGATCTCAGTTGTTTTTTTGGAGTACTGCAATAGAGGAAATTACGTCTTTGTTTTGGCTAGTCCATGTAGTGAGTATCTAAGAGGACAAAAGTCACTCTGGCTATGTACCAAGGCTAGCAATAAATATTTTTCACTGATAATGGTAAACTACTGTATATTAACAACAAATAGATACACATTGCATAATAATTAATAGAATATTAATTTGTCTAAGCATTTTTTTAAAATCCTATAAGCTTATTTTGATTTTTACTAGGCAAAGTAACTGTAACTGTAGTTACTATGCAGAAAAAACCCTCAAAGTTTGGTCTTTAGCTTTTCAGATAATAATATTAATAATTAATCTGTGAGGTTTCAGAGAATACAAGATAAACTAATGCTAGCACTGAAATGCTAAAAAATGTAAAACAGTGCTAAGAATAAGTCTGTTTCAAGCCTTAGAGTTATTTCTAGGGCTTATGATTGCCTTCTTGCTTTAGGAAGATTGAGAGAGAGATTTCCTTACCTGTTGTCTTTCTTAACAAGAGTCAGCCAAAGATATGTCTGTATTTTGGCCAGAATCAGCTCATGCTGCTTTTTAAATGCAGTATTTTCTGTGTTTTGAGTGACTTATGCACCTTGCACTGTTGAAGAGAGCATGCTTTTTGCTTGCTATAAAAATGACTTTGGAATTTCCAAAGGCCTCATTGTTACTTTATATCTAGTAGTGAGATGTTTTAAGGAGTACAAAGGAATAAAATTTATGTTAGCAGTCCAGGATATTTTATTTCTTGAAGTCCAGGGATAGAAAACATAAAAAGGCAGTGAACACTTTTACACTGAATATTTTTAAGGTACGTATTCAAGAAAACACCATCCCTGAAGTGTTCCAGAATGTTGAACACTTCTGGACGTTGCACTTGGTGCTGTGGTGCTGTTGAAAAGACGGTCGTCTGTCAGAGATTGGACTTGTTGGTCTTACAGGTCTTTTCCAAAGGATTTCTGAAGAAATCTGTGATTTTGTATTTAGCAGCGCAATTTGCAAAGATTTACTTCCATTTTGCCACTTAAAACTAATCTTCCCTTGAGGATTTTAAGTAATAGTTAAATTTTCTTGCAGGTTTGCCCGCCTACAAAAACTTCTCATCAGTTTGGCTGGTCGTAACCTTTATATCCGTTTTCAGTCTGGAACAGGGGATGCAATGGGAATGAATATGATTTCAAAAGTAAGGATGAGTCCCCTTAAGTATTTTCTAAAAATGTGTATTCCTTTTAAAAATAAAGGTAGCCTAATAATCTTGGACTACCTGACATCTGAAAGACAGATAAGACATAGTGCTCTTTGCACAAAATAATAAAAATGTTTGATTTTGTCAAGTGTAGGCAAGAATAGGCAGAGAATGATGAAAGAAAGAAGTAATTTTTTATTTTAATTTTTTAATAATTATATAAGGAATGTATTTTGATAATAGGAGAAGCTAAGCTGGTTGCTCTGTTGCTTTGAGCCAAAGATTTTATCCTGCAGTAATTATTTTGTTACTGTGTTTATCACTTCCTAGTAAGTAAAGGATTAGGAGTGGCAGCAAAGAGGTGTTCTCTAGTTTTGTTTGTTTGTTTTTATGCAAATGTGTGGAAGAACTTGAGACATAATCCTTAGATTGCTGGGATGCCTTATGTCATATGAAATGAATAGTCTTAGACTTAAACTTGATACAGGCAGTCAAAACCTTTATATAAGTGGATCTGATCATAGATGAGTCCTAATACAGCAGATTTTCTAGTCTGATTTCCTCGTGTGGAGAAGCTCTTTCCACTACATCTGAAAATACTGATTTCATGCCTGTAATGTTTCACTTGGTTCATGTTGTATCTTCAGTATGGTAACCATATGTCCATGCACCTAGAATGGATCCAGGGAGTCTGTATGTACTGGGAAAAATCAGTTATTCCCCGGTATAATTCCCAAAGTGGTTAGAAAAAAGATAGTCATAATTGTTTGGGTTTTTTCCCTCCTGTTTCTTGTTTCTTCATGGAATTGTGTTCTTTTCTTCCACTGTAACTGATTATCTGATTAGAATACTATTCCACTGTCCTTGAGCAGCTTGTTTTACACCCATTAAGATAAACCTAGGCTATTACATGTTTCTCTCTAACAGGGTACTGAAAAAGCACTGGCAAGGCTGAGTGAGGAGTTTCCTGACCTTCAGGTTATAGCTATCAGTGGTAACTACTGTACAGACAAAAAACCTGCTGCTATAAACTGGATAGAAGGAAGAGGGAAGTCTGTTGTCTGTGAAGCAGTCATTCCAGCTAAGGTTGTTAGAGAAGTAAGTGCTTGCTCTCTTTGTTTATAAAAATACATACATTTTCCAAAACTGATGCTTACTTTACATCATAAGTAGGAACTGTAAGTTGTTTTCCCGGTAAGGATAATTCTTACATGTCTTTTCTGGTACTTCTGTAGCATTAGCCATTTTTCCCAAGTCAATAGATACTTTCTTTTCATTTTGTCTAGTGTGAAATAATGTGTATGTGTTTAATGATGCATATCTAGTCGAAGGCATCAGGATTTTCATGGTTAACCTTTGAAAAATTATGCCACATTTTGACAGATGTTTACATGTGGTGTTTTGCTTGTCATTAAACCCAGTCTTTTTAACCCTTTCACTCATTTTTTGTCTCACATGCACCTGGCTTTCTCTTCAGTATTTATACGCTTCCTACTACAACGAAAACAGATAATCAGGTGGTTTACATAATCCAAAGCTGTCTTGGCATCTTGCATGACAAAGGGTAACCTTTATAAGTGATGCCAGTTGTATTCTCTGGCCAGCTTGTCCTCCATGATAACAGCATCTTAGATTCTCCTCCACCTGAGTTCAGAAGATGGCCTCTGTGTGTCAGACAAAATCCATTGCCTGTTACCTGGTTGCCAGCACTGGCCATGAGAGACAATATCCGGGGAAGAGTTCACTACATTGTAACACTTGTTTAAGATCTTATGAGTGTGTGTTTGCATATTTGATAGGGGGCTTTTTTGTTTGCTTTCCCCTAGTGATTTGTCCAGTTTCTTTTGGGAAACTATGTAAACTTCTAGAACTAGTATTCTGGGCAGAATTTCACAGTCCAGCTCCACCTTGTGTGAGAACTACTTTCTCGTTGATTCCATTTGATGATGCCCCAGTTTTGTACTGGTAGAGATACTTAAGACTTGTATCTTCACTCTACTGCTGTATGATTTTACAGCTGTGACGTACCCATTCCACCTTCCCACCTATTCTTATTTTCAGACTGAAAAGTACTAGCTTCTCTATCAGGAATGAGTAATCAGACTTCTAGCATGTCTTTGCACATCCTTATCTCTGCATCTTTTACAGTTCTAACATTTCTAAAATTCTGGTTACAGAGTTGGACACAGGATTCAAACTGTGTGCAGAATGGATTTATACATTGACATAGTTTACGTCTTCTGGGGTAGTTTAGTGTTTTTCAAATTGTTGGCATTTTATAGCTGAGTCACTGGCAATATCTGTTACAACCTCCAGATTTCATTCCAGACTAGTAATGGGGAGGTGGTCCTTTTATAATGGACATTGATAATTTTTAGGTAAATTTGGGAAGGTTTTCCTCAAACCCCAGCCCTTTATGTCACTACATTTACTTATGTTGAACTCTTAATACATAAATGTTCCATTTTTGTCAGTGTTGCAGACTTGGTGTAGATCTCTGTAAATGCTAACTATTCCTGCTATGCAGGAATATCTTAAATTTTGCTCAACAACAATATCTCTTTTGACCGCCTTTGATCATTTTTATATTACGTTCAGTATAAATCTCTTACTTGAAAGTTTCAAAATACAGTCAGTATAGTATAAATGTGCCACTTAATTTTATATTACTGTGCATAGTGTTTATTTACCTATGTAGCATAGTGCTTTGTGTTGGAATTTTTCAGTTTGGCTCCACATTTGTATGCTAACAAATTTGGGAAGAGTTTAGTGTCTGAACAACTTGACAAGAATGTTGCAATCATGTCAAGAGAAATTAATGGGATATTTCTGCCAAGATGATTTTGCTTGTTCCATTCCAAATACAAGGGAGACTTTGAAATGAGGTACACAGCTGTGAGCTTTCCTCAAAGGCCCATGCAAGTCCAAACCCTTTGCACTGACTTCCATTGTTACTTGGACATGCTACATTTAAAAGTCTCCTTTGGAATAAAAATAAAAGTTAGATATGTAGGACAATGAGTCAAATTCCATGTAGAAGCAAACAAGGGGTGAGGGCCATAAATAACCATAAATAGAATATTTCTACTCCTGCCTGAGGAAAGGGATAGTAAAAATGTGTCTATCACCTTGTCCAGGTATTGAAAACAACTACAGAAGATCTAGTTGAAGTCAATATAAACAAAAATTTGGTGGGTTCTGCGATGGCTGGTAGCATAGGTGGCTACAATGCACATGCAGCAAACATTGTGACAGCAATCTACATTGCCTGTGGTCAGGTAGGTGTGTTTTACACCAATTCAGATTTTTCTTTAGTTCAGTAATTCTTAATCAAACACTGATTTAAGTGTCTGGATTGTTGTTTTGTTTCTCCTCCTTGATCTGAAGGATGCTGCGCAGAACGTGGGCAGCTCCAATTGCATCACTTTGATGGAGAGAACTGGTTCCACCAATGAAGACCTGTACATCAGCTGCACGATGCCTTCTATAGAAATAGGGACTGTTGGTGGAGGCACCAACTTGCTCCCACAGCAGGCCTGTTTGCAGGTATAGCTGCATTTTAACTTCTGAAAGTTGAAAGCAACTTACCTTCTTAATCAAAGGTTGCTTTCATGTAGTATGCAAGCAATATTGTGAGAATGGGGCTGCTTGAAACTTGGTGTATTTTACATGAAAATGTTAGAAATGTCTAATGAATTGTTTTCATATATCCAGTTTCTAAAGCTTAAGACATTTACAATATTAAAGAGACTCATTGGATATAATTTGGAAAGACTTATTTTAATACTAAATATATCATAAATTGACTTAGATTTCATAGCATAATACTGCCTTGTATTTTTCTCCAGATGTTAGGGGTTCAAGGTGCAAGCCAAGATAACCCTGGTGAAAATGCCCGTCAGCTTGCTAAAATTGTTTGTGCTACAGTGATGGCAGGGGAATTATCACTAATGGCTGCTCTTGCAGCAGGGCATCTAGTCAAAAGCCACATGATCCACAACAGGTAAAAAATGGAAAAATTTGTGTATTTCTCTGCTGTTTTGATCCTCTTACAAGTACATGAGAGTCAGTAATAATTATGTGATTAATTGCAACACATAAGAGCAGTGTAACACTTTATCTAATGTAGTTATCTTACTGTTTTATTAGGTCAAAAATAAATCTACAGGATCTTCAAGGAACCTGCACTAAAAAGGCAGCTTGAATACTGAAACGGCTTTGAAATGAAGAATTGTTCTAGTAACTGACCAGGTGCACAAGGAAAAAAACCAAAATCTATGAAATTTAGAATAAAGATCGCCTTCAACTCAGTGGTGTCTGTGTAAGAGAAATTAAGAGATAAGACTTGAGACTAGTAATGCTTGACCTTCTTCAGTGGTTAGAGATTACTGTGAAAGAAGTCCTGTCAGATGTCTTGAACTTGGCTTTTGAATTCTTACTCTTACACATCATTTTCCTAAGAGTCAGTCTTATGTTTTTACAGGTTGAGAATTATTTTGCCTAACAAGGTCCTGGTAACTACTAAGCTGAAAAGTAATGTAATGTACTTTGTATGTTTAAAGTAACAAAACAAAAGAAGTTGGTGTAAGCTTGGCTTGAATGCACTGGTCCTTGCCATCTCTATTTTCTGGTTGGACAAGCATGTTTTTTAAAGTGATGGCAAGCCTAATCACTTTCTATAAACTCCCTGTTTTAATTTCTTCACATGTAAAACAGGTCTTAGGCTATCAGACAGTTTAATTAAATTATATTAGTTTAATAGAAAACTCTGTCTATATATAGTACTTAATTTGCTGCTGCTTCAGCTAAGCAGTGTTCAGTGTTTAACTCCAAAATTTAGGTTATTCCTTTATGTAAAACTTGTGATCTGTAAAGTTCTGAACTGTTAAATATAATCTGTACTGAAGTAGGGAAGAACAGTGTCTTCAACTGTTTTGTTACTTTGTAGAAAAAATGAAACGGTAACTTCAAAAACAGTTATGTGTCAGACACGTATTTAAGTAAATGTAGTTTCTCAAACTTGATTTGATAGGAGTGCATTCAAACAAACAAGAGTCAAGAAGAGATGTTTACACTTACTTAAAAAGAAGTCTCTTAAGGAATTTACATACACATTGTGTACCTTATGTTGGGGATTTTTTTATAAGGTGTTTGACACTTATTCTCCAAGAATAGGTGTTTATCCACCACTTAAGCTGAGATAAAATGAAGCCAGAAAACCACACCATTCTTGAATAAAAAAAAAGGGGGATTTTTTTCTTTTCATTTCCTTTTAAACTTTCATTTTGAGGGGGGGGAGTATTTATTTTAAGAAGAAATCTTACCTTTTTTGTCGATGAAAAGTACTAATTAAGGGGATTCAATTAAATGACATGTTAATGTAAGAAGCAGGTTTTGTAATAAAATACTGTACTTGGACCAGTGAAGCAGTCTCAGGTGTTCTTACTATAATAAAAAAAACCCAGGTTTATTCTGGTTTGATTCACCTTTGGGAATACTGCTAAATGCATAGCCCTGCCTAGTTAATCACAGGAGGAAAATTATTAATATGCTTGATGATTTTTTTGTTTGGTTGGTTTGGGCTTTTCTTGTTTGACTTTTTGGGGGGGGGAATCAGTGGATTGGGCTGTGTTTCCTGCAGCATCATTCCTAAAGGGGTGACTAGTAGAGGTGCTCTTCAAATGTGCAGATTTGATATACATCATGGTGGGTTGCTTTGTAGTACATCTACACATTAATATCCATTGTAATGAGCTCATAAATGTAATGTGCAAGCATGAAGACATACTACATGCTAGACATGTTATGATGGCATGTAAATAGCAAATGCCATGAATGTTTATCTTCCTGCAGTATTGTTGCTAATTGCTACTATTTTTATTTAAGGAAACTTGGAATTACTTTGTTCTATGTTCATTCAATGATTTATTTAAAGTAACACTGGTTGGGCAATAAATGGTGGTTCAGTGTTCATTTTGGTGGATTTAACTGACATTCTGTCTGGCAGAATTAACTTTTTGTATTACTACTAAACTGTGTACATTTTGGTACAGAACTACTTTTTCAGTTTCAGTAAAACCATGGAAAACACATTGCCTTAATTGTGATATTTTAAGCTTTCTTCATGACTTAGTGACTTACATTTGTAGAGAGTCTATTAAGAGAGTTAATGAAGAGACACACCGGCGAGCAGTGCTAAACACAGCAGGGCCATGACACCAGAACTTCTCCCCTTGTTTGCAGAAGCCTGTTGGCACTCATTTATGCTCAAAGCTTAATTAGGCAGTTTGCCCAAGGGGGAGAACTAACTCACTGCAGCGTTAGAGATACCTTCGGCTGGGGCCTGTTTGGCAAAATCAAACCACCTGTCTAGAATCGAATTTCTAGAGCTGACGTGACTCCAGTGCTGTACTTTTACCACTGATAATGGTTTTCCAAATATTTTAAAACCCTAGGGGGAAAAAAACCCAGTAAAAATAGTGTATTTGACTCTGGTACCACCTTGCTTCTCTCTTTACCTCCTTTCTCCTCTGTGTCCTAAATCCACTTTACCCTCTAACACACCAGCCCCCTTCTGCTGCCTGGTGTGGAAGTTTCACTTGCAAGCACTGTGAGGCTTGCAAGCACTGCAGCCCCAGCTGCCTCTAACCACACAGTTGTTGCCCACTTTGATTTCCCCAGCTGCTGTAAGGCCCTGTCAGTGAACTGAGTGTTACTGAACTCCCTCCTGATGGAGGGAGCAGCTCTGGCACAGGGATGCACACCACCACCCCATGCACCCCCGAGCACAGCTGTGATACCAGAAGCCTGGTACAGCGGGTGCTGACCAGGGGGGATGTGGCTCTGCCAGGCTCCCCCAGGCTCCAGCACAGGCATTCCTGGGCAGGCACACTGATTCCTGGAAAAGAGCACAGCTGGGAGACCACTTGCTTTCACATAGGAGTGTACAAGTACATCTGGGCTCTGGGTGGGTCAGTGCACAGACACTGGACAATTTTCATTCTTGATGTGAACCTTGCTTATGAGGTAAATACTGCCCTGAGAAAAGCTGTGGTAGACAGCCTGTCCTCCCACTCCTCCTAGCTGCCTTTTGGGGTGCAGTGAGAGCTCTGGCTACTACTCAGACTGCTTTTCACACACATGATCCTCTTTTAGGTTTCTTCTAGGGCACGGCTTACCATATTCATGGTTGTGTCCTCTTTCTCCCTATGGCTTTGGTTAGGAAAGGTTTACATTGCACAGTGACACCTGCTGAAACAAGATGATGGTTTCGGATCTTCTCTGTTGCCTCAGGGCAAGCCTGTCAGGTCCACCTTGCCTTGCACGCAGAGCAACGACGCTGCTGTGCATCCAGTGACACCCCTAGCACTGACAATTTCATACCTTCTCCTGCCCAGGGATGACTGCTGGCCCCAGGCTCACCCTGCTTATCAGCCTGTGGGAGGGGGGAGGCCTGCCTCCAAAGTTAACCTCATCTCAGTGCTCCAGGGCTTTTGCAGTCTGTTACACAAGGCAAAATTACTTAGCATCCTATCTTCACCACTAGTTTAACTTAAGTCTGCTCTTAGGGGACTCCAGGAGCTTCAGCCCCAGCTTTCATAGGTTGTTCCCAGTCCATTCCCACTAGGACTCAGGCCTTCTAGAACAACATGGTGGATTGACCTTGTTGTTGTTCGCCCCCACTTCAGCAGGACAGGAAAGAGAAACTGTAAAGGCAAAATTGAGAAGACATAGATTGAGATAGAGACTGCTTAAAAGGTAAAGTGAAGCTACATACGGAAAGCAATATAAAGAATTTATTCACGATTCCCCATCAGCAGGCAGAGCCTCGGCACACTAACAGTTAATTGGGAAGACAAGGGCCACAACCACAAATGTCCCCCCTTTCTCATCTTTTTCTCAGAGTTTTTGGTGCTGGGCACAATGTCATCTGGTATGGAGTATTGCTGTGGTCAGTTGGGATCAGACATGACTACCTGCGTTCCCTCAGCCTCTCACCCACCTACAGCTCACTCACTGGCAGTGAATGCAGGAGAGAAAGAAGCACAAAAAGAAAACCTTGATCCTGGCAAACCCTGCTCAGCAACAGCCAAAACGCTGCTGTGTGTGTAACCAATGCCCTTAGTCACAAATCCAGAACACAGCCTCATACAGGCTGCTATGGAGACAACTAATTTCATCCCAGCCACAGCCAGTACAAAAATAGAAAATCTAGATCTTGGCACCAGTATCCACAACAACTGAGATCCACAACAGCCAAGAAAAGATCAGCTCTTAGAATCACAGAATGGTTTGGGTTGGAAGGGACTTTTAAGAGCATTAATTTCCAACCCCCCTACTGTGGGCAGGCACACCTTCACTAGACCACAGAACCACAGAATCATTTAGATTGGAACAGACCTTTGGAATCATTGAGTCCAACTTTAAACCTAACACTGCCAAGCCCACAGGCTAAAAAGGCATCAGCCTGATGGACCTGACATGTTTCAGGGTTCTTCCTTCCTGTTGTGTGGCTTGACGGCACACATTGAAACAGACATGATGCACTTCTCTTCTTCTCCCTGTGTCCTCCTGGAGGCCTTTCCCATAGACACAGTACACCAGACACAACCTGGGTGTCAACAGGAGCCAGCCCTGTTTCCTTTCTCTTCCTTGCAGTGATTAATCTCCAGCTCATACCAGGCAGCAGTAGCAGAACGGAAAAAATTACCTCTTTATCCACTACTAGAAACATGTTATCAGGTTGCTCAAAGCCCCATCCAACCTGGCGTTGAACACTTCCAGTCATGGTCAAGCCATAACCTCCCTGTTCCAGCATCTCAGCATCCTCACAATAAATAATTTCTCCCTTACCCACTTTATTCTTCTGGAGAAGAATTCTACAAGTTCAGTCCATTTTCACAAGCTGGAACACCAGGATGAAATTAACCATGCCATAAAAATGATGCCAATTACCAGTCTCTCCTAGGACCATTGAGTGAAGGACCTCAATTAGGCAAGTCTATCATGCTCAGCACAAGACAAGACACGCAGGTCTGTAGCTCCTAGCTCTGCACCTGGTACCACAACACAGTTTGCCAAACTGCTTTCTACCTCCCCTTAATGGGCTGCTGGGCTCCAAAAGCAAATGGAAGACAATTCTACAGTATGTGTATGCCGTAGGCTGCATTATCCTCAATCCACATTCTCAGACACGTGGTCTTCCATGGAGGCAGTCACTGCATAAAGCTGCCCTAAAAATGTTCCCTCACCCTCAAAGCAACAGGGCAATATTGCTACTTTCTTTTGCCTAGCACTGACTGCTCCATCAGTGTTTCACCCACAGCCCACACCCACCCAATGCACGGGTTTATGCACAGGTATAACAATGCTGCCAAGGGTAAAAACTTTTTTAAAAAGGTACTTGAAGCAAGCCACGTACAACTGTAATGGTACACAGAGTAGTCCATCTCACTCCCCATCTTTCCTATGTGAGAGCTGGCATAGCTCTGTGTGAGCAGGTCCAGTTTAACAACACTAGAAGTTAAAATTAGTTCAACTTTTGGGAATACTGGCTCTAAAATATGCTTCATTATTGAAGAAAAAGGGCAGGTTATCAGGCGCAGAGTGGCACCACTGTTGGCAGAGTTTCTGGACAAACAGAATTGTAGTTTTTGTAGGATAATCTTGGTTTTCCCATATGAAAATTGTTCCTGGGTAAGTAAGTCTGAAGCGTTGAAAATTCTAAGTTGATTCCTCACAGCAGTTTCTTCTAACATGTAACAATGCAACCGACACTTAGCATTTAAAATCCAGGGAACACAGGCACATAGCATAGAAATCTACATGCAACTTTAGTTTTTGGTTTGGTGATACAAGTTTAGGAATGGGGCCAAGTCTGGGAGCTACCAGGCTGGCCAGCTCACTGAAATATCTCACTTGGAAGCTGTTCCTGTTTTGCAAGGTGGGGAGGAATCTATCATAATGTGCATTACTGAGGTTGATAGTAAGTCATCAATTACCTGATGTTTATTATGGTTTTCTCTGTCTGCGCTGTAACTTAATGTAGTCCCTTTATTTATGATGGTTCCTCAACTACTGACATAAAACCCAGCCCCTGAGTTACCTGTTAACACAAAAAATCACCTAATGAGTAATTCCAACCTTGAAATTCTCTCAAAAACTTTTCAAAATTATGTAATGAAATCATGATATAAATTACCTGCTACATAACGGAGAGGAGTAATTGTCCCCAACTATAAGAAAGACACTGAGGTACAGGAGTGAGTTCAGAGAAGAGCAATGGAGCTGATGAAGGGTCTGGAGCACAAGTCCTGTGAGGAGCAGCTGAGGGAGCTGGGGGTGTCTAGTCTGGAGTAAAGGAGGCTCAGGGAGGACCTCATTGCTCTCTACAACTGCCTAAATGGAGGCTGTAGCCAGGTGGGGTTGCTCTTTTCTCCCAGCTAACAAGCACAAGGAGAAGAGGAAACGGTCTCAGCTTGCAGCAGGGGAGGGCCAGACTGGACATTAGGAAAAAGTTCTTCACTGAAAGGCCGGACAAGCACTGAAACAGACTGCCCTGGCAAGTGGTGGTACCACTGACCCCAGAAATGTTACAAAAGGTGTAGATGTGGCACTCAGGGACACGGTTCAGTGGTGGACCTGGGAAGTGTTAGGTTAACCATCGGACTTGATGAGGTTTGAGGTCTTTTCCAACCTTAATGATTTTATGATTCTAGGTAGAGGAGCCTACAGGGAAGGAATGAAGCTGAGCTCAGGAAAAGGGGCAAGAAAGCTGTGCTAGTGTTTGTCCTTCTGTCTCCCATTAACTTCCCATTATTTTAAATCAGCAACAAATTGATTTTCCACATGT
>VZTD01004555.1:0-78802 GCA_013397725.1 Rhagologus leucostigma | reverse complement strand
CCGGCGCGGTTCTCGCGAGAGCCGCCCCACCCCGGGCCCGCCGCGTCTCGCCGCTCTCATCGCCTTCGGCCTGGCTGCGGCGGGTCCTGGACCCGGCCCCGGGCCCGGTGCTGCTGCCTGGCCCGGCCAAGCCGCGCGGTGTTGACCGAGCACGAGGGGGGTGTCGGAGCCGCAGCGCTGAAGTATGTATTGCGGCAGGGCCAGAGCCGCCCGGCGCACGGGGCCGCCCACGGCGCTGGGCCGCCGCCGCTCCCCGCTCACGTTATCCTGCCCCGGGGAACAGCGTGGGGCGCCCCGGCCTGCGGTGGGCGCGGGGCAGCAGGGAGCGAATAAATGGAGTGGGCTGCCCAAGGAGGCGGTGGAGTCACCGTCTGCGGAGGTCTTTAGGGAAAAACTGGACGTGCCACGGTGGTGTTCGGTCATGGGGTGGACGGGATGATCTCAGAAGTGTTTTTTAAGCTAACTGAGTCCTTGGAAATGGAGCAGCAGGAGGCGGGCGCGGAGGCAGCGCGCCCGGGTCACTGCCCCAGGTGCTGCTCGGAGCTCGTTCGGACCCCGCCATGGGTGTTCCGGGAGCGGGGCCTCGGAGCCGGCCCGGCCGTGGGCGTGCTCGGAGCGGGGCTTCGCAGCGCCAGGCCCCGGCCACACGGGCTCCGTCCCCTCGCACCGCTCCCCGGGCGGCCCTTCACGGAGGCCCGGGCTGCAGAGACGCGGGAGGCTATTTCAGTGTGTTTCAGTTCGCTGTTTTACATTGTTGGTGCCAGGCTGGAGTGGAAGCGTGAGCACAGCCTGGTCTCGCTGCCATGTGAGCCCTTATTGGTGCCCAGAAGTTGTTCCTTGAAGTCATGCGTTGAAGTTCAGCGTGTGCTCGCTGTAAATACGAGGTTAATAACTCATTTTCAAACGGAGTGCAAGGCTATTTTTGCGGCTTTGCTCAACTGTTGATTTTTGCCCACAACAAGCTGAACTATATCTGGTTTTTGTGCCACCTGAGCCGCACTAAAAGCCAAATCACTAGAATGACTAAAATGCACGTTAGATAGAAAGTAGTTAATGTCTACTTCACTGCAAAATAGTTTGTGAGAAACATTCTACTTGGCTAATGAACGACGCTATATGGTAGCCGTATGTCTCTGCACAACTTTTTTCTTATTATTTTAGTGTCCTCTTGTGGAAAAATGCAGTACTGAGGATAAGTTTTGGTTTTGTGTCCATAGTTTTGTGTCCAAAGCTATCCCGTGGTTTGGGATAGTTTTTGAAACCCATTGTACTGGAGGCTATTGAAGATTTGATAAAATGGAATCTCTTCTCCCTTTTCATGTTTAAAGTATGTAACTTCTCAGGTTCCTATCTGCTTTCGCAGAGATAAGTGGAAGCTTTTGCAATCAGGATATGTTGTTAGTGTTTCTATTAGTATGGTATATTAATGCTTTAAAAAAAAAGGCTTCAAAATGGTCATTTCTGTAAATAACAACAGTGGTTTATTGTCATCCTTCATGTATGCTATGGTAAATGCTGGTTTTAGCTTGGGTTTTTTGTTGTGGTTTGTTTATTTTTGGTTTTTTGGGGTTTTTTTTAAATTTTTGCTCCTTGAATTAAGCACAGAAATCCTCTCATTGAAAAACTTAAAGCAGTTTTTAAGTGTATTTCTAACCTGTTTTCCATTATATAACTTACTGGGTTCAAGTTATTTGTCTTGTAAAGGTCAGAGGGTTCTTTGGGACAGCAGCTCTTGCCCTGCAGGTTTAAAATATGTTGCAGCTGAAAGCCCCTCATCTTAGACCTTTGAGCTCTGATATGATAAAATCAAGTATGGAGACAGGAACCTGCGAGTCCCTTGCTGTTAATGTTACTTTATGTTAAGCACAGGGTTCTGTAGAGCTACCCCTCTACAAGAGGAAAAAAATACCTAAAATAGTGGGTTTTTTAATAGGAAAGGCAGTATGAAATTAATGAACTTGTCTTTCTGAAAAGAGGCGTTTTACTAATGCTTATCAGCTGTGTTTTGCATTAAGCGGCTTGGGATTTAGTTGGGGTTTTTTTGGAAGGGAACTTTCGTAAGCATCTAGGTGTGAGAAAAGGTATAATTGCAGAAGAAGTGAAAAATGATGTCAACATTTGTAGCTATTTGGAGGAGCACAGCTGCCTGGTGATCTCCAGTTGTCCAGTGGTGTCCAAAGATGCATGAGTATCTTGCACCGTGAGCAGGTGCTTGAGTTGAAGAGCCAGAACAGAACCAAGCTTCCAATACGGGGGATCCAACCATCAAGGCACATTGGTATGTGACTGACTGGTCTGCTGTAACTTCCCCTCTCCCCCACACTTTGGGGACACACCCCACAAAGGCTCCCAGGCTTGGAGGCTTCTTCCTCTGTGTTGTAAGGAATCTAGAATTCATGGATAAGAAGCTTTCAGAGATGTTACTTTGGAAAGTTCTTTTGACTCTCTAAAATGTTACGTTCTTACAGGTTATTTTTTGCTGCCATTTGTGCTTAACAAGGGAAAAAGCTACAGAACTCAATGACTTAATTTGAAATATATTGTTCTGTTAGAATAAAGAAGTAGCTACCACAAATATGTGCCTACTAGATAAGAATCAGGAGTTTGTTTTTTAGAGAAATACTTTGTTAGATCCTCCTGCCAACCTTTAAAACTGTGCAAACATCCAGTGTAGCATGTGTGCATGAAACATCTTTAATGGAGTAATAATCTCTAGTTAATAATTAAATCTCCAGGAGCTTTTGTAATCTGTGGATGCTACAGTATTTAATCTCTTTATGTGAGCCTTCTTAAAGAAGAATATTCAGTATTCGACTTCCATGAAGGGAATCCTGGCCTTACGTAAAGGCTGATTTAACATAGCACGGGTTTAACTTGTTATTAGTGTGAAGGAGGAAAATTGGTGTCTCAGACTACAATTGATGGTGGATTTGCAGGTACAGGTAAATTTGTTAGGCTGTTAATTGTCAAAGCTGCTCAGAGATACATTAATGAGAGCAAGTGCTGCGGTGTGTCAGTTTTCAGTCAGTACAGTGCTTGTCACACTGATGTATGTGTTGGATTAATGGAAATATAGTTATGCAATGACAGTGTGCTGAAGTAAATAGCAGACCTCTATTTTAAAGGCTGATGAACTTGTAAATTAGTCTGTAGGAACAGGTTACCTCTTTAAAAGTTGTGCTCTAATCATTCCTCCTTCTCTGTAAGAAGTCACTGAATCTTGTCCCAAGATTTGACAAATAATTTAAAAAGTTTTGAAAAAAGGTCTAAGAACGAAATGGAGTGCTGCCATCTAGCTCTTTCATATAAACTGATGTCTTTCCCAAAGTCATATTATCCTACCTGTTTGAAATGGAAAGCCTGTGGAAAGAGGATTGTGTAGATTAATGCCATTGATTTGGGATGTCTTCTCTGAAACTTTTGATTTTTAAATAGGCTGTCAGTGGGAGATCCATGTCCTGTTTCAGAGGTAGAGCCAACACTGCAGTGCTTGTTTTTTTCTGTATTGTCCTGGTAAAAACACCCAACCAAACAAAACCACAAAAAAATCCCCTCCCACCAACCAACTTAAAAAACCTCAAAAAATCCCCAAAACCAAACCCTCAAGAAATTCCCAAAACCAAACCTCAAAAACCCCTAAACCTGAAGTTTGCAGTCCTTGGCAAGTTGCTGACAAATTATGAAAATGTCCCAGCCATTCTGTGTTTGCCAGCAGTGGCAGTGTAGCCAGTGCCGATGCAGTGTTCATTCAGAGCTCGTCTGCATTGTCAGCACTTTAAGAAAACACAGCTCAAGGCCTCTTCCCTTTTCAATCTTTGGCAATTCCACATCTGCTGATAGAAGGAGAGATGTGTGAAAGTTCAGGATATCACAGTCCAGCAGTTCATTGCACTGCTGGTGACTTTGCTGTTTGAGCCTCAAGTAACTTTTCCCCAGTGGCACAGCAAGTTTTGAAGCCTTTCTCTGGAAATCTACCTGCACCATCTAGTCCTTTCAGTAAGGAAAGTTAAAAAAAAAGAATCAGTAAATTCAGCCCTTATATGGATGGAGGGAAGGAGAGGGGAGAACTAAAAGGAAGAACATGGAGAAAATTATAGAATTCTGCATCTTTAAGTGTCCTTTTTACTAGATAATAATCTCTTTGATCTTAGCTCCTTAAGTATGAAACAGATCAGTAAAAGGGTAAAGAGCAAACTAAGATCTTTAAAAAAAGAACACTGATTATTTTTAAGTCTTCTATACCTGTTAAGAGGCTTTTATATTTTATTATTTTAGACTGTTTCTTGAATGTGTTAAGCACTGGAATCAAGATACTAGTTTAAAGACGAGAAATTTTAAAATTATTTTCTATTATGTGTATTTTAAAACTCCCATATAGACTTTCATGTCTAAAGGAGTGTATTTAGAAGCAGAGTTTTAGAAAGTAAAAAATTAATTTCAAAGAGTTGAGAATGGTGTGGAAAATTAAAATGTAAATGAGAGATACACTATGGAAAAATTATTCTTTTGCTTTAAAGGGACCAATGTAGCAGGTCTTGTGGTTGTAACAGGTAGGTAAGCAGCCCTCTGAAGTTAAACTTCATGAGATTAAGGAAAAAAATATTTATGTTTAGTGCAAAGCATTGTGTTCTGCAGTTCTTAAGCAGTGCTTTCTGCCATAATCTTTATGAACAGGCAAGTGCTTTTCTCTCCTCTGACATGGTATTCCATGCCAAGGTCTTTTTAATCAAAACCAGTAGGGGATTATTTTAATTAATTATAAATCAGCAGCCAAGATTCATTAACATTTTTGTTAAAGATTATCTTACTACTCTAGTTTCAAGATACCAAGTGTTCAGATACTAGCTCAGGAAGTTAGTTTTCTTTTCCATGATAGCATTCATCTTACGTATGAATTCCCAAAAGAGTTTGGAGCTCAAATTACAGTTTCAAAGAGAAATAGAAATACTGCAGAGAGTTTTGCAGGACCATGGATTCCTTTATTAACACTGAATTCTTTTACGAGCTTGACTTAAAATTTTCAGCATTGTGTGCTTGCAACTACAGAGCAGTTTCTGGCATTAGTGGGCTAAACAAAACACAGTTCCAGGGTGTTTGACCTCTTGATGCACTTGTCAAAACCTCCCTGGTGTCACTGCGAGTAACACGTGTGGTAGCAGGCCAACTTCCACTTTGTGTGGTGAGAGTTTGGAAAGAGATGTGGGCTGGGATCGTGTAGAGCTTGTGAGTTCCAAGCAAATCTCAACGTGGAGTTTGCTGGCTTGGTCAGGTGGCCAGGCTGTCACTGGTGGATCTAAAATGTGTGCAGCAGCTTGGAAATCTGCTGTCCTTTCAAATGTGCAACTGGTGGAGTGCATGCATCCCTTCTGGAGTGTGGGCTGCCGTGTAAACCAACCCTCTAAGGCTGGGAGGTGGCAGGGGGGCGAGGAATCTCTGTGCACAGCAACACAGGACAGGCTTGCCTATGGGAAAGCAAGAAGGAAGGAGAGTTGCCTTGAATGCATACCATGACGGTCATTAAGTCACCAACATGGTTCAGTTACTTCAGAGGTTCAAAAAGAGCTCGCAGTGACATAGGCAGTGTATTTAAAAACACTGAATTAACACTTCCTGCATGTGAGGAATTGCTGTTGCATAGTCAGCCTGCGAGCACAAAGGCAGCAGTAAACAAGAGTCTGTGCTGTGCAAGAGTAGCCTGGATTCAGTGTGCCCTCAGTATTCAGGAGCTCTCAGATGGACAGTCAAGGTATTTATAGCTGCCCTTGGGTCCTGGGGAGTTTCACAGTTCAGGTTTTCCATTAGGGGTTCCCAGTGACCCTTCAGCTTACACATCTGGTGACGTGTAATATCCTGAGTGAGTGCTAATTATGCTGCTTGCAGCTCTTTGGGCAAGCAGGAAGTGGTTTCCCATCCTCAGCATGCCCTAACACATAGAGAACATTCCATCCTCCCAGATTTAAGTTCCTAGGTGGCCTTCCCCTCGATGAAATATGTTTTCTTCACCTTTTCTTTGTAAGGTGTCATGGTAATCAGTGTAAAGAGGTAGCTCGCAGCTGCCTGGGCTCCACCCCATCCCCTCACTGAGAGGAGGGAAGAAAAGGCATCTTTTGAATGTTTCAAGTCTCATGGCATGGAGTACCAGGGCAGTAGCTGCAGCAGGATCTGTGATGTGATCTGCCTTTGGCCTCTGCAGTGCCCAGCAGTGGAGACCTGCCAGCCTCGTTACTGGGCAAGGCTGGAAAGCAGGAGGGGGCTGTCACCATCTCCCCATTTCTGCTTGAATGGTGCTTACTCTCGGTGCTTGGCACCGCTCTCTGCTTTGCTCTGTGCTCTCAGATAATTTTCTTCCACTGGTGATGCGAGAAACTTTGTATTTTGAGGAGTACTGGGCTGGACCTGGTCATTTTATAGCTGGTTTAGGATCGCTGAGGGGAGGGGAGATGCTCTTCATTTGCCGTCATTCCTCATGCCAGGGCTCGGAGCAGGCTTTGCTGAGACCTTTCTAAAGTGGCTTTTAGGCAGTCTGTGCAGAGCTGGTGGGAGGCTTGGTCTAAAACCGGCTGCTGGCTCCATGGTTCTCCGAGCTCAACCTTGTCCTTGTTTTGCAATGTGCTGCGTCCTGAGCATCTGCAGCCTTCTGGGGCTTTAAGGGCTGCTCTGCTGTGGGGGTTGCTGAGCTCTTTCTTGCATTAATTAATGTAGCTTTACCTTTGGCAGCAGCAAAGGGAGCTGCCAGAGGTCTTGCATAGCATTTAAAATGTCAGCTGCCAGTCTAGAGCAGCTGCCAGCACTGGAGCTCTGGCAGGGGGAATGTTGTCACAGGACAAATGCAGGGAATGTCCGTGTGGACACAGCGTGAGTCAGTCAGGGCAGGGACTTGTGTACAGAGTATCCTGACGTTGGTAAAATGCCCTTTGAAATCTCCCAGCGAGTTGGCACCTGTGTTGCTTGGGTCATATATAAGGAAATGCTGCTGGCCCCTGGCTGTTGTGGTTTGTATTCAGACCTGACTGTAAGTAATTGTCAGAGTGTGGGGGATACACTGATAAAGTAATCCTGTGGTGCTGGGAGTCTCTCTTCTGGGTGAAAGAGTAGGGCAAAGCACTGGTGGTAAGAGTGTTGAGAGAATGTAATTTCTAAAAGCAATCATTTTGCTCACATGTATCTCAATTTTAATTTTTTTTAATGGACTTTTTCTTTTAAATGTTTGGAATTTATCTGTTGATTGAACTGAATTAACATGGGATAAATAATAAAAATGTGTAACTACTGTCCTTGTTTGTCATCATTGCCTTTGTGAATAGATGTGTCTGGAGAACAGTTGTTTCTTCAGTGTTTGGATTAGAGGGCTTGGCTGCAGACATTTGTGCTAATTTGAATCTTCTATTTGCTGTTAGTATGGGAAGTAGATTTCTTTTAATACTGTTACTTCTTTGCAATGAATCGTGCCAGCTGCTTTAAGTAAGATGCATGCCCATTTACCTCTCACCTGTGATTTAAACCAGGCTTCCTCACTGGGCCTGTTGGATGTTAAGTACATCTACCAGAGGTGTCCAGATAGGTAGAGACAAATTCCAGATCATTTGGGCTGAATCCAAATCCTTTCCTGAGATTTAACTCTTCAGCAGAGCAGTCTTTTATACGCGGTTGTTAAAGGAAGAGGGCTCGTTGGGGTGTTTGGGTTGGCTGGTTACTAATGTGGGGTGCATCCATGGAATGCAGGGGTGCATGAATCAGAAGGGTCTCAGTGCCAGGCTCAGAGATATAATCATAGGCTGGGTGCTGTAGGATTTACCACAGTGTTTTACGTATGGAATTAACCTCTGCCCTTCCTTGTGCTGGAAATGTGTGCCTTTGCATAGATGCTGGGTTTGTGTTCCTTACGGGAACAAAAGATTTATCTTAAGCAGCCCAGACCAATTTCATATTCTTACAGGCACATAAAGCTGTGCTTTTGATACCACCAGCAATGGAAATACTTACAGGAAGCCAAATTCCAGACTTGCTGATGGGAATGCTCTCTCCTAAGATAAGAGTTCATCCGTAAACTTTTTGATGTTCTAGGTTTGTTTCTACCTACAAGAAAACTTGCATATACAGTAAAGCTCCCGTCCTGCTCTGCATCCCAGATCTGGGCTGTATGGCAGATTTCTCCTTTTTAAGTCTAGGAGGGTTTCTCAAGCGGGGAAAACGCAAGCCTCAGATTGTCAGAGGCTTATTGTCCATACTGCCTAAGAAGTTATAAACAAAGATAATCAAAGGAGTTGTATTTGTGTTTTAGGGTTTTTATCTCTTCTGACCTCTGAATTGTAGGAAAAATGAACGCATGATGATAACATACTTTTCTAACTGCAAATTCTCTGCTAATACCCTGACCATTCTTCAGTCTGTTCTTCCTTATTTTACGGCTACTCCCTCAGCCTCTTCCTTCAGAGACAGGCTGAAACTGTAGTTTGTCTTTTGTTAATCTGCTTTTTGTATTCCCATACTATTTATTTTCATGTGTTAGAGTTTACCCAGGATGGCACATGTCTCAGGCATGAAGAGGTTAATGAAGCTTTAACTGACTGCCTCATAATAACATCCGTGTTCTTGGCAGCCTTGGGATGGTAGTTCTTGCCTGCAGCCACATACAAGGAGTTTTATCCTCTTTGATTGCCACATTTCTATACAGCCAAAGCAGATTTAACAGGTTCTTTAGGGGAGTCCTTTTGTGCGTTCCTTGGCTGTAACAGCACTTTCATAGTGCCTCTTGAAAACTGAAAGGGCAGCTTTTAGTAAACAGGTAATGAAACCAAGAATTCCTGTGTTCAAATGAGTAAAAATAATGTTCGTGCAAAGGTGTTTTGAAGATGCTTTTGTGATTTAATTTTTGGAAATAAATTCGTGGCATGAGAAACAATTCCCAAAGCCTCACTGGTTCTGGTTCTGGTCCTTTGGCTGTTTAAACCATGGCACTACCTCAGGACGAAGTAACTAGCTGATTTTTTTCTTTTTAATTGAGGAAGGGGAAAAACTGAAAGCACTAAGAATTAAAGTGGACATGCAATTTTTTAAAATCTCCAATGAAAGTGGTTATTTATGGAGATTTCAGAGTAGTTACTAGTGCTGCACTGGCTATTTAAAATCTATCATGTGACTGAGAATGGTGCCAGAGCACTTGGCTTGCGTAATGCCTTTTTTCTGGGCAGTGTTGTGTTGTAAAACAGTAGTTAGGTAAGGGGTTGTTTCAAGCACAGAGTTAGTTTGGTGCTAATATGCAGTGTGAAGAAATCTGGTTAAAACTGTAATACCTGGGGCACATTCACAGGCAGAACTAAAGAGATAGATATGAAGTACAAACCCAAGGCAGTTCTTCTGCAGTACTCACCTCATCTGTCTGAAGCCTTGAGGTGCGAGAAGTTTGATTTTGAATACATGGTTATGTGTGGTCCTGTTGTTCCCTTGACTATTTGCTTCAGTGCATCCGAGCAGTCTGTAATTTATTGTTTAGCTACGTGAGATGTTCAGTGTATCTGAGTGCTGCTGCAGCTTTGAACTTGGAAATAGCTGAGGTTTATGATTTGGAACTATCCACTTACATTTCATTAGCAATTTTGCATTTTCTTACATTTCTAAAAGGGAAGTGCCTTTACTTACTTGCATTGTTTATTTCTACTTAGCGAACATCTAAGTCCACACTGTCACAGATGAAATAGTTGAGCTTAGAGTTTTGTATCAAGTATGCAAATCCTGGGATAATTAGAGTATTGATGAGTGCTGCTGTTTTGAAGCCAGAGAACGAAATTCTGGTTTTCAAAACCGAGGCAGTGTCTTCTGCTGTAAATTGGATGTATCTGTACATTAGAAGAAATTAGATATAAGAATCCTTTTGTGAAATGTTAATTGCAGCTTGATGTTCTTTCTTCTTTGAATTTATAACATGCCTCAATTTCATTTAAAAAAACAGTAACTTAAAGTTTTCTTGAGAGCACAGTTAGACTTTTCTCTATTTCTGTGCTAAGAGGGTTGATGTGAACAGATTCACATCTCTTAGGGTCTGCAGGGAGACTATTTTTATTTTAATAGTATGCTCTAACAGCATAATAGCAATGTTTCCTCGTGCTCAGTGATCATATAGTCAGAAAGCACGTGAAAAGAATATGGAAATTTCAAGTGTGGGAAGTGTGGGAACAGCGTGACATAGATGCATGGGAACATTAGTCTTTACCATGCATGATGCAGTTTGTGACACTTCAAATTTTGCAAATTACTGTATATACTAGGTTTTTTTCACAATAATTTCAAGACTTCTCTCTTTTCCTAAGCTCTCCCAGTTAAACCTGGAAGAAGGAACTAAACTTGCTTAAGTTACGTAAATTTGAAGGTTAGCATGATGATAAAGAACTTCTCAGAAAAGGACATGGCAAGGTGAAAGACAAATCCGAAAGGTCTGGAAAATAATGAGAGACAAAGTGAGAAAAAGAGAAAATGAAATGAAATCTCTACAAATAAAATCTATGTGCCTGGGGAAATGCATGGATAACCATGATGCTGATCATAGAAGGAATAAACATCTTTAAAAGAACAAGCATGCCACTGTCCAGCTGCCTTTTTGTTTGTTTCTGCACCCAAAGGCATTCTGGGAAGAACCAAAACATTTCCCCAGGTGCTTTCATAGGACAGAAGGCAAAAGCAATAAAGCTACTTCCTAGTACTGCAGTAGGCAGTGATAATTGAGAAAGTTTGTTTTAAAAAATCTATTATAAAAACACTAAAACATTAATAATAAGTGAACCAAGCCATCTCTACCTGCTTTCTTTCCCACAACAGTCTTGCTGCTGAGAAAACAGCCTAATGTATGGAATCACAGAGGCAGCTCTAGGCATGAGCCACCTTGCAGCCAGGAGCTTTGTGGCTCTACTGGGAGCTGTTTTGGCGGTGGAATTAGAGCGAGGTTTGAGGAGAACAGGAAATTGCATAAGGACGGCTCTGTTGGTTGTTTCACCAACCAACTTAACACTGGAAGGAGCCAGTGCCACTGGAATAAACAGCTGTGCAGCAGTACAGTGTCCCTTTTGTCATCCAGCCTGACAGGACTGGGAATGGAAACTTGGAGCTCAGGCCTTGAATTCAGCGAGGGAAGCCTATGGGATAAGGGAGCTTGTCACAGACCTTGGAAACTGGGTAATACGTGATACTTTTGATCAGAGACCAGAGCTTTTTAAATCCAGAAGTTGTTTCTGCCAGTATTGCTCAGTAAACAGACTTTAATAGACATACATGAAAGTTGAAGCCCTTGCCCCCTGCCCTTACCTTTCCCTTTCCCTATGATGTAGAGGTATTTTACATTTTTCTTAAGGTTCTTTGGACAGAGAAATCTGTGGTGAAGAGAGTCAGGTTTCTCACTGCAGCATGACAGTGAGATGGGGAAGAGAAATTCCTCAGCAAGAGAGTGAGCAATGCAAACAGAGACCATTCGCCACTCTTCAGCCTCAGCCACCTCTTCATTAAGTAGGGAAATATCTGCAGACTGATTCACTGACCAGACCTCAGTTTGCCTTGCAGAATTAGAAGAAGTGATGATAATGAGTGCTTTCCTCACTAGAAGCTACTGATGACATTTTCACGTATTTTCTAAGCAGATGTAAATACTTGTATCAACTAAGCATCTTCCCGCAGGTGTAGTATTTTCACAGGAAAAGGAAAATCGTGATTTCACCAAGTCACAAATATTTAATGAGGTAAACTGTGATCAGATACTGCTTCATTAATCTTATTTCTTTACAGTCAGAGGTGATTCAGATACTGAATTTTCCAGAACACCAGACATTAATCTAGTACCAGAAAACAGGGTGGAAAAAAAAACAAACCCACCAGGAATTTAATAAGACTAAAACATCTTTGTTGTTCCACTGCTGAGCAAGCTACAAGGAATGTATTTACATGGATTCACTGGCAGTTGTTAAGGCTGATTTATTTCAGTATAGTAGAATGTAGTGAGTGGACTGTAAAGAAGTGTGCCCTTATATTGAAATTATTACACCTCTAGCAGAGATAAAGAAAGCTTGATTTATCTTACTGAGGTCTGTATTCTCCCCAAACCTTCTGCACAATAACATCCAGAGACCTCTGTGCTCCATTGTACAACATCAGCCAGTTAAGATGTCTTATAAAAATATACTTTTTTCTAATTTCTGAGCTGGGGATAGTTTAATTAGGTTCTAGCTGCATAACTCAAGCTCAACAACCGTGTTTCAATGTTAATGTTAGGTTCTGTAATTGGAAAGAAAGGTCAGCTAAATAGGGAAGGATTCTGTCAGAATTACAGAAGAACCTTTGTGCTGTTCTTTTCTGATACGGTAGGAATTGTCCTTGGTGCCATGACATGTGTTCGTCTTGGGCATCTTTGAAGTCCTACAATAACTTACTGTAGGTCGTATTTAGACTGTTTTAAAAATGTGTTTATTTTCAAGGAACACCTAGCAGATCTGTTTGTGCAGTTGGTTGTGTTGGGAAAGGAGAAAAAGAGAGGCAGAAGGTTGAACTGAATGTTGGATTTGGGTCTATTAAATTGAAAGGAGTTTAGAATATCTCAAAGAAATGCTGCGTGTTCTGGCTATTAAAAAAATAACACTAGTCCAAAAATAAAATAAATATTATGAAAATATTGTCTTGTTAATCTTTTATGGTAAATTAGTTTCTTTTTCATCAAAAGAGTTCCTACTAGGTTTTGATTTAAGTAATGCAGTTATTTAAATGAAGTTCTTTAGTGCTGCTTGTATATTTTCTAGAAAGCCCTCTATTAATTTAAAATTCAGTATTTCATTTGTATGCAGGGAACATGATCCTTCTCCTTCATCTAGCAATCTGCACCACCCATATATTCTTTTTAAACCTTCAGATGTAACCTTCTTAAATATTTAAGGCATAGCTCCAACAGAACAGTGGCAGGCTGCTCTTCTCTTAACTTTGCCCTTTCTTTTCTAGGTCTTAGTGAAATACTCAAAGTGCTTTGCTTTCCACTGAAGAACTTGTTACTCAGATATTCTAGAAAACACAAGTGCCTTATTGACTTCTAGTGCTGCTGAAAGTGCAAGTGAATATTCAAGAAATAAGGTGTTGAATGCATTGATTGTTCTGTGTGTGAAATGCAGTGGTTTCAGATGCCTGTTTCTATAGATCTGTCAGATCCAGTGTTGCTGAGGAAAGGGAGAGCGTGTGCTTTCCGATGGGGAGAAGAGATGGGAAGGCAACATGGGGATCCAGAGGAAGGATTGGTGGGGAGTGCAGTTCCACAGCTCTGGTTTTGTGGGCTCAGTCAGATTTTGTGTGCCTGTTCCATCCATAGTTCTGAGGCAAGTCACCTGTTCCTTGGGCTGATTTACGTGTAGTGTGCACAAAGTGTTTTCACCTGATTCTGGTGTGACTGAGCCAGAGCATTATAAACAAGAGAGCAATTATATACAGGCAAGGGTGTTAAAAAGACATTTTCTTCCATCATCTATTCCTGAAACCTGATTTCTAGATTTAAAAAATGTGCAAGGTGCGTGGATGTTTTATTTTAGATCAGGAATGTGTTTTTGGAGTAAATCCCATTGTTGTTACTATTTACTGTTGCTTGTCACTTTCTCAAGCTGTCTCTTCAAATCCATGTAATCTGTGGATGCAAAGACCTCAGCACCACTAGTTTGGTCTCCAGACATTCTGCTGGATGAGTTGCACTCTCTGAAGGTTTCCTGCTGTTATAGAGAAGTTCTGCAAGTGATATGCTGCATTCCCCAAAATTCCAATTAATATGGGATTCCTTTTTCCTTTACTTCTGTGGTTTCATTAACTTTTGGGTCCTCTGTGATTATTTCACCGTGTGTATTGTTGTGTGTTTACTTGCTGTGCAGAAATAATTACTGCAGCCAGGAATGCTAACCAAAGAAGAAATTAATAAAGAGAAAGTAGTTTAATATTCAGTACAAGCTTAAGTATGATGAATAGTTCAAGTGAAGGTCATTTATCCTAGGAATTAATGTTTTTGATCAGCCTAGGGGTTAAAAAAAATGGTCTTTTTATGTTAACTCTTCTTTGTATTTTTTTTCCTTTAATGTGTATTGCTTTTCTTAAATCCCATTTTGGACAGTAATGTTCTTTTAAGCAGCAATATTGGTTGTGTGTAGCATTGACAATTGTGGACATTATCAAAGAAAATATGTCTTTTAAAACCTCCATTTAGGTTAGTAATCATTCTTTAATTGATGTTTGCAATACCTTAAACTATACCTGCAAGGTGAAGCACTTAGTATTTTGAATTAATTTTTTGGGGGAGGGCCAACTGTACCCTGAATAGGTCAGAATCCTAGCTGTTGATTCAGGAAATAGTTTTTTTTCCCAGAAACTGTCATGGAGATTCTTAGAATTCTGCATCCCTTACCATACTTGTATAAACAGCCAAAAATAGTTTCAGCATGTATAATACATCAGATAATAGATGTATAGGAAGTTTTTATCACAGTATTCTCAAGATGTACTCTGTGACTCAGATGGAACAAGATGTCTCATATTTAGTCATGGTTTGGTTGAGCAGGGAGCTATATCTTAAGTTATGTGGATATTTTAAGTTGCTGAATTGCATTACGGAAAAATGCTTAGAAATATTCTCTTTCTAAACATTTTTTTGGTAAGAACTCCTCCAGTTTCAGAAAGTGATCTTTCATGTTGCTGACAGAACTTTTGCATAAAGAAGTCCAGTTAGAATATGACCCAGGAAGTTAAAATCTAAATATTCATGATGGGTGCAGATACTGAAAATGATCATCTCACTGCAGGTGTGTTGGATACTTGGCTCAACTCAGTCTGTACATACTTTTGCAGATCTTCCCCGTGAACATGTAGCCATGAATGACACTCTTTCAAAAGAAGAAAGGAAGAAAAGGCTTTGAAGAAAAGAAAATTGAAGTAGAATTTTGTAACTCTGGAAGTAGCTCCATCTTTTCAGCCCCTTTGCACTTCAAATAGAGTTGTGAATGTTCACTGCTTGCCAAGAAAAGGTTGTTCTGACGTGCGAATTCTTGTGGGAAGCTCAGGGGAGCTCAGGGATTCAGACCTCTTAGTTCTTGTTCTGGTGCCCAAACTTCTGGAATTGTTTGGAGCAGAATTTGGGTTGTCCAGGTTGTCAGAGCTGTTCCTGGCCCTTCTAGGAGGCTGCTGGATGTGGCTGACCGGGAACCCAGGGCTGCAGAGGTGGTGTGGGGGCACAGTGACCCCCAGACTCTGTCACTGAGTCCCCCACTGGGCGTTTTCTGACTTGGGAGATGTTCTTACTTGGTCAGTTGGATGGGTTTTATGGCTTTTCATGTTGTGAAGGTAGAACAGTGTGCACACACCATCCTTGCAAACACGTCCTCTGTATTCCACAGTTCTAATGTGGTTTCTTTAACAGGTTCAAGACAGCAAAGTAAGCTCAGGTGTGTAGGAGAGGCAAAATACCTGAGGGCAGATTAACATTCTGAGGTGAGATATAGAGATAAATCCCATTAAAACCAAAGCCCCTTAACTTTGAAGGGACATTTGAATGCTGGCAATATAAGGTTGCTTTCCAAGTGAAATGGGTACATCTCCTGAGTCCATTTTTTAAAGAGTTCTCAGACTCCAGCAAATTAAAAAGCTCAATTTGTCAGCTGGGTAACCAGTACCAGGAAATATAATGAGTGGGTTTTGCCTGTAAATGTGGGTCACGTCATCCTTTTCCCTTCCCCTTACCTGCTCCTCTCTTAGGCCAGAAATATTCGTATTTATAGGCATTAACATGGTGACGTGGAGCATCAAAGGATTCAGAGGCTGTTGCCCAAAAATCCACAACAGCTTTGCAGCTGGAGGAGAAGTACAACATATTCTAATCTCTGCTTAAACACAGTTTATTTTAGGCTGTGGTTTCAGATTAAATAACTGAATGTAGAGTTTAGAGACTCCAGATTCCGTAAGTATATTGAATTAAAAATAAAATTGAGAGCCATTGTTGTAGTGAATAGAAGGCAATGTGTTTTACAGAGCAGGGAGTAGAATATATCTCTTGATTCAGTGCACTTCCAAGTAATTACGAAGAGCAGATCTTGCTGGTAATTCAAACAAAAAAAACATTCTGTAATTATATAGGGCCAGATTGGCTGGTTTACAGTTTCCTGGTGAAGAACTGTTCTTTGGAAAGCCTAGGATAGGATTTCCTCACCTCTGCCAGTCCTTCTGAAGGAGCAGGAAAAGAGGAAAAGGTGTTCTTGGCTCACACAATGCATGCTGGGGTGGTGATGCAAGCTAATACGTACATTACACACAGCTTGCAACTAGTAAGTGCCAAAATGTCTGATGATTGAGGCTGTAGTCCTTTCCTTCAGAGATACCAAAACATTTTACTTTTGTGTAAATAGCTGTGTTATTCAAAGACAGGGCACGATGGTGGTTTATACTCTTCTTCCAAGGGAATAAATGAAGAGCCAGAGCTGTAACAGACTGTGACAGAGCAAGAATAAAATCTAACAGCAATGGTGGACGCTGTCTCCTCACCAGCTGCTTCAGCTGCAAAGTGACAGATTCATTTCAGTAACACCTGTGAGGGGTTATTGAAATAACTTCTTGTAATATAACAAATTTGCATATCGGGAGAGCAGAGAGGTCACTGTTTATAGCTACAACTGTAAACCCAAATAGCAGGAAGCTGTTTCTGATGTGAGGGGCTTGCAGGAAGACATGGATTTTGCAGCCAGGAAGAGCAGGTGGTTGTGTTTTTTTTTTTCTAGCAACAGGAAATCTTTAGGTGTGCTAATAAAATTAATTTTAGGACATTTCTCAGTATCCCCATGTGAAAACTGAATGTGCATACAGCCTCTATGGTGTATGGTCATTAGGATACTATAGATTTTCTTGTTACCTTCAAAAATGAAACATTATAAAATTGTATTTTCTGCATTTCATTTTATAAACATGGAAATAGAAGATTGAAATATTCCATTCACAAATATGAAGTCAGAATATTTTGATCATATTAAAGCTACTTTATTTTTTTTTTCAAAATAGGTTCCTGCTGAGCATGTGCAACACTTGAAGTGGCATTTTCAGCTGTAAAAGCATTGTTGGAAAATTTCACTCTAGATTTAATAGCAGTCAGTGTTTCTTTAGCTTATGCTATTAAATTCAATCCACCTGTAGGTCGTCCTGGTTCTTGTCTTGAAATGTGGTGTGTGTGCATTAGAATGAGAGTATGGAGAGTTAGAATATAGAGATTTAGAAAAATGTAAGATATTATATTAGAATTAGAATAACAATGGTCAGTTATTTGGTCAACAACTCAAGAAATTACTCTGTTCCCTTTAGCTGTGCTCTGTCCCTTGATCCCTAATGTCAAGGACTGATGGATGCATGTAATATCTGTGGAAAATGCGTTGTTTTTTTTTAATTGCTTGGGTTTTCCAATCTAGCAACACAAGGTACCAGTAGAATAGTGGGATTTAAAGAAAGGAGGTGGAATTCATCAACTTTTAGCATGAACTGCCTGTGGTTCCTTTGCTTTCATTTCCACCTGAAATGCAAGTTCCCTTAGTTTTGAATTTACCGCTGCAATGTGAATGTTCTGCTGGCACCCAAGGTGAGCTTGCTTTGAAGAATTCCTAGTTCCTGGGCAGTATTGCTTATCCTTTCCACTCTGTGTCCAAAGAGCTGGTTTTGTGGAGGGGGAGCAAATGTCCAGCTCCCACCCCTGGCAGTTCCTGACCTGGGTGTCCTGTAGATCTCCAGTCACTTCAGATACATCTCTGGAATGAAAACGTGGATTTAAGCCTTTCCCTCACAAGGTGGCAGCATCACTTCAGGGAATAACACCACCTGCACCAGTCAGGAGGCCTTGGGCATTTGAGTATTTCCATTTTATCCAGTATGTGAAAGAAACTCTGATAGCTGTGCTCATTTGTGTTATCTGAACTTGCATATCAGCATCAGGCACGGGACTGGATGGGTTTCATTCATTTGCTGCTACGTTTACGATGAAAATTATGAATTGTATTGAAATTGTGAATTGTACTGAAACTATGTCATTGTTATTGTGACTCTAGTTAATACTGCAGTTGCACTCCTGAGATTTCAGCAGCAACATCTGATTGTTTCAAATGCACCAAGCAGAAATATCTTACAGAAATTTCATTTCAGGTTCACACGTTTCCCTCCATGTCCACTGGGTGTTTTTATTCATTCAAGGCTTGATCCTACTCTCCTTGAAATCAATGGAGGAGTCAGAATTTAGGGTAAGTCCTGTAAGGAGATAGAAACAGCAGAAAAGAAAGGTCATTAAAGTGGGGGTTTTAATGGGGTTTTTAGTATTTCTCCCCCCTATATAAATAATCATGAAAGAGCTGAATGATGAAAGAGCTGCTGTTTGAACCATTAGAAGCATCGACCTTCAGTTAAGTCTGGGCAACACCTTTATTTTATTTCAGGGTGGCACTGATCAACTTCTAAAGGAATTAGGTCAAGTTTATTTCTGATTCTAAAAACAGGTCTACCAATTTGGCCTTACCCATTAGGAATAAAAAACTTGGAAATTAAGGAATACTCACTGTGGCTTTTGGATGAAGTCGAGCTTCCCAAGAATATAGATAGATTTTTTGTTTTGTTTTATTACTATTTTGCCTATGGTTTTGATTTTACAGCATGAGTTGTGAGCTGAAGAATAATACTTTCTAATTCATATGGTTATTTTCTAACTTTCTTCAGATATTCCACTAATAAGACCCTTTTCATTTTTAAACCAGAAAAGCATTTTTCATGACTGCCCGGAGAAATGTCTCTTTTATACTTATAGTAATGAAGGAGATGTACTTTGCTATCCTGGGTAGCAACTGTTATTATTTCAAGGAAATATTGGCTGGTGTGCAATAATACTTTAACAAGAAAATATTTAAAGTCTTGTATTTTCATTTTTTTGCAAGTTTTTATGCTGAGCAAAAAAGAAATTCTTACTTTTTCTTTCAATTTCTCAAAATCCAGCATGCTTAAGATATGCCTTTACCGACAGATGGTCACTTTGCTTGCACTGCTAGGATTAAGGTAGTTCTAGTCTGCAAGTATAACTTTCTACTAACAGCTCAAGGTGTGGGACTTAATGCTCAGCGATATCAAAAGTCCTGTATTTAAACTTCGCCAAACTGGAATGCATGAACTGAGTATTTAATTTGAGGGATTTTTATTGGTGCAGTTCTCCTTATCTTCAGCAATTCACAATACAGCCTCCCAAACACGAACTTACCATTAGCTTTGTTTACTTTTGTGGCTTTGTACACATTTTCTAAAATTTCTGAAGGAAGAAAGCCATGGATATAGATGATACTGGGTGACTGAAGTCAGGTCCTTGGGTGGTAATGATTGCTGAATTCTGCTCTCTCCTTCCTACCCAGCATAGATTCCAAGGAAACAAAAGAAATGCACCTGATACCTTCATTTGTAGAGCCTGGTGTCTCCACTTTCACGTATATTCTGAGATGTTGGAAGAACTGGACTGGAGCACACGGACAGCAGTGTGTGAGAGCTTCAGAAAGGCAGGTTCAAACACTGCAGGTTTGTTTTGGCTGCTGCAGGTCAGCACACCTCCGTCATTCCACCTCTCTTTGGTTAAAAAAGAGAGAGAGCGTGAATGTAACCTCCTGGTCACACAAAGCCTGTGATATTCTCCGTGAGCCTGCTCCCTCACTCATCCTGGCAGTAGGACAAGTCTGGCTTTCAAGGAAAATTGAAAGGCATTCTGCTTTAAAGAGGAAGATAATTCAAGGGCTAGCCTGTAGCAGAAAATTGAGACATTGTTTAAGGAAAGGAAATAATTGAAGTTATTGGTGATGAAATGTGCTATTGATCACATTCAAATCCAGCCCACACTGTTAAAAGTTAGAAGCTATTTTTTTACGAGGCTGTATGAAATTAATTTCTCCTTTTCCTAGGGGATGAGAATTCTGGTTATAAGCGGGTCTCACTGGTTTAATCAGCAGTGATCCTATTTGTGGTCCTTTAATCTAGAAGTGTTAAGGTTCATGTTTAAGTCAATTTATTTTTTCAGAGAGCGTTTAAAATGGGTTTGGCTTTTACTGTGGTTTTCAGGGCTAGTTGGAAGCACACTTGAAAGATACAGGGGAATGAGGTACTTCTAACCTTTACAGTGGCACCTGTAAGACAAATGCAAAACTTTCATGACGCAGCTTTTATCACCTGTGTTGATTCCAGAAGCATTTGTGACCCACAAACAAATAGATTTCCTTTTTAAGGACTTGAAAGTCAGTGCTTTTCACACATTCTAAATACAAAGCACAGGAAGAAAAAGAAAGAGGTAACATTATTCCCTCTGATTATTCAGAGAAAGTAATAGAAAAGTAGGTAACAAGGACGATACAGCTCTCGGATGGTTTAAGGAAATGCTGAAATTTTGCTTTATACTTGTTTTTAGTATGGCCTATTTATTTTCATTGCTGGAATAATACTAATCCGAGTTTATATTATGATCCATGTGTGCAATTTTCATAGAATATCTTGGTAGTTGTTTGACTCTTGAAAGCCATGTTGATTGACTAGAAATTTTCAGGAGGAAACATAGAAATAATTAGGAACATTTCCTTTTTCAATACCTCCCTTCAGTCATGAAAGAATTTGCAAAGACACTGTTGAATATGACCAGATTACAGAATTTACTTCTCTCTCAGAAACAATGAAATGTTCTGTTTCAATTTCCTGTCCCATTTTACTTGTCCATGCTTTAAGGATTTATGTTGGAATCACAAGGATAGACAGAGATAGACATTTAAATTTCGCTTGGTTCATATCCTGATAAAGGTGCACCATTGGAAAATAGATTCTTTAAAAGCATGCATAGTGTTGGAATGTTCATAAAAATGCTCTTGAGTAGCTGAGTACTGCTCAGAATAATGGGATGGATCTGCACTTGGCTTCTATTTTACTGCAAATAAGAGATAGTGAAATCCCAAACTTCTAATGAAAGTTTCTGACCATTACATAACGCAAATGTGTCAAAAAAACCCCAAGCTTACTCTGAGAAGGATTAAGTAGACATGTGCTCAAAATGTCATTAATACTTTTGCTCTAAAACGTAATTAGAGGAACATATGTTGTATTGTGAATAACATTGTTTCTACTAATAAAGCAAAGGATTTATTAGAAGTAGTCCTTGGGCCAGATTCCACTTTCTCTGTCTGCTATAACAGATGTGGAATAAACTTAAAGCTGAAAAGTACCAGAAAAACACAAGCTATTGTTTGCAAAGATTTCCTACTGGCATGTTTGAGATTAGTGTCTGTTCCATGTGCTGTATATGAATTTTTAAGTGGTAATATATGTGGTAACTACAATACAGATTACTGAGTCCCAAGCATTGTCTATTATATTGGCTTGCCTGGAAAGCAGCACAGTAAATAAATACATTTTATGCTTTACACAGTATTGCTAAGAAGAAACTTGGTAATATTCCACCATTTTGCAGATGGGGGAGAATTAAATAAAACCCAGAAGCAGTGGTATTAAGGTAAAATGCTCAGCTGTTAAAGTAGAACAATATGTAAGTTAATTCTCTTTATAAGTCCTCAGATCTTTGAGGTGCTTATTCAGGAATAATTCATAACAAATTAAGCAAAACAGAGATTTGTAGGCTATGGAAGAGCTTTTCAGGAAGTGTGAGCTGTGACTTGATACAGCAGCTCTAAGCCTTGCTAACAGACCAGCTTCTTTATGGGACATGCCTTGCTGTATCAGAGTTGTAAAAACAGACGTCATTGAAGGTTACAAGTGATATGTTTTATACAGAATTATATATTAAATATTTATTTAGAGTTCATCACGCTTGACGGGTGAAAGATTGTAGGTGCACGCATTCAGTTGCATAGTTGAAGAAGATGTAGGAAAGAGAAAATAGAAAAAAGTAATGAATTACAGTAAGTTGGGAGATACTGGAGAAGAAGCTGAAGGGTCTTAGAATAAAAAGGAAGGTAAATTAAAAGTTGTAAAGGAGGTTGCAGGTAAAAGTGAAACCAGGAGAAAGGCTGAGTGAAGACAGAAGAATCTGCACGAATCCCAAGTAATGGAAGGAGTCGACAGAGTGTATGGAAATATGTGATTGGAAATTTAGGAAGCTTTCAGTCTTTAAAATGTAAACTTAACTGGGAGAAGTGTTAACATCCCTGAATCCATACAGACTATTTAGGACTCCATACAGTCCTGGCACAGAGTGGATTATTTTGTTCCATTTGTGTGCAGGCCTCTGTGCAAACCACACAGTAAGGAATGGCAGGAGGGTTCTCAGCAGGCTCGGAGCAGGAATAGGAGCTGCACATTCGAATGCAATGGTTTCATTGTTTATGGCCGGGCTGTTACAGAAATCCAAGATTATAAATATACCTGTCAGGGAAAAATACTTGCAATGAATTTTCTCACAGGTAACAAAATTGAGATAAAACACCAGACAGTATCCTAATACTTTATATAAGTAGGCTAAAAAAAGAATATGCATTAGGATGTTCTGGGGGCAATTGTTTCTTAGTTTCTTTGTGAATGCTCTGTGCAAGAGTAAAAGCTGAAAAGCAGAACTGACTCGGAGTGTTTGCAGCAGAAGGAGCAGCCAGCAGAGAAAAGGATGTTTGTGTCCTGCACTGAATGTGGAAAGCTGTGTTATTTCCACCATTATCAACAGCAAGCTTACGTGGTCAGATGTTATTGAAAGTTAATGAAACTAAAACGAGGTGTGGGCTCTGAAAACTTCTCTGCAAGACACAGAGCTGTGCTACATATGCAGGAAGAGCTTTTGTAATTCCAGTCTCAGAGGGGAAGAAAGAAAGATGTGTTCAAGTGACGTATATTGATGGCACTGCCAGCAGCAAAAGTTAGCAGGCAGCAGGTTTTGTGGAGAACATTTGAGGTAAGATTGGAAGAACAATCAGCTGAGAAACAGAAACCTTGACTGTGTTTTAAAAACAAGCACTAACAGCTGCTGTAAGCCTAAAGCCGTTAATTGTGTTTTTCTGAAAGATGAAAAACTCCCCAAACCATCCAGTATCTGAAATAACTTCCAGTGTAATAGCCCAGGGTAAGCAGATACCTCTCATTTACAAATTGACTTCACGGTTTTGAGACATTGCTGCAGAGCATTAGGTGCACGACACGATGTAGGCTTGTAACAATCTTTGTAACAGGCTAATCCCTTGCTAAGAAATGAATTGGCATTAGAAGACTGTAGCACATTTATGATTTCTCTTGGATGAGTAACATGCAGTGGTGAAAGGTATGGATGGTATTAGCTCAGAGATTGCTGGAGGAAATCCCCAATACCTTTCGCAATAGTATTTGCATATAATAACCCGAAATTCTGTCTCAGTGCTGACATACCAAGTTAAGATTAACAAGCAGGGTCCTGACAAAAGGCACTTGATATTTATATGGAATACAAAGTGGTCTTTTTTAAGAATTTAATGTTTCTGGAGATAGTTTCTATGTGTTTTCCATGTTGCTCAGTTCAGTTCTGAAATATGCTGCTCAGTGGCATTGAACACTGATTTGTTCCTTTGCAGGTGAGGAAATACACCTTCTAACTAACCAGAAATGTGGTGGAACCAAAAATTCAACTTAGTTCTTTTAAATTTGTTTCAAAGACTTGGCAGACTGCATTCTGCCTTCACGGCAAATCTTGCCTCTTGCAGATCTTGTTGTCTAACTGTAGCTGAGTAGGATGGTATTCGTTAAGTGTTTGAAATGAGCAGGGAAGGTCCTTCGAAGGAAGTGCCATGTGTATTACAGAGTTTGTGTTTCTAACTGTGGAGACAGTAGCTTAACAAAGATTGTGTGAGTATTTCTGATTTGGTTCAGACCAGCTGCAGATGGGACACCATCAAATATATTGTTTAAACAGGCTACAAAAACAGCCTTGCTAAATCTGAGCAGTGTGATGATTCCAGCGAGCTCACTGAAATGAGTTATTTTTGGCAGGAAAGAAAGAAGATAGGACTTGGGATGTGCACTGAGAACCTAATTTTCTCTTTATTTAGGGAACAGGAAATGAGAAGCAACATTACAGCTGAGGATAAAGCTAGCATAAAACAATGGGGATGAAAAACTAAGATAAAACTGACCCCTTCAGGAGAAGAAATCAGGCTGATAGATGTGTCTGGCTGGCCTAGTAGAGAAGACATGATGGGAAAGCTTGGGGTTACTTGGGTTGGACTGATGTCTGAAAAAGGCAACCAGTGAGGTTCTTGAGGAGGAAGGGGGGACCTTTGTTTAACTCTTACATATATTTTCTATATAAGGTTTTGTGCTTTCTGAGGTCCCATTTTAGAGCACTTTTCCAGATAACATTTTTCGTCCTGTCACCTTGTGTTTGGAAGCCATGTGTGAAATTTTGATAGTAATGAAATGCCTCCTGTTAATCTGAAAAACAGTGGTAATAAAGTTTATTGATTTCCACTATTCTGTGCTATTGAATGTTCTTAAACTAAGCCATTAGTAAGGATGACAGAGCTGGGATTCTGTTCTCTGTGCAATGTTTTCATGGCTAGTTCAGCACTGCTACTGAATTCGTAAACAGGGCAACTGAAGTTATGAAGTTAACTTTGAAGTAGAGCAAAAGCCTAAAGAACACAGGATTTGAAAATGAATCTTGACAAATTCGAGGAAGGAGTTGTATGACTGGCTAGGATGTTCTTGCATATTTTAAATGGATTAGGAAGAGTTGTTAAAGTTTTGGTTTTAATCAATTATCTTAGTTGAGGATTGCCACTAATTACCTGAAGGGTCAAAGAAGACTTTTTTCCCCTGTCTCTCTGTCATGCATTCTTTTTTTTCATCATTATAATTTTTTGGAGGTTTTGTTTGTTTATTTGTTTTTCTTTGCTAGGAACTAAAGACGGGAGTCTGAACATGCCATACTGTTATTCCTAGGGGAAATCTTAATGATCCTGTTTATGTTTTCCACCCATGCTTGGCAATGCCATCTGGCGTGCAGTGGCCAGATTTGAGGGGAGTAAGGAATTCTCTTCTCTCCCACCCTCTCATCCCTGTTTACACTGGCAGAGGCTGTTGGGATCTTTATTTTTCCGTGCTCTTCTGTTTTATGGAGTAAAGTTCACTTCCTGGGCTTAGTTCAGCTGCTGCACTGTGGCTCCCTGACAGTGTAAGACCTATGGTGCTGCTAAATACATTTGCTCTTTACTTCTGTGGGATGTCTGAAGGGGTTTTCTATCCTTTATACTAAAGATTTACATTACAGGCTATGAGTGAATTTCAGCTGCTGTGTGTGTATGTATGGATAGAATGTGTGTTGATTTTCTATTTTAATTTAACAAATATTACATAGTTTAGGACGTCAGGGTGATCAGGGTAGTTCCGTCCCATCATTTGCACCCCGATCTGCTAGGAAATGTCTCTGCTACAGTCGCACAAGTAGCAAAATCAATATTGTCCTTTAACCCTGAATGTATTTAAAATTTTGCTTTGAAAACTCAATGATTTTAGACTATTTCTTTGCTATGCAATGTTGTAGGCTGTACACCCTCAATCTGGTTCATACGACTGCACCAGTAATAGAATCAAACTGTTTAAAGTCCGATTTCTCAGTGAAGGATCTAGAGTTTTCAGGAGGAATAAAAGAGGATCTGTGATCTTGGAACCATTGTCCAAAAGGTATTGAAAATCTAATAACTGTAACATTTTTATTTTCCAGCAAGATCAGAGCACTCCTAGCCTTTCAAATACCTTTCCATGCGACTTAGAATGCAAAGATTAACATGCAGATGTGAAGGCTTCGAGCTAACTGAACATTAATTACTTTTGAAATAGGCTTCTATTGAGATGTTTGAACATTAAGGACAGTGAACATTACATAATTGATAAGAATGGCTCATTAGTTAAAACAGTTTGTGTGGCTATTGATGAACGGCTTGAAGTCATATTCATTTGTTAGTGGTCTCTGTCAGTACAGAGTTAATTTGGGAGGTGTAAGGTGGTATTTGAGTGTTGGATAGGAGGTTGCAGAACACTGATAGGGCAATACCGGCTCTGCCAGTGTTGCTACCTTCAAGCACAGTGTAATTTAGGCAGAGATGGGGGAAAGCAGTGATTTTTTTGTGCTCCCCGTTCAGCAGTTCTATTTCTGGTTTTATACTTTGCATTCATGCTCTTTTATAAAAGTCATAAACAGTATGATCTGAGAAACTTCTGATGTGCAGCTGTGCTCGCACAGAGAGTGTGCTGAGTGTGAGCAGGAGAGACCACCTCTGTCATGGAGCTCTGAACAGGACACAAGGGTGGATTTATTCCCGCATGACATGAAATCCTAACGCTGCTCTGGCTTCCCGCAGCCTCTGTGTGGGTGGGACCTGGAGCCTGAGGAGAACCTGTGGTGCAGCACAAAAAATGTCTCCGTTCCAAAACTTAAGTGAGACGATGAGGCTCAGCTGACCACCAGTGAATATGAACCTGGTGCTCAGTAAAGTGGGGTCTTTAGTGACTTGTTCACTAAAAACAATGAACACTGATACGTTTCCAGGCTGAGGACACAGGACACAATGAGCAGGAAGAACCTATGTTGCAGATCAGATGTAACTGATTTCTCTGCAATTAAGTCGGAGTAATTGCTGTTGAAAGGGGTGCCTGGAATCTGAGGATTAGCAAGCTCCTCTGTAAAGGACTGTCAGATGTAAGGAGGGAACTAAAAATGACTGATGGCAGAGTGTGGCGATGACTGCTGTCACTGGCGAGCAGAGAAGTGACCCACAGGGGCCATCTTCACGTGGAACATGTGTACACAGGGTACTTCAGAGCAGTGATGCATTTGCAAGAGAAAACTATTACATCACACATCTATTAGGTGAGTCAGATCCACTGGTGGGCACCAGCAGGGAAGAAAGGAACTAGGGATACTCAGGACCTGAGGAACTGATGAGCAGCCAAAGGGAAGAGCCCATTTATACGTGAAGCAGTTGCATAAATTAACACCTGCACTGACAGAAGCTTGGGACCAAATTCCTGGGTCCTGTGGGAGTGCACAGGTGTGGGGTGTGAGAGCACAGACAGAAATCAGTGTGGAAAACCTGCTGAAGTGGTGGAAGGGCAAAGCAGCACTGCAGCCCACCTGAGAGCGAGCACAGGGAGACAGAAGTCGCTTCCTTCAGTGCCATCAGAAGAGGTGGATAATGGGCAGGAAAGAGTCAAATATATCTCAGCCATTTTCCTGGCAAACCAGAGCAATTGTTTAATTTGACTTACTACCAAAACCCCATACCTGAGAATGAATAGATGCATTACTTTAAACGTGTTTGAACTGCATCACCACAATACATTTTGAACATACAGCTTGCGGCAATTTCTGTAGAGATGCAGAAAAGGATTCAATTCTTGAGCCTGTTTATTGCTTTTATCTGTGATGTTACATTAGAAAGAAATGGGATAGCATAGAAATGCTTTTGTAATAAATGACTGCATCCAAAGTATAAGGTAAAGCTGGGAGATAACACGAGGCTTCAGAGCAAGAGGACTCAGAAAGAATGCATAGCAGATGTGCAGTGCATACTGTGATGGGACACAGATGTTTTTCTTGCTTCCTATTTCAGACTAAATGAACTAAAAATCATACGCTGAATCAGGTAAGAATAAAGTGCTAACGCTGTGCAGCTGTCCTTGCTGAAGGATGGCCTTTGTCTCACATAATTACACTTACAGTTGTATTACAATGGAGCTGTGTACTAATGGGATGGTTTGGCCATAAATCCAAAAGCCGTACTGAGGCCATTAGAATGTTGAGGGTGTCTTGTGTAAGCCTCCCTTGCACTTCCTGGTCACCCTCTGACAGGAGGCCAACGAGATGCAAGTAACCTTTTGTGGGAAAATAAGAGCCAAACCTGTAAGGGTCACACTCCAATGTAAAATATGTACGGATTTATCCGTGGGAGTCATTACCAACATACCCTAGTGCTGCTCTTTGCCTCACTGTGTACACCAGCTCAAATGGAAAATCAAATGACAGGTTAATGCTATGCATTTGCAAAACCCCTGTGAGAGGAGCAGACACTGTTGCCCATAAATATAAACCTTTTAAGAGGTTAAAATGGGTGAAGGTGAAACAAATATTACTGTACTTAACAACAAACTGCTCTTCCCCCTGGAGGTCAGTTGGAAGGCTTCCACTGGCATAAATGGGAGCAGGCTTGGCCTGTTAATGATCTGTAGAGGGGCTGCACAAGGAGCTCTTCGGTGTTTTGTTTAAGTACAGAAATAAAAATTTAAAAATTTAAGAAAATAAAAAAAAACCCCAACAAACAAAAACCCCGCACAAAACCAAACCAAAAAAAATCCAAACAACCCCCCGTAAAAAAACCCAACCAAACAAAAACCTAACAAAATACCACAACCAACCTACATGCCATTTCCGAAGTGTATGGTAATGACATCTGTATTAGAATTAAAAGGGGGCTGGGGAAGGGGTTGTTGATACTCTGTTTATTCCTGCAGGAGAAGTCATTTAGTGGAGAGGGGTGAATTTTGATAGCTGGCCTCGGTGCACTGTTACCATGGTGAGTTGCAAACAATTCCTCTCTGGATTCTGGTGGGTTTGTGCATTTGCTGAAGTTAACACTGTTACTGAGTGAATTATTTAGTTCAGAATTCCTGGCTTATAATTTGTTGGTTGCAGAATTCTGGGACTAAAGTCTCAGTCTCTGAATGGCTGGCTCCTGATAAATCAGTTTGAAGTGATGTCTTATGCTTAAATAAGCATCCTCTGGAAGGTGTGAAATGTACCAAGCACAGGAAATGGAAAAGAGCCTCTGGCATTCCATGAGATTTTTGAGTATTCCTGACTGTTTGCCAAGGCTCATTCAAGGTAAATTGGAAGGGTTACTTCCTAATACTTTATGGGCAGTGACCCATATAAGAAAAACTTCTGCAACTCCACTTGCTTATCTAGAAGAATTTTTGGAAAAGGGCCTGCTAGAAACAGATTTTTATGCACATTGTATTTATATTTGCTGCCTTCTTGCTATCAGATAACTGGTTTAGGTGGGAGAGACTAACCAGATAAGGTTTGAGCTTCTGTTTTTGGAGAGAGGAACCAGGATCTGAGCTGGAGAGCATTAATCCACAAAGATGCAATTAAAGGTAGAAAACAGGAGCTGTCCATACAAGGGAAAAAAAAAGAACTGGAAGCAATGAACTATAATGTTGATCTGTTCTAGGGCTGGAGGCAGGCTGACAGACAGAAATCCAATATGGAAAACAGCTGGACACATCTCAGATTCTGGGTTAAGGCACAAACTTTAATCCCTAAGAGAAATATGGAAGTTAGTTCTGAAGGCAGCTGTGCAGACTGGCTGGACATCCAGTCTGTAAATGCAGTGGAGTTGCAAATAGCAGTGAACTTCATAGAGCTGTTCAGTTTTGGTTTATTGTTGTGGATTTTCTGCTGTCCTTCCAGATGCAGGAACAATTCATATGTCGTTCTGCTCCTTACACAGGATATTGTGTCACTTGGACTTGGAGAAGCACTGAATTTGTGACAGAGCCAGGGAAGGATGTGCTGTGCTCCTTTTGCCTGGTCACCCCGTGGCAGTGTGGAAAAACTGAGTTCGGACTCAGATGTTTGTGTGGCACAGCTTGGGAACGGATTAACAACGTGCTGCAGTAATTGGCTCTTTAGGGCTTGAAAGTGGGAAGAAAACAACAGGTTTTGGCTAGGTATGCTCTTGATAAGCTGAGGAAGCAGATATGTAAGTGAAGTAATACATCCTTGCTGTATAGAGCCTTGTCTGGATACACAGCTCTTTAATTGTATGTTCTACATGATTGGAGGCAAGGAAGTCCTGAATTCAGGTTTTCATTTCTTTACATAATACAGAATGGTGTTGGGTTTTTTCTTACTTTTTTCCTAGGCAAAAGAGCACATTTCTTTCAGAGTAAAATATTTAGGATATTATAAATAACTTCTCAGCAATGCATAGTTGTCTGCATTAAAATGGAACTATGTCAATAATGAATGTTGACTTGGAATTACAGGCAGTATGGTAATGAAATAAAGCCCCATTAGATTTAAGTAATTTGCAAATTGAGGTTGCTATCAGTTAATAATGATATCCCTGGCTGATGTGAGGAAAGGGTTGTGCTACTCAATCAAATAGGAAGTAGGACTTGTAAACAGATGTAAACTAGTATAAATGTTAAATTATGGATTAATTCCATACATACATTGCAGTAAATCCCCACTAGTAGACAGTTGTCAAGACTGCTTGGAAAACTTGGCTACATTTATTTTCATTGTGATCATTTTTCCTGCTCTTGTTCTACTTCTAGGAAAGCTCTAAGTAATTATTTTTGTGTGAATTCCAGCAGTATATCAGTTTATCAAAATGCTTGTGTTAGTCATATATATTTGTAATTAACCACGAGTTATTCAGGTGCTAAATAGGTGCATCAGCTTCTAGGTCACTTTTGACTTTCTTAACTAGAGCCTTACAAAAGAGTAGGCATAATAAATCAAATTTGAAAGAAGATTCATCCAGTGTATCCCCTGAGTTTTCGTAAATGTGTGTTTTTACCTGAAGGAGATGTAGGAGACTCAAAATGCATCACAAACCCCTGTGAACCAAGAGTGTTTCACCCCCTCTGTGTAACTCTGCTTGTGTGCTGCTCAACATTAAGCCAATGTTTTGTTGCCACTGGGTTTCCTCTGGCACGAGATTTGACCAGGCACCTGTGTAACTTCAGAGCATCTGGTCTGTTTCTTTACCTCCCTTAATTTAAATCAGGTCTATTTGTTAGGAAACATTGTGGAAAACCTAGAGGCACCAAAAGGGAGCCTCCAATACAGAAACTCACTGCAACCCTCTGGAAACTTTGAAGTTCAAAACAGTGAAAATCTCTGCTGTTGTGGCAAAGCAGAGTATCAAAGAACAACGAAGTCACCCTGATTTGTCAGTAATTTGCAAGTAGCTATAAATAAAACCTGAATTCTCTTATTGTGTCAACTGGGGTCCAGTAAAGCATTTTATTTTCCAAATAGAAATTTATCCTATAGAGTGATTGATCAAATATACCAGTCAAACAGCTTCTCAAATAAGAAATACTTAACTATTCTTTCTCCCTTTCGGTAGCCGTGACTTCTGAAAAATTTTGTCTACGTTTTCCCCCAAGGATGACATGACATTAATGGTAAAAAGTTTGGTTGGATGACAGTGCTACCAAACTGTCTGAGGATATAGTATGGGTGCCATAAAGGCTTCGTGCTAACGTACCAGTCTCTGTAACTGCAGAAGTGCTGGTAGGAGTGTGCTACCCTTGACTCCTCACTGCCTCACTGTTCGTGGATTCACTTAGGCCTCAAAACAGAGCGTTCAAAATGCTGCTAAATCAGAACACCTCTTTCTGAGTGTCTTCACAGGTGTGGTAATGGGCTGTAATCCTTTCATTCAGTAAAGGTGTTCTGTTGTAGGATTGCCTGTGAGTTACTGGAATGTGGTTTAACATTCTCTCTTCTAGTGTGAAGTCAGACACATCTGGCACTGCCTCGTTGTCTGTAAACAGGACATGGTGTTTCCTCAGTCACACACCTTTTCTCTTGGCACTGAACACTGTAGCTGGGAAGTGCAGGTGGAAGAGGAATTTGCTTATTGCCAGAGGAAGCTGCAAAGTGGAAAAAGGCTGAGCTAGGTGATTCACAGGGAGTTTGTTTTGGTTTTGTTAGCTTGTTTCCCCTAAAGGGCTGCCACTGTCATGTGAGGGCACAGGAGTGTCCCCTGTCCTGGGGACATCAGGCCCAGCATCATTGTCCAGGCAAGGGAGGGATTGTCCTGCTCTGCTCTGAGCTGGGGCGGCCTCACCTTGAGTGCTGGGGGCAGTTTTGGGTGTCACAACAAGAAAAAGACATTAAGCCATTGGAGAGTGTCCAAAGGAGAGGGTCATGAGGATGGAGAAGGGTCGGGAGGGGAAGCCATACAAGGAACAGCTGCAGGCACTTGGTCTCTTCAGCCTGGAGGAGGCTGAGGGGAGACCTCGTTGCTGTCTCCAGCTTCCTCACAATGGGAAGAGGAGGGGCAGGCATTGATCTTTTCACTCTAGTGAGAGTGACAGGACCTGAGGGAAGGGCATAAATCTGTCAGGGGAGGTTTAGGTTGGATATCAGAAAAGTTTTTCCCCAGAGGGTGGTCGGGCACTGGAACAGGCTCCTCAGGGCAGTGGTCACAGCACCAGCCTGACAGAGCTCAAGAAGCATTTGGACAATGCTCTCATGCACATACTGTGATTCTTGAGGTGTCCTGTGCAGGGCCAGGAGTTGGACTTCGATGATCCTTGTGGGTCCTTTCCAACTCGGGATATTCTGTGATTCTAGGGTCAGAGTACTGAACCAGCTGCTCTCGCTGAAGGTGGACCTAGCCTGGGATTGCAGCATTCTTCTCCTGATAGTCTGAAGCTGCAGCCTAATGATTTATCTCCTTCCTTTAGACTTCTGTTCTTTGGAAACTGATGATAAAGCAAGAACTTTAACTCTGAGAAAATTATTGCTGGTGGGGTATTTGCTTGAATCAATATTTGAATGGTGAAGCTGAGGGGCTGGTATGTCGTGTTTGACTGGTCACTTCAGTTTGAAGTGAGGATGGTATCACTGAGTCTGGCATAAACTGAGGTTGTGGATGAACTGCAGTGAGTTAGGGAAAAATCCAGTTCTACTTCAAACATTTTATCTCCCTGCATATGGATGTGTATATTCTTTAAATATTAACCACATGCTCCGTATTGTAATAGTCAAGGATGGCTGCTGCTAACCATTCATCTTATACTTCCTTTCATATGGTATTAGAAAAACTTGCTAAAGCTCTATTTTAAATTATTAATGAGATTATTTGGCCAAACAGTTCCTCCTTTTCTCTCATGCCTGAGCTTCCTAACCTGACAGCAAGACAGGTGGCCTAGAACTACTGTGATGAAGGAAGCTTAGTCAGGGACAGGGAGTCAGTTGGAGTAAAATTAGACAGATAACCAGGGTTCAAGGATATGCTTAAATGAACAGCATCGTTTGCACTATGTGTTGGCAGTTATTTTAAGATGCATAAAGCACAGAGTCCACAATGTCCTAATTTTGCAGGGATAGGCTGTAAAGATCATAAATTCTATGAAAGGGGTCAGACTCTAATTTACAGGTCTGATTCAAAGCTTGCTGAGGTCAATGAAAACCTCTTCTATTAATTTTAGTAGGGTTTGGATCATATTTTAAGGAAAGAAAGGTGTATTGAGAGAGTGCTAAGGTTAAATGAGAGAAGTAAATTTTCCCTGGATAAATGCACTTTTCATCTACCTATCACTGGAACGGGAAAAAGCCTGTTTATAAGACTGATAGATTCTCACAGTTCCATTTTAATTTATTTCAAAATACAATGAGCCTAGTGAGTGAAAAGGTAGATTATTCACTACCTGCTGTTATACAATAAATGGAAATGCACCTTTGCCTCAGGGATCCAGTTGAATAGTAGATTTGGGAAGATGTCCTGCAAAAATGTCCTTTTCAGCACAGAATGAACCAGAAGTACTGTTGGAATTATTTAGTCCATTGAATACACAATCCTGTAGCTGTCCTCTCGCTAAAAGCACAAGATTACCTTTTCTGCTGATGAAAATGAGAGCTGCTCCACAGACAGTTTGAGCCACATCATCACGTTGTGCAAAGAATTTGGTCTGGTTTTCTCTGCTGCTGCTGTTTAGTTGTAAAGGTTCCGCTCAGGACTTGGCTGTTTGTCATACAGAAACCAGTGTGAGACGTCTGTGAGGAAATGCCCTGTACCAGTCATTAATGCTGGTCTGCATCAGCTGCCTTACAAAGGAGAAGTGGTCCTTAAATCAAGCACCAAGATCCTTTTAAAAGAAGGAAAAATAGTCAGTTTTCGGTTTGCTCTCTTGCAGCAAAATGGAAATTTCAATGCTCCTACAATCTTAGGCCATGACGGGCTTTGGTAAGGATAATGGGACATAAGTGCCTTTTGTTTTGCTGTTAGTGAGAGTAAATTGTATAGCTGTCAAGTTGTGGCACGTCCGTAAGTGCTGAGTAAAACCTTTGCTGGGAGTGATGAAATTAGTGTGCCAAAGGAGAGGGAAGAATGCACGTCCATCAAGGGAATCTGTTAGAATTCTGAAGCAGGTTTAAACCAGTACAGATGCCTTGGCCATCTGCTGAGGATATGTGTGGACATAATTGCCCAGAACAACTGTCATTTCGTTTTTTATAAAAACACCTTAGTTTGCAGGATGTTTGCAGCCGAAGAGAGCAGCTTCTCACTCCGTCCAAAGGAGCAGCTCCTCCCTCCAAAGCCCATGTCCTGGAAATACCTGTATGTTCTTTTTTCGTGGTCAGATTCAAACAATCTGGTTTATTTGAGGCTCTCCCATTGTGTGTAAGAAGTTACATCCAGCCTGTCCTGCAAGGGAAGCTGGAACCCCTGGCAGTTCAGCATTGCTGATGTAGCTCAGAGTTTATCACAGAGGTACCGAGATACTCTGAGCTGTAAGGATGCTCCCAGAGCTTTGTTCTTGTGGTTTATATCACTGGAAGCCATGGCAGGAGGATACCTGCATTTTGTGGCTGCCTGTCCATTATTTTTACTACAGCAAAAAGGAGTGTGAGCTTAGATCAAGGGAGTGTTGCCACCCCTTCCAGTGCATGTCAGAGCTGCAAAAGCCACAGAGATGCATTTGCAAATAGATGAAATTTAATAGAACCTAATGAAGGCTGAGGACATTTTTGTATGCTCAAATACACCTCAATGGACGATTTTAAGTATTTGAATTCACAAGTGGCAGCAGTAAATTTCATTCACCCTTTTAAAGCAGGGATCTTTTCACTCTGGCTTCCTAAGCACAGACACAGTTTTAGGTAGAAGCTCACTTTCATCTGGTGGGAATAAAAAGTAAATATCCTATGCCTGGTCTCTGTCAAGTGATTGACTGTTTCTGAGCATGGAGTATTTGGAAGTTGTTCCCAGGTGCTGGATTTGTCACAGGTTCTTTGCCTGTTTGTGATTTCTATAATGAAAAAACAAACTAGCGAGATGAGAGTAAACAAGTGAAATAGTATTGTTTATCTCATACACTTGCATCTTCATTTTACGTTTCTGTTACTCGGGTGATGAGTTTTGGCCTCTATTTTTCTTTCTTTTGGAAAAGAACATGTATTTGCAGAGGCTGAGGTTTTTCAAAAGCAGATCCATTGTAAGCACAGGAAATCTACAAAAAATTTTTACAGGAAAAAATGATATGGCTGGAGAAAATGTCTGGGATCACTCTGAGATAAATGTTTAGGGGGTTTCTGTTTTACTATCTTTGTAGGTTTTGCTAATGCCACTTTAAGCCATATGATTATATCAGTTTAGCTTGCTAAAATGGTAATATGTGTAGATAGATGCAGAAATTCTAAAATCATTGAACTGTTTCTCCCAAGATTCAAAAGTGAGTCAAGAAGCCAATGACCCAAGACTCCCTTTTTTTTCCTAGGTTGTTTGTTTGTTTGTTTAGTTTTGGTTCTTTGTTTGGTTATTGGGTTTTGGTTTTTTGTTTGGTTTTGTGGGTTTTTTTTGTTTTGTTTTTTTTTTGTTTCCTGACATTTTTGTTTGAGGTTTTAATAGAAGCAGTTCTCCTAGTGCTTGAAGAGCTCCAAATACCACATTTGTACTTCACAACATACCTGGGGTTATAGGGAAATGTGTTTCATGCTTGACATACTCTTTGTCACCATGCGCAGAGCCAGATGGAGTCCCTGTCTGAATGGGAAAATATGTCCCACACCTGGGTCTTGTGCTGTGAGCACAGGCTGTGCTTGTGAAGGAAAGAGGATGGAAAGTTTGCCTAGAACTCCCTCTGGTAATCCCTCCCTGATTGTATTGCTCAGTCATGGCCAGGTTGGAGATACATTTATGACTTCCAGAGTGCACCTTGTTTTTGAAATACTTAGGCAGTTCACACTTTATAGCTTTTCTTTTTCATTAACTTTCTTTGTGGAAACCCTTCTCGATGCCAAAATGCACCAAGTTCTGTTTCCAGTCCTATTCTTTAGATTCCTAGGATACCATCTTTGTTAAAAACCAGGAAATGCAATCTGGAGAGGTTTGCTCTGATTCTTAGGGGCAAAGAACTCTTGTGCAGGCTGATTGTCAACTGCTTGGTAAGGACCTCTTCTGCCATCTCCAGAACATTATTTGCTGTTTGCCCTTGGAGATGCTGCACCATTGGACCGTAATTCAAGTATTGTACGTAGTCTGGTTTCTCATTCCAAGACACACCTGCTAATTGTCCTATTTTGTCACAGAAACAGGAAGGAAGCCTTTTAGTCTGATCCAACCTGATTTAAATATAAAAATAAAAGTCTTTCACTAGTCACTGTCTAGAATTATTTCAGTTTTCTTTGTACTGCTGATGGTGACCAAAGTCTTTGCCAAGACTTGCCTTTCTTTTCCATTCTGGTTAAAGCTGTATTTAAAAACCATGTTTCATACATCAGCGTGTTCTGTATTTATAGCTATTAGCTATGGCATCATTCCAAGTTCTATTTTAAGACAACTTTTGTTCGGTTTCTGTGTGGTGCTCCAATTTCCCTATCTTCCCAGTGCAATGGGGGCTCCTGTTCCTCTGCTGTATTGTAAGTCTTACTTTAAGCTCCCTGTAAAAGCTCAGCAGATGTATATTTATCATCTGGGTGATGATCTGACATTGCTGAGTAATTGCATCTTTTAATGTTTAGAAGCTAAAGCTGCTCATCAGGCTTTTTGGTATTAACCTCCCTCTTGTTGCTCCTTTAAGAAATGATACCTTGCTTCTCCAATTGTTTCTAGTACTTTGGTATTGGGGTTCTTTTATTTTTCATCTCAGTTTTCCCAGGACATAAAGATGGCATATTTTTATCTAAAATATATTCGAGCAACTTGCTGGTGAGGTTATGGTATGTATGTTTGTGCCTTCCCACAGGGACTATTTTCGAGCTAGAGGTTTCCAGATCAACTTACAGAATAGACTCCAGATGGTCTGGAATCCTTCTTTAGCAATCTATAGCTAATTAAACATTCAGCACAAACGACTCTGTTTCTAAAGCTGAGCACAGACTTTCAGAAAAACAACATATTGATCTTTAGCTTTACTTTTCATAATTTCTTTTGTTTCATTACTTAGTGTTTCTCATTGGTGGTCCTTGCATCTATTTTGTTGTGTGGCTCAGGGGCTGTGAGGCGCCTTGTATCTTAAGTTTCAATCAATAAAGGAAATTAATAAGACCTTTGTGGGCCATAGCTTTTTGTTTCTCTACGTTACTATGAAGGGGAGAAAATCAGGTTGTGCTGTGGCCTATATTTGTAGCAACCTCTGCTTGCCAATTGATCTCATGGAACAAGAGAAAGGGAGGTGAAGTGGATTGTGAGAACAGCATTCTTTTGTTTTCACGGGCCTGATTTGAGGTAAAATATAAATGAGCTGGCTTAGACTAAGCCATGTTATTTTTGTGTCTGAGCACAAACAGCACAGTACAGTTAGTACAGAGACTATTCCTGGTCACTTGTAGTCAGAGAGACATATCGAGGAACAAACTCATCTCCAAGGAGCAGATGCTGCTCCTTAATGAATAGGATCAAACTGGGGCTCCTGTGAGATTTTTCTGTCATGCATTCAAATCAGGATTAAGTGTTATCCATTATTTATTAAATGGTGGAAGTCATTAAATGCTGAGCATTATTCATTCCGTTCTGGAAGCATTGTTACAGGAATGTTTCCTCACTGTTCTAGAGCTGAGGGGCATTGTGAGAATATTTTTACAGTGCTAAAACAGGCAAATAACAGTTAAAGGTAACAAAAACTTTTTCTGTGTCTTATATACCCAAAGATTGTTCATAGTACTATCATTATTGCAAATGCTTGAATAAAGTTTGGCTCAGATTAACTCTAGATTTGATTGATTAAAACAGTTTCAGGCTTCTTGGATAAAGTTAGGACCATGCTTATTAAATATTTTGTTGGTTAAAACCCAGCATATGTTATTGTTACACGTGTATTTACTCAGTATTCAAAGTGATATAAATTGGATTTTAAAAAATACTTACGAATTATTTTTAAAAGGCCTTAATATATGAAAAAATATATCGCTTATAAATGTGACAATTAAGTTGGGGGTGGGGGGTTTGATTGTTTAATAGAGCTTTGGTTCTAGAGGCCTATGGGCCACTCTGTGGCAAATGAAGTTATCTATGAACACAGGCTCTTCCAGGATCTGATTCAAAGGGTAGTAAAGGCAGTGGGAGACCCCCAGCCCTGGGAGTTCAGGGGCAACATGCTGTTCTGGGACTTCTTTCGGGTTTGAATGTGAGAGTGAATTTACCTAACTGGAAGAACAGAGAAGTCTGAGGGTAACTGCAGGCAAATTCAGACATGAATAGAAATAGGTAGTGCTCCGTTTTTAGTAGAAGTGAATGCAGGCTGGACTTCGTAAGGTTTCTGGACTTTTCAAGTTATGATATTGCAGTTGAGTTACTTTTCAATTAAAAATTTAATATACTTAACATCTTAAAACTCATTGGGTAAGATCTGAAAATTTATGACCTTAGCCTACAGCATATTTTAGTCACTAGTCTCTGGAACAAATTCTGTTGTAAATAAAACATTATAGTGATATATTATGAAGGCGGAAAAACTTCTTGCTGTGGCACTGCACTACTGAAATTTAAATAGTTTTTTACTGAAATGGGTTTTCTCTCTGCTCAGGAAATGTGTGAAGAACTTCCCATTGGATCTCAGAGTACGGTCAGTGGAAGGATTGTCTGGATAACAAGCGCTGGAAAAACATTCTGTGTACAGGCAAGCAAGGAAGGCTTCTCAGTTAACCTCTGTGGATGTCAGGAGCCAGTGCCCAGGATTTACTGCATCAAATACGTGGTAAACACAGAGGAACAGCAGCACAATGCATTGGCTTGAGTGTAATTGTCCAACTGTTCTGTTTTTAGGAACCAAAAAGGGGATTTGAGGGCAGGCAGAAAGGGGACATTTCTCTGTTGTAATCTATCTTCTTTCCATCATGTCCACACACGTCAAGAAAAACACAGTATTTTGTGGGACAAAAAAAAATATCCTAGGAATTGAAGCATCTCTCCATCTCCAGGTCCCAGAAAGGCCAGAGGTGAAGCCAGGAGAGCTAGAACAAGAGCTTTTAAAATAAAAGGGGGAGAGATAAAGTTCTCAAACTGCCTCAGAGAAGTCTGGTTCAATGTGCTGCATTGCTTATCCAGCCCAGAGCTAATTTATTGTTCATATTGATTGCAGAAGTCAATCAGCATCCTGTATGTGCAGGCAATAACTAATTCCTAAATGAAGGCTTGCTTTATGTACACCTCCAGGTACACAAATACACTTTAGGTGTGTGGTGAAAGCTGATGTCTCAACTCACAAATGAGATGCCTCCAGGATTTATTTTTAACTTTTATGAGTAAGGGAGAATTACAAGAGGTGTGGACAGGTGAGTTAGGTAAGTGCCTTCAAAAGCAAGCTGCAAAAAAGCAAGTTCTTCAATCAGTGCTTAAATTAATTTTGCTTTCCAGAAGTCTTTAATTGCACTGGACTTTATTATCAGGTGGTCCACTTTTGCCTTATGTTCATATTTCTACTGTATTTGTGTGCAATGAAAAAGCCTCAGTATTAGATTTGCAATCTGTAATGCTAATGAGTCCTGTGAGGAAAAATGTTACGAATTTATATCAAGTTGGTTAACATGATAGGTCTCGGGAATTACTGGTGAAAATTGCCGACGGACATATTTGTTAGTAAAACTTCCCTTCCTGTGGGTGCTGAAATATTGGTGTGTGGGCTGGGGTATTCCAGTAAATCTTAGCAAGCCTGAAAGTCAGCCACTCAGTGTGGTGTGATGTGCTTGCAATGAATCTTGTCATCTGTAAATCCAAGTTCGCTCTCCCAAAGGTCAGAACTGCCAGGACTCGCTCGTACACCTGGTATTAACTTTCATTATTTCCATTGGCATTGAAAGAGGATACAAATCATGAAGTGTTTCCAAAATTAGATCCAGTATTACAACCTCTCCCAGGTCCTTGAGCCTCTCCTATGAGTCATTTCTTTTAGCCTGTGTTTCAGTTCGCAGTAGTACAAATAGAGCCTGTGCTTGTATCCCGTTCCTGATGAGATTTAGAAATTGAATTAGGCACAAAGGATGTATTTCAGTCTGGGCACCTTCATCCTCTCAGCCCTGTCGCTGGGGGAGCAGTGGTTCTGCAGAACTCCCTCTGACAGACCATCAAATAAGTGCTTCTCACCACAGTGGGGCTGAGCTGTCTTGGTTTGACTTCATCCCAGTGATTAGAATTATGTCCTCCTCACTAAGCAGAAAAAGGCTTAATCACCAGCAAATTTCACTCTTCTGAGTGAAGCTGGATTGCCTCTTGAAAATCCTAACTTCTTCCCTACTTCAGTATCTTCAGCTTTTAATATTTTTTCTATAATTCTTGAACACCAAAAGACAAAGTTGACCTCTTCATGTAAATCCTGAGGTACTGCCTGGTGCGGCACATGCCACTTGTGAAATCATCACTGCTGTCACTCATGTGTGGATGGCAACTAGCAGACAATAAATACATTGGTTTAGTTGATAAGTTCATTTTAATAATTATTAACTTAAAGCTTGATGATTATATAAAAAGTAAAAGGAGAATCACCAGTGCTGTTTTGCAGGTTAATGTCACATGGATCTGCAGAAAGTTTTAAATAAAGTTATGTATTTTATTTGCACACTATCCACAGGATTTTGTGGTATATTCTGATTTGATTGTGGGGTTTTTGGACTGTATGGGGCAAAATTAGATGTCCACAATGGTCTCCATAATATTGCTGATCCAACAAGGCATAAGTACTCTGTCACTGATGCATGGAAACATATTGCTGTTCTGTACCTTTAGTTAATACTTAAATGATCACAGAATTGTTTCATAGAATGGTTTGGGTTGGAAGGGACCTTAAATACCATCTAGTTCCAAAACACTGCCATGGGCAGGGACACTTTTCACTAGACCAGGTTGCTCAGAGCCCCATCCAACATGGCCGTGGATACTTCTAGGAATGGGGCATCCACAATTTCTCTGGACAACCTGTGCCAGTGCCTCACCACCCCCACAGGGAAGAATTTCTTCCTAATATCCAATCTAACCTTGCCCTCTTTCAGTTTGAAGCCATCCCTTCTAGTTCTGCCGCTACCTGCCCTTTTCAAAAGTCCCCCTCCAGCTCCCTTGTAGCCCCTTTTAGTACTGGAAGGTGTTACGAGGTTTCCCTGGCACGTTTTCGTCTCCAGGCTGAACACCCACAGCTCATGGTGACGGTGTGTGATGGGCTGCCAAGCCTTTCAGGGCCAGTAGTAAACATCAGGGAAATACCACTGTGGGGGATATAAATAGCAGCTTGTAAGTGTAGTACCTATGACCACATGATTCTGAAAGAAGCATAAAATAATCTTGTAAGGCTTTTAGGGCAGGAAGCTGATCAGTATTTGAAGTATTTATATAACCATTAGAAACAGAATTGTTTTCTTTGGGTGTCTTAAACATAAAAGCAACATCTCTGATGTTCCTAGGAAGTGCAACTCCCCCCTGTATGCCTAGAACAGCCAGGCAGTGAAAGAACAGTAAGCCCAAAGGCCTCTCATGTAAATGGATACGGATGTGGTGTTATAACCAGGGTACGGGCCGGGGCTGCCCAGGATCCCTGACGCAAGTGTTCTCCCCTGAGTATTCTGATTCTGTAGTACCCTCTAGCCATCAGTACTGCTTCAGCTTGTCCAGAAACTGAGCAAAAATACAGCAATTTCACTCATTCTGTGGAAGACTGGGGAAAAAGCATATGTCTGCTTTTCCCAACAATATCCCTTCTGCAGTTGTTAGGGAAAAAAACAACAAATCCCAGTGCTGTCTTTCTATGGTGGTTTCATATAACTTTATATTAATAATTCCTACTGTTCCCTAGGCGTTAACACCTATTTGGCTTTTATGAGCCAAATAATTGAACATGAAACTGAGCTCAAGTAGCTGAACTTTGCTTGCCCTGGATCTGACTTCACTGATTATCGTTAGGCTGAATGTCTTCTGCTTCCGAGAATGTTAAATTAGTTCTGAGCTTGCCCAAGTGACGCTCACTGGGATGACCCCAGAACTTTGCATTGGATGAAATGAACAGACCAAACAGCTTTAGCTGGTTGTTTTCCGGGTCTTGAGGAACTCCAAACTGCCAGCAATGCAGAGGTACATTGATGGAGCTCTCTGTTACAGATGTCCCAGTCTGGAATGGTAATACATTGATTATGTTACATCCTTTTGTACGGTCTGAAGTGCACACTAAGTCACAGCTCTTTTAAGAATGTGTTCCAGTACATTACCTTAAAAATGTAAAACCTTGACCATGTAAAACCTCCTAATTCCAGCATTTTTGGGGTGTTCATTTGCCGATGGTTTTGTGGTGTTTTTTCTAAAGCTGGAATACCTTTCCCTTCCCCGCAGTTTAAAGTATAAATCAACCCCCAGTATTGGTGATAATCCTACAGTGAAAGGGGAGTTTTGGAGGCAGCTCTAATCTTAAAAGCTAAACAAAGTAGGAAAAAGTTGTAATGAAAAAAAATTACCCTTTAGCTGAGACCTTTTTATACTGAGCTTTAGCCTGGAGCACATTTTTATAGGCAAGTTATAAACCTGTAAAACAATGTTTCTTGTAAAGCAGAGCCAATGATCTATGATAGTTGAAAGCAGGCTTTATGGTCTAAAACATCTTAGAAATTGTTTGAAATACTTAATGCATCCTTCAAACACATAAATTCTAGAGCTATGTGAAGTTTTGCTGGCTGTTTGATTCTCTGGGGGACATGTTCTGGGTGACTGATGACTATTTGTTAAGGTCAGCAAAAATTAATTCAGCTCGTAAGAAACACATTTCTGGTGAGAGACTCTGCTTTGAAGAAGCATTGTTCTTTAAAACAAAAAAGGAGTCTTTTATTTAAAATACAAGCTAGTCATAAACCACCATCTTACATCACAGAAATTTTGGACTTGGAGAGGTCCTTGTCTGCCATGCAGCTCGTATTCCTCCTTGTTCATCTGTCAGCTATATTTATTAGTGCTAATGGAACTGTATTTTTTATTTAAAAGCTTCTGATATTTCAATCACTGTTAATTTTTAATCGCTGTTAATTAAAAAGTAGCTTCAAATAAATTGAATGTGTAAACCAAGGCCTCATTCTACTTTAGCTTCGACAGCTTCTTCACTTGGGCAGATCTCCCACCAAAATCAGCTCAACTGTGCCATGCTCAGCTCAAAATCAGGTTAGCTTGGGCAGAGGGCAAACCCATGTCCTGCCCTAGGAAAGCTGCTTTCCTGATCCGTAATGACAGTGACTGGTAAAGACCGTCAAGCCAAAATCCTATTTGTCTTTTAGCTGGGAAAAAGAAGGGACAGGGAACCTTTCCTCCTACTTGCCTTCAAGACAGGAAGGAACATCGAGGATATCTTTCTCCACTGAATTTCTTAGATTTGTGCCCCAAGCCAATGAGGACAGGAGGAGATAGGTCAGCTCCATACCAAAATCCACCTGGGCAACTGCCGGGGAGCCCAGCCTGGGTGCAGGGAGGGTGCAAGCCTGAGCTAACCCCCGAGCTATAGCCCCTCACTGGGGGTTATTTGAGCAATGGATAAACAGGCCTTAAATTCTACATTTTGGCTTGATGCTGTTGTTCTTGTAAGTGGTTGCTCAGAGACAGTCAGGGGAGGCAGGGGAAGGAGAGGTGTGGGCAGCACTGGTGCAGTTTTCTTCCTTGGGAAACGCTGTCCCGAGTGAGATGATGTCAGTGTGTTTGTAACAGGCAGGGATTCGGGCTAAGATGGTGACAAGGAGGGGAATGATATTGTCAGTTACTTTTAATAAAGCTTTTCTTCAGCGTTAGATTAGAGATATGACACCATAAATGAGACTGCTGACTGACAGGGCTTTGCCTCCAAATGCAATATTATTAAGGTGAGCTTTCAGCGACATTCCCTACCCCAGGCTACTGGCAGATTAAGCAAGCCATCTCTATTGCTATTGGCACTGATGCAGGATTGTTTCTTTCTCATATCTTCTCTGTGCCTTGTCAGTAAAAACTGTGAGCATTCGCTTCACAGTCACCAGAGGTGGTTCCACGAGGCATCAGAGGATGGTGAGTCACTTTTCCTGCTCTCAGCCTGGTGGCTCAGCAAGCCTGGGACCAGGGTATCACTCGTGTTCTGCACTGGTGTCATGGAGGGCTCTGCTTGGGGTGCACACAGCTGAAACAGCAGAGGATAGCAGGCAAAAATCCATCTTCCCATCTGTATTCTTTACATTCAGTGTATTAGTCAAACGCCCACAAGCCTGTGAATTTTGTTCTAAAAATGCTCTTTATTCCACTTTGTGATAAATGAAGAGAAGCTTAAGTGGGGAGGGTTTTTGAGCATTTTTTAAGGAGTTTTAGGAAGCAGTAGAGGGAAAATGAGATCTTGACACAATCAATACGAAGGAACACTCTCTAGAAATTAAATAGAAAGGACTTGTGTGCGAAATCTCCAGCTCTAGCTGTATGAAAGGGACCTTAGAGAGAGGAAACAGCTTAAAATATATCCTTGCCCATGGCTGTTTTTCAACGACTGAAGAGGATAACTCATGTAATGGCTCACACCAGCCCTAACTCTAGCCCTGACATGAGGAACATATGGCAGTGTAGGAAAAATAATAGTTTAAGGGTGAGATGGGGTTGTAGCTGGTGTGCGCTGTGCTACAGCTGATTCCCAGGGCTTGGAAAGGGGTTCTGTGGAGCAAAGTACGAGCTGGGGCTAACTAAGCCTGTGCCAGAGTCTAGGGGGAAACACAGCCTGAGGAACACAAAGGGAGTTTCAGAATCTCTTTTCTCCTGCCTGGTGTCGGTGCTGGAACACAAATAATTTCTCACCCAATAGTAACAGCAAGCTGAATTGCTTTAATTGACAGCTGAAAGCTAATTTTGCACATTTCGAGTGGCATGAAGGGTTTTCAAGATGGATAACACGGATGGATAAATATGTTACTTTTGTACTCTTTTTTCAAAGGTTTCCAGTTTCCTCCATGTTCCAGCCTGCTGCAGTCGCTGCACTCTTCAGACAAAACTTGGGAGAATGAATCTGTCACAACATGACAGGCCTGTGACAGGCCCCTGACATCTGTGTCTGAGCATTATTCTCTGGGAATCAGAGTGCATTAAAGAAGCCTTGCTCATGGGGTGTGCCAGCGACTCCCTGACAGCCTCCCTCTCACTTCACGAAGGGACCATTAGTGATGGTGATGAACCATGCTCGTCCATTTACCAGCATAACAGGAATTATTAGCTCTAATAAATATATTATTATGTAGCCATTAGGTATCAGTTATAAAATTGCTTAATGTCTGCATGATTACTTGTAAATGGATTCGGAAAGCAGCTAAATTGGTTATTTATTGCCCATACAGAACAGCGTTATTTATTGGCTTGGCTCAGTAAGTTTGATTTTTCAAGCTAAAATGAGATTCTAAGTTTGTAATGAGCTAACCAGGGCGTAAGTTGATTCAGGAAAATTATATTTTTCCGAAAAAGTGCTGAATTTAATGGTAAATATGATTTTAGAATTACCTGGGTTTCTCTTTCCTTTCAAGTTCATTAACTAATTACTTTAAAATGTGCTCCTGAGACAAAAATCTGAGAAACTAGAGAGTTTAATACAAGTTACATTGAGATACTGCTGCCAAGTGGCCCTGTGAGCCAGCAGCTCCCTGCTTGGCAGATCATTTGCTGTACCAACATTTAAAAATATGCTGCTACAATACTTTAAAAGACTGAAGCAAGTAAATAAGTTTAATTTCATGGGATGTAGTCTTCTCACTGAGGTTGATCCTATTTATCTCCACTGTGTAAAAACTAATTTTGGCCGATTATTTTCTAGAAAAGAAAGGCTGGGGGTACCCAGCCCACTGATTGAATTCTAACAAAGAAAGGCAAGGCAAGAAAAACACTGAGGCAAAGTCAGCAAGTGCCAGAGTGCAGCATTTTCCTTCAGTAATATTTAATGCATGTTAAACATTTAATCCAATAGACAGACATTGCACATGGATATGCTCCTAGACTATCAGAAGAAGAAAGAAAGAAGCACTTTAGCACCCCTGAAATACGTTGGATTGCTTTTAAATACTGAAGGCTGCTGACTTCCATGGGTGTAACAGGGACTTGGGAAGCTCTTGCATTTGATTTTGTTCAGTAGTGAAAAGAAGTTCCTGTGAAGCAGATCAGTATTATTTGACTTGTGTTTCTGGTGAGTACAGAGCTCAGACTTCTAATTAAATATCGTCTAAAAATATCTGCGGATTGTGGTAGGAGGGACAGGGGGTTGGAATCACAGTGAAAAGGTTGCAGTGGCCACAGCTGAGCGTATTAAAGACCTCCAAGAGGTCCAGGGGACATGCCAAAGCTAATGAAGGCCAGCATGGAAAAGGCATTGCACAATTCAAACAAGCTGTTGGATGTGATGTGCTGGCAGGGCGAAGCCGCTTTCCCCTCACAACATTTCCCTGGGGTTCTTTGTCTCCTTGTCCCCGCCTTTCAGCAGGAGACAGGGCAGAGGCTCAGTGCAGTGAGTTCTTGACGCTCACAACAGGTACAGCGAGGACAACCACCTCTTTTAAAACAAAAGGGGCCAGAAGAACAAAACACCAATGTTATGAGGCCAATCCCATGTGATTGGTGTCTTTTTATTTCCCCTGGGCTGCAGAGAAGGCTGCAGAAGAAGTGTCTGAGTTGTTTGCAAAGGCACAGCTCCCTGGGAAGGGTTTGAGGGCCTACAGAGACATTGCTGAATCTCTGGGAGTATTTGGCCTTTTGCTGGCTGCATTTGCCAGTATTTAGTGGAAGATGGAATAGAGGTCTGCTGTTCCAGTTGTGTCAGACTTAGAAACAATGGGAGATTTTTCAGCGAAATGCTTTTTCGTCTCAGATAAAGACTAAGCTTTTTACACAACAGAATTAGTTTCAACCACAAAAAAAAGAAATTTTTATTTTTAACAGTCTTTGTGTTGAAATCCAGCCCCTACCTTCTTGAATGAAAATCTACTGCTATTTCCAATAAAAAACCCGTATTTGTCTCAGTGTTGAAGCAAACCTGGAGGAAAAAAAATGCATCAAAACCAAGATTAATGTTTTCAGGTAACTGGAACAGAATGCTTGTCTAAAACTGAACTCTTCCCACCTCAGCTTCTGTCTTCAAAATGTTTAAATTATCCAATTTTAATACCTCTTAAAAACAGAATCTCAGATACTTAGGTCATGGCTGAGGTTTTGATGTTTTTCTTATAAACTGCTTTTTATGTTACAAACATATGATTAACCATGAGTGAGAACTGAATTTCTGATGAGGAAACCTTTCCTGCCTTACAGATGTTTCCAGGCTCAGGGCTGTGTGCAGCTGGCAGTTATCCTGCTGCAGGCTGCTGGATAACATCTCTCCTCTCGCAACACAGCTTGCTTTCTCCATTTCACAGTACAGGAGAGGTAACTAGCAAATGTCCAGTGAAATTTGCAAAAATGGGAAGAAGGAAGGAGAAAGTCTAGACAGAAATGGCAGGATATGCCAGAAACAGCGTCTTGCAAAGAAAGAAAAAAGGCAGGTGGTATGACAGTGATGTATTTAGATGGAGTGAGAAAAGTACTTAAGGAACCTTCTGGAAATGATACACATTGCCAGCACTTTACATCTTGTACAAACAATTACAGACATTAGAAACTTTCTCAACTCTGTAAATATAGAAGCACTAAGTGATTGCAAAGAATTTTGTTTTTGCTTTATGGCTGGAGGTTCCTTGTTTGGTTTAGTGGATTGTAGTGCTGTTTTTAGCTCCTTTGTACTGGCTTCTTTCTGTTTTAAATTGACCAAAATGTAATAAAACCCACGTGGGTGCTCCCTACAGATGAAAGCAAGGGCATCCAACATTAATGCTATAAGGCTCTGCTGCCAGAATCCAAGGACGGTGTCATTGCAGCTGGAAATCAGAGTGGTCAGATTTTCTGTGGGCTGCTGACAGGAAAATGTAACATATGCTGTATTTCACAAGTACTTATATTTTCAATTCCGCATCGCAGCTTGTTGCCTATTATTTCCTTGTGGTTCACTGTTCAGGCTTGAGGAACATTTTTCTCGATTTACAGCTCTATTAAACTGATAAATCAATCACTTGTGCGAGGGGAGGCAGTTTGCTGACATTTGCTTTGCCAACACACTGCCACCCACAACAGCACTCACAGGTCCTCAAGGATATGGTAAGAGGGAGGAAGCTTTCCCTGTAACTTAATTTTTGAAGCATGAAACCTGATTCTGGTGCTCTGAGCAACTTCAATGAGAATATTTTTGAAGAGCTGTCACTTGCTAATCCAATATTTAACTTGTTGGGTTTTTTTTACATTGCTGTATAACAAAATAGCTGCAGTATTGTTCAAGATGTGAAAGACATTTTTTAAAAAAATGACCACATTAGGCTTTTAAAATTGTAATTACCAAAAGGAAAAAAAAAAAGAAAACAAATGCTCTGGGGAGCTACACAGAGTATTTTTACCAGTGTTTAAATTGTCTGACAGCTGTACTCTGGGATTTTCTCGTCTTCCATTGAGCGCATGCTTACTTCTGAAACAAAAGTGTCAAGGTAATTCTTTTCAGAATGGTCTTGAGACTTCTGTCTGTGGTGCATAAGGTGCTCTATTATGTTGGTTTATTTTATTGTTTATTATTTATTTTATTATTTATTTTTATTGGTTTAAGCAGTGGTAGACCTTTTTTTTTCCTAAACCAGACCGTAGTGAGGTTACCTGGATCCTGTAGGTAGAATTCACTGTACCATGCAGGAGAGTTCCAGCCTTTAGTTATGAGCTGCAGAACAGTGCCAGGGTCTGAGAAAGGGGGTGGGAAAGGAAAATTCTTGTTGGAGCTTGGTTTCCAACAGGGGACAGCCCAGGTACAGCAGAACAAAGATCTTTTTTTGTTGTCTTCAACTGAACAAACACAGCCAGATCCTTCCTGTTAACACAAGTAATTTTGCACAGTCAAGTAGAAAGAATCATATCCACTGTGCTATCTGTTTTAAGACTGGTAGTCTTCTCCTTAGGCAATATAGATAAGTTTGGGGTTAAATTTTATTATTCTGAGCTAGTGGTTTTGTCAAAATCAGCTTATTAATACGTATTGCCTCTTTGTTAGGATGATGAATTTATACAAGCTTTATTGAAGTTATTCTTCTTTCGTATGGGTATAATTGATGGGAGAACTGGCTGAGTGTCTTGGAAAGAGGGAATGTGAAAAAATAAAATGAAGAAGCATGTACTCTGTCAGCAGGGTTTCTCATATAAATAAGTTTATGCTAATTTTATGTTTCATCATTTATCATAATGCCAGGATGAATCCTTTCATGCCTACATAGGATTTAAATAAAATTAGTAAAAACTTTTGTGTAACTTCTGCAGTAGCACTGAAGGGAACAAATGAACATAATGTGCATAATGATTTTCCTGGTTTTGCAGTGAGAGACTTCGCTGTTGGTCTTCTGTTTGCATTTGACATGTAATTCTCTTCCCTAATATTGTCCTGTGCCATTCTCCTGGTGCTCAGCATTACACAAACCTGCATCTTCAGGTGAGTGCTGTTTTCAGCAGTGCAGCTGGGATATTGCGGAGGGCGAGCAGGAACATCTCCAGGTCTCCTGGCGGGTTGGGCTGTGCCAGCACTGTGGGTTGTAAAGCACATGAGGCTGCTTGGAGCACTGAGCTTAGCACCTGCAGTTTCCTTGCCTAGGCAGCCATTTAAGACACTGGGGTGGTGCCTGTTTGCTCTTTGTATTACGACAGCAGATTCTGACAAAAATTGAGGTGTTCCAAGATGCATTCTGCGTGTACATGCTGATGAATGAGGAAGATGGAAGACAAGGAAAGCACCTCGAGGTGGAAAGCTCAAGTCTGGGTGCCATAAAGTGGTGTTTTGTACTGCTGCACTTGTTAATAAGCCTTGCTTGGCTTTCAGATCCAGTTCAGTCTTGTCCTTATTTAGAGAAACTCTCTCAGGGATAGCGGTAAAATTCTCTGCGCTTTTGAAAATCAGGAGCATAAATAAAATTCTGTCTAACTTAGAGTAGCCAGCTATGAACAATATAACAATCTGTACTGTGTCATAACATTCTGAAGTATTTATTCTCTGGACTTGTGTCTCTCAGTTGCAGGGATAGGGACTTGATGGATGGACTGCTGGGGGGAGGAGGAATTGGTTGGATGAGTGCATCCAGAGGGAGATGGATGGCAAAAAGTGTCCGTCAGGGGTCTGTACTGGCACCAGTATGTTTGATATCTTCACCGAAGATCCAGTGCACCCTCAGCAGGTCTGAGACAACACCAAGCTGGGTGGTGCAGCTGGAACGCCTGAGGGACAGGATGCCATCCAGAGGGACCTGGACAAGCTCCTCAGCATGCGAAAGACATGGACCTGCTGGAGTAGGTCCGGAGGAGGGCCACAAAAACGATCAGAGGGCTGGAGCACCTCTCCTGTGAGGAAAGGCTGAGAGGGTTGGGGTTGTTCAGCCTGGGAAGAGAAGGCTCTTGGGAGACTTTACTGCAGCTTTCAGTATTTAAAGGGGGTTTATGAGGATGATGGGGACAGACTTTTAATTAGGGCCTGTAGTGACAGGACAAGGGACATTTTGAATGAGGAGAATGGTGAAACATTGACACAGGTGGCACAGAGAGGTGCTGGCTGCCCCATCCTGGAAACATTCAAGGTCAGGTTGGACAAGGCCCTGAGCAATCTGGTCTAATTGAAGAAGTCCCTGCTCATTGCAGGGGGGTTGGACTAGATGAGCTTTAAAGGTCCCTTCCAACACATAGTATTCTGTGATTCAGTGATTATGAATTCTGAATGTGTCTCATTTCACTACATCAAAATGCATCTTTAGAGAGAGTTGTTTTTAAACCCTCTTCTGTTCTGCCTCTTCACTCGGCTGCTCTGTCTGTCCTAAGCTGACTCTCTGTACACTGTGAAGTGAATTATGTAATTGTTCCTTTTCACTGAATATTAAACATAAGAAGCCCTATTCTACTATATTTTAAAAATCTGCCAGGTTCTCGTGTGCCTTTGCAACCACATCACCAGCAAAACTGTCAGAAGACCATGGTGTGTGAAGAGCTGCATCTTTTGCCATCTATTCTACTACTAAAACAGAATCTTTTACTTTCCTGACATTACTGGAGATACCATTTCCACAGGTGAGAACTTAACATTGCCCCATCACAAGACCTCAATTTATGTATTATTTGCTCTCATTAAATATTTAGGCCACGCTGTCCCACCTCTTTGTTGTAATTTCTCTGGGCTGAAAGAATTTAGCCTCAACTACTTCATTTCTGTTGCTTTCTTTGTGCTGGCCTCAGCTTATGTGCTATGTATACTGTGCAGAGTAATGAAAAATTTGAAAAATCATTTGAGATATTTGGATGTTTAACTGGCTTAAGCTCACCTCCCAGCTGTGGGAATGCTGGAACTTACACAGAGAAGGTGATGGGACCGAGGCAAAGGGCAAGTGATAGGATCTTGCTGCTGGAAATTGTGTCACTGTGGATAAAAAATTATAATGTTTGGCTGAGCAAAGAAAGATGTTGGGAAGAAATATGTGAAAATGTCCAGGTTAGTGAATATCAGTGGTTGTTAATGCCACTAACAGTTTCAGGTCAGACAGCTTGCAAACCATGCTTGGATTTTGAGGGATAGGCAAGAGCTCTAAATCTGGGTAGACAGACTTAATTTTGAGAGAGTGAGAGTTGCTTATTGAGGATAAAATGGATATTGTGAAGGACTGAAAACTGCACTGAAACTTTCAGCTCGTTAAAGTCCAAGACATTAATTTCATTCTTTGAATCAATATGTGTACATCCAAGGAAATCCTTCCTTTCTGATGTATGGGTGTGATGCTAAAGTCGAAGCACACCTGCTGTCTGCAGGCCATACAGAACTGAGAAACAACAGACTCACCAAGCTCCTTTTTTATTAAATTTGTGTGGTGCTTGAAGTGAAGGGGGCCCAGGCTATGACTGTTTTAATGTTCTGGATCAGTAAGTGTTTCCCTGCTGCACAACAAGCACCTCAAAACTGATCATCCTTCCTGCGCTCCAGGCTTCACATCCACCACTGCCCAGTGCACCCAGCACTGCTGGCAGTCACCACCCTGGAAAAGGCCGCTTTTCACGGACATTGTCACTTTGCAGCTCATACATGAATCAAAGCACACCTAATCCCTTAAACACCTGCGGTACCTCCATGCAAAACTTTTTGAAATTGTCCTTGGCCCATGAATACAAACTGTGGCTTTAAGACACAGGCTTGTTTTCAAAGCTATAAATATCTTAGTTCTTATTGTTGTCATGGAATCTGTAGCATAATCCTGTGAGGAGTAATGTGCTTGTCACACCAGACAGTACAATCAATGTTTTGTTTACCCTTTCCCCATTCTGATTCTCAGTTTATAGCAGTGCCAGCTGCAGGTGTGATGGAGGCCTTATGACATTTCTCTGACGTGAAGCTGAGAGCATTAACTCTGACCCCTCTTTCAGAACACTTTCGGCATCTCTGCCTTACCTGTTTTCATTGGTTGTATCTGACTGCTATGAAAATCCTTTTTATATTGCAACACATACTCAAAACCACAAACGTAACGGATCTGGATCATGAATTTATTCATTCCTAGTGTTCATGCAGCCCATGGCAGTTACCATGTGACTGAGCAGGTCTGGGAAGTGCCTGGACATTCTAGAACGTTGTACTTTCTGCTGAACAGATGATTTGTGCCAGATACCTTTCACATCATAAATATGCCACTGTACATGGTTTGGTGAATAACTCCAAAAAACAAAATGAAGGGGAGCAAAATAACTTGCCTGTTCTAGCCATAGGAGGGGTAATTAGTTCAAGAGGTGCAGAGATGGGGGTTTTGTTGTAAAGTCAAATTGCTGCTGACTACATGTCATTGCTGTTTGTGGCATGCCTTTGTGTAGATGCTATACCATAGCAGGCTTCCCTCTGCTGAACGAGCCTGTGAGTTCAGAGCTTAGGGTCCAAATGAGAATGCAAATGTACAGCAGGTTAAAATGTATCTGCTCCGCTGTTAGCAAACCATTTCTGGGATAGGACGCTCTTATTTTTTTTCTCTTCAGGCCATTTCCCCCAGTCCTGTCACTGGTGAAGAGATCAGTGCCTGCCCCTCCTCTTCCCCTCATGAGGATATTGAAGAGCGCCATGAGGTCTCCCCTCAGTCTTCTTTTCTCCAGGCTGAACAAACCCAGAGACCTCAGCTTTTCCTCACGAGGCTTCCCCTCCAGACCCTTCACCACACTCGTGGCCTCCTTTGGACATTCTCTAACACATTGATGTCTTTTCTATACTGTGGCACCCAAAACTGCCCCCAGGAGTTGAGGTGAGGCTGCCCCAGTGCAGAGCAGAGCTGAACTCCCCCTTGTACACACATGCTGGCACCCCTTAAGGTGAAGCTGGAGTGCCAGGGAATATGTTTTTTGCCTGGTATTTATCTGAACTTTGCAAACAGGCACTGGTGGTTTAACACCCTATTATTCCCCAGCTTCTGGATGCTGCCACATATCCTTTTCTCCCTCTCTGAATCATTATCTGTAACAGCTTGGCATGAATGAGGCTTCATGAAACTCATTACAATCCCTTTTCCCTATTGGAATTTCTCTTGGGCATGATGGAAATAAATAAAACTGCATGGGAGAAACTTGCACCACAGTGTTGGTGCTGTTATTGTCTGGATAAATATAATACTTGAGCTGCCTGCTAATAATCTGGAAGCTGCCTGTTAATAACCTTTCATAAAATAAAAACATTTTAGAAATTCTGTGCTCTGGTAGCAGTCTAACCTGTAATAGAGAGGGAGTTCTTAAGAAGATGGTGATCAGATGCTGTTCATGAACTGAAATGAACATAATATTCAGTTAGAATTATTTAGTTTAGATACTGGAGTAAGAGATTTACATACACCAGGAAATGGGGAATATTTCAGAAGAGGGGGAACAGGAAGGAAGGGTTGAAACCTTGGCTAGAAGAGAACCAGGCTGATGGCCCTGAAAACGTAAGAAAGTGCTGTGAACTGTGAGGAAGCTGGCAGATGTAGAGGAGCACAGATGCCAGAGGGCTGTGATCCCCAAAATGCCCATGGATAATGTTCAGTGCACGTCTGAAAAGCTGCAAAGAAAGCACCACAAGTGCAGTGAGTAGGGAAGGCAAATCAGGCTCCTTCCTACGGCAGCAGACTGTGTCCAATGCAGGGGGCAACAGACCAAGGGCAAACCCTCCCAGGGTTGGAAGCATGGAAAATGAAATGGGGAGAAGCGGGGTGCTTGGCTTCATATGACGAGAGAGGCACCTCACAGACCTTGCAGAAAAGGAGTAATTGGTGGATGTGATGTTCCCAGTCAACTTCACACAAATTGATAGAATGTGCATGCAGAAGGCTGGCATTGTTTCTGGAGTATAAAATGAAGTGTAAACAAATGAAATTATTGTTTTTGAAAAAGAGAAAACTGTCTGAAATCCCTGTGGCTGGAAGCATCCCACTGTAATAATAAAATTGTAATGTTAGGATTGTATAATTACCCCCACCCTCAGTCAGGATTTAGATAGAGTTCAAAGCACCTGCAAAGTCAGGGCAGGTATTAATATTGGGATGTATCAGCTATGAACAGAATAAATGCCTCATCACCTATGACAAGATATAGAAATATAATTTTTGGAGCTGCTTTCTGGAACAAGTGGTCTACAATCCCAGAAAAGCTCTGTCCTGGCTTTGGTCCTGAGTGGTGCACGGGACCAGCTCAAGAAGCATATGGGAGAGATGATCTAATAGCAATTGCAGGATGATTAGGCTTAACCCTGCAGCAGGAGAGACTAAATAAATAAATCCAGAACACAAGTGTTCAATTTAAAGAAAGGGAACTGCATACTAATATGGCAAGTGGTTGAAAGGAAGAAAAAAGCATTAAAGAAGGAGCAGGCTAAAAAGTGAGAAGCCTAGAGGTGTAGCCTAGACACTTTCGAGAAATCCTGTATTAGCATTCAAGACAAACTCTCTGCTGAAATTTGAAAAGAAATCAGAGTGGTCCAGCAAAAGCCCTACAGGACTAAATAGAAAATTAAAGCTGATTTCTATGTAGGAAGGACTGGCATTTGTTACAGGAATTTTGTCCTTCACAATAGACCAGGAAAATCCATATGGCAGATCAAACATAACCAGGACATTAGGAGGGTTAAGAGAGAGTTTGAGGAGCACCTTGCCCAGGATGGGGAAGAAAAAAAAGTTTAAAAAAGGTAAAAGTTATTTCAATAAGAGAAAAGCAGGAATATTGCTGAAGTCTGTCCCATCCACAGAAATGGCTCTAGAGGATGCTGGAGATGATGGACCATGAGTCTGACTGCCATCCTTCAAGAGAAGATAAACCTGGCAATGAAGATGAACATCACTGAACATGTAGATCAACTGTTGGAGAAAAAGATCTCCATCATAACTGGAGAAATATGAGAAGTAAGAGAAATCTGAGGTTGCCAGCCACTCTTTTGGTTACATGAATTGGCCCGAGGTGCCTGTGGCTACTACAGCAGGGACTCACACCTGCTGTGGTGAGGAAGGGCTGGGTGGTCACAGACAGACAGCAGAGGAATTTTAGTGCATGTGTGCCCTACACAGGAGGCAGCAAAGCAGCTGGAAGGGTGGCTGGAGACAGAACTGGGTGTGTATGAAAGGCCTGTGGCATGTGCAGGAGCAGGGAGGGTGTGCAATACAGGAAGGAAAGCAATTCCTTTGTGGGGCTGTCGGGACTGCCCACCTGACCTCCCGGGATATTAAAGTGCAGACCCTTGCCTGCTTCTTTCCCAGCTGGTCTAACTCCAAACCTCTGTTATTGCACACGGACAGGAAGCACAGGGGATGGGCAAAAGGGATGGTGAACATGAAGCAGAGGTTGAAGGTGACTTCACATATACGGACAATAAGAACTCTGTGTTCTTGGATCTTGGATATTTCCTCCTTGGAACTTAAAAATAACATTTCCCAAAACTGAGAAAGAAGCTCTTTAAGAGAGAACATTTTTACTTTTGTAACTACAGAGGCTGCTGTGGTAACTAAATATACAATGAGGTCATAGGGTCTAAAGAGAGCTCTGAATCTCAGTAAAGATGATAAATTTAAAGGGAGCATAATTGTGCAGTGTTTGAACAAACAACCCAAATATTACACTGCAGTTATTAGGGAATCATCAAAGCTAGCATCTCTGGTATTCCAAAATGCGCTCTTCCAACAGCTCAGTTACTCCTCAGGGGAGGGCTGAACAGCGAATTCATTTGTGACTGTGACCAGAAGCCCTTCCAGGAAGCCTGGATGTTTTTCAATTGTCTGCATTATTATTCTTATCTGAACAGATCTATTGATCATTAATGATCTAGAAATGCTTAAGGCGTGACAGGCGACTGAGGAAAATCCAATAAGCTCTCCACCACTGCAGAATACCAAGAAGTGAGAATACTACAGTTGTGTCCTTTTGGCACACTGTGAAACACTCCATGAATTAGTAAAACAGGATCATCTGGATGCTCCAGGCTGACCCTCAGTTCTGAGTGTACACGGAGATCTAGTAAGCACAGCCTTTCGTGCAAACAGAACCTACTTTCAAACAGTATCTTATAAATTAAAAATAGGTTTTTGAAGACAATGGAGTGTGCAACACCTACAAACATGCTAAGTGTTATTTAGGGCCTTATGAATATATTTAACATGGACACAACACACCCAACACTACATTATTATTATTATTATTATTACTACTACTACTACTACTACTACTACTACTACTACTACTACTATCAAGCTCATTTTAACAAACGGGTATGTACACTTTTGTGAAATAAAGACATTGCCAATGAAGACAGAGCTGAGTGTCAGAGTTATTTTCCATGTGTTACTGAGGTAAAAATCCTGGGGTGTGACCTCTACTATGGGACAAGGATGAGAAAAACCTAATTTGATTTTTTCGTCACATGTCACCAAAGATGGTAATTTTCTACTGGCTTTCAGACATTTAAGCATGTTTGTTTATTTAGCAGTAAGAAGCTCCTGGTTTAAGAAACTGCATGAATAAAAGGATCTCTTAGATTTACTAGTAAAACAGTCTGGTATTATACCATAGGTTGTAATATCAAGAGGAATTGCTGGTCAAGGGTATCTGGGGCCAGTCACTCAAGGCCTGATTCAGACAAAGAGCCTTAGCTACTGTCTAGTGTCTACCCAGTAATTTTTAATGTGTTTTACACCAGTAAAACAGTCTGGTTCTAAAGCTTTTCTGGAAAATCTCACCACTTCCACCAGAAATGTTTGTGCACTAAGCCGTTTTAATTAAAGCACACTAGCTTTGATACCTTCCTTAAATAATGGTTTGGGTTTTTTTTTCTGGAAGATTTCTATCCGTAGGTATCAACAGTATTAACTGAGTCATAGAGTTTTAGGGATTAAACCTTCTGTAGATTTCATGCTCCTTATAATAAGCAGGCCTGAGGCAGAGCCTGTCAGCCCTGACTGTGTCAGTGCAGCCCAGCAGCCATTTCTCAGCCTCTCTGCAGGCAGCACGGATGTCAGCTCAGATTAGCTGTCCTGGGAGCCAAGGGGTTTAGCATGGGCATGGTGCTCATCTAACCTGCTTTTGGTACCCTCTGAAGCATCCTCTGCAGTGGGCAGCATGGGCTGTGTTTGCTGGGGAGTTACTGACCAGCCGGGTTAACCCTGCTCCGCTGCCCGGGACAGACCTGCCCTCTCTGTCTGAAATCATCTGTATGTGGGAGGACAGGGAGGAAGATTCACAGCCGCTGAAGTCCAATACTGCTCCTTTAAAGCAGCAATGGAACAGTGTGTGCTGAGTGCAGGACTGGCTTTTGCCCAGTGAACAAGTAAGAACAAAATCAAATAGTGGAGAGCAGGTCAATAAGACAGCAATCAATCTGTCTTAAATCTGAATAAAGCATGGCTCGCATAGAAGAAATAGTACCTGTGCATGCAGTAAAGTTGTAGATCATAATGAATATGTGCAGTTTTAATCTTGGTATCTCCTGATTCATTTATGCTCAGCTATACTTTTCACAGCCTTGTAAATTGCTCTTATAAGTAATATATAAGCATATTTAAGAAATCTTAGCTTAATGGTACTGTATTCTTCATAATGTTTTAGCTTTTTAAAAATCTTTGAATGGTAATCTGCATGTTTTTTCTTGTATTCAGGTGCATATGTGTGCTTATAATATATGAAATAACAAACCAAATAAAGCTTCCAATGTAGTTTTTGCATACAGCTATGTTTGGCTTGGGTTAGATATTATTTTATCTGACATAAACCATGCTTTTAAGGATCATATGCCCCAAATAAACTTGCCAGATACCTTTTAGACATCAGATTAGAAAGAAGACCTAATTCTGTGATTACAAGTTGGCTGTGTTTTATTAAGATAACCTAATGATAAGTATAGCGTAGAATAAAGGAGTTTAAAAATCTGGCAAGGATTAAAAAATGAAACACAGCAGAGAAAGGGAACAGGTCATATGGTCATAAGGAGCAAGAAATAAGGCTTGATGCCAAGGTGGGTATGACAGAATTCTTGACTGGAGAGAGGAAACAGGTTGGGCGCTGTAACTGGGAACCATGGGGGAGTGAACAGTGATGAGAGAGCGGAGGAGAAAGGGGAGGAAAGATCCTGATCTAACAGCATCAGGAAGCAACAAAAGAACTCAGTCTCCCTGCTAACTCCTGGAGCTGTTAAATGGTATTGGTGTATCTTAAACTTTTGATAATCGTCACTCACCAAGTGCTCTGATGCCTTACTCATTCCAGGTAAGCCAGGTCAGTGATTCACCCTGCTACGAGAAGCCCTTCCCATGCTGCAAGAACCAGGTGATGACTGGACTAGAAATGTTCCCTCCATTGGTTGTTCTGGCTGGTGAATATTCCCTTCTTCAGCTGGCCAGGTTGGTGGGTGGCTGTGCTAATTACTTGGCATGCAACACAAGTCTAAAGAAGCCCTTTGTTTTATTTTGGACAATAATGAAACATTCTCTTTGATTAATGCCGATTACTAGTTAATTAATGCTCATCCACTGTTGTATTTTAATAGAAGTGTGTGATACATAAAGGTTTCTGCTTCTTGGAAAAAACCAGCCATTTCCTTTCTTTACTATTTCCTGATAAATTAATAATGAGCATTTTGCTACCTCTTTGATGTTGCTGGGATCACATTCTATGCATGGCTTTCACTGGGACCACTATATTTCAGGTCAGTTCATATTGTTTTGTCTAATTCTGATATAATACAAATGTTTTCCCTTTTAGTCCTCTCGTAAGTTGTTATTTTCCTAGGCCATCATCTTCTTCCTGCTTGCATTAGGATATAAATGCTGCATTTTAAGAAATCTACACCCTTCTGCAAGTCTGGCTCATTATAACATTACAATGCATTATTAATTCAGTGCTTAACAGATTAAGATAAACCACACACTGGGTATTATGAGGAAGCTTCAGGATTTGAGGATGCGAGGTGAGGCTGGCACCTCCTTAGGAGGAGTTATGAGGCTAGAGGGGGTTTGACTACTAGAGATCTTCAAGGAATCTGCCTGGGGCCAAACATGTGATGCTTTCATTAATGACCTCTCGGAAATAATGAAGAGTTTGCTAATGAAACCCCCTGTTGGAATACAGCTGGGAAACATTGTTAGTGTGCAAGAGAATTGCAGTATGATAAAGAGGAGCTGAATAACCTTGAGGACAGTAAGAGATAAAATAGAAGAAATACAGCAGCTGAGAGAACAGGTTTGTGCACTTAGAGGCTGTCCATGAGAGCTTTCTCCCATGAGACTGTGGCTGCCACCTAACCCAGTCAAGGTCAGCATCCACTGAAGTTTCAGTCATTGTTCGTGTGAAAAACTGCTTGTAGCTTAAACATCATGGCACTTTTACCAAATCAAAGGTGATGCAAGTTTTACAAGTTATATATATTCCTGTCTCTCCCACTGGCACAGCCCTCCAGAAACACAAGGGAGGTGGGCAGCACAAAATAAACACTGAGGAGCACAAGCTTGTTTCACTCTTAATTCATTTGTCCATCCAATTTGAAGGCAGAACCTGAGTCTCTCAGGAAAGTGCGTTAGCAAATAGGATCAAGAATATTCAGTTTCAAGTTTTCTGCATTCTCCAGCTGAAATATTTACTATCCCACTCATCTCCTGTAAGCTACTTCTACCGTTTACACTGCCTTGTGGTGAAACTTGACCAAATAAAAAGTTCCTGCCAGGTCAGTTGACAAATGTTGGTATTAGAACCAGAGAAGGGATGGAAACGTCTTGCAGGCAGAGTGGCACTGCCCCTTGGGCCAGCACTCTCCTCAAGGATAGGATGAAACTGCCCCAAAGATCCCTGTTCATCATTAATGTGATGAAAGTGCTGTGCTGCTCATGTTCCTGCTGAATTTGGACCACAGCCTTTGCACACCAATTTTAATTTAGAAGGAAAGACTGATGAAAATGCCTTTGAAGTGTCCATGTAACAGCATCAGTGGTAACTCATAATCACTGCCAACAATAAATACTGTATTGATCCACAAGGATGGGACCCTGGGAACAAAATGCTTCCCGAAAGCTGAGCACTCACTCTCCTGATGCTCTCTTCAATGTCTTTCAGCAGTAGTCCTGCAGTGGCATCTCTCATTATTTGTCACAGTTGAAAGGCTGCTTCTTCTCCTCATTAAATGTTTTGTGCTGCACAACAGGTCTCAGGTTTACTGTTGCTTGAAGTTCCCTCGTGGATTTTTTCCCTTTTCAAAGAGTTTCAAAGTAGTCCTTCTTTACTGATCTTTCACAATCACTAAAACATCGGAAGAGCATTCAGACTGTGACAGAAAACAATAAAGTTCGGGCAATTCCCAGCTGAGGGTGATATGGCACTGTATATCCATCACATAGATTTAGGCATTAGAGAGAAAATTAAGCAGCTTGTTGAAGTCATGGCACTGTGCCTGGGTGCTGGAAAGAAATACAACACTTCCCATCATTAAATGAGGATTTAATGTTCAGGGTGCTCAAATGTTTCTCATTTTTTCTAAAGCAAACCTTCATTAGCATGTTTGCTTAAGCAGTACAAACTGTCCTGTCCTGGTGGCCAAGAGGCTTTGGCTGCAGTCCCTTTTGCCAGTCCCTTCTAATGGGCACTTGGACATCATCTGCATGTGTCCACTTTGCTTCGCACAGAGGAAATATGATTTTTAAAGGGTCAGATTGCTGACGGATGAAAAGCAGAAATAGGTTCATAAAACCAGTGGTAGTAGGTGCAAAACTGTGTCACTGTTTTAGTTTTTTAATATTTTTAGTTCTTCTATTTTTTTTCCCCACAGAGCTTTATTTCTGCTTGCAGGACATTTTTATTCAAGGGTAGTAAGATTCCAGAAATCAGTGTTTGTAATGTAAATTGTGACCTGACTTTAATGTTAGCCTTGATCACTATCTGCTGAAACAGCTGTGCCTTAAGAAATACTGACTATGATAAATCCACCTCTACAGTGAAACACACACAAAAAGAAAATACACATACAAATAATTATTTATAGTCTGGTATGGGACTAGAACAGCAAGAAAATTGAGGAGGAAAACCTTGCAACTCTTCTGTGCCAGATCCTGGAAGCCAGAAGCAATGTTAACCACATTACTGACACTGAGTCTATACAGGCAGACTGTGGTCTCTACAGGACCGTTTGTGGGATGCTCACAGCTCTGGCCTCAGCAGCTGCCCTTGAGAAAGCACCACCTCATTAAACAACTTTATTTTCGCTTTGCCTTTCCTCGCAGCTCGTTAAATTGCAGGCTTTGTGCCTGATTGGAGACATCCAGCTAAGTGCCAGCGCCTGTGTCAGGGAGCGCCGGCAGCTGGGCCAAGCGCTGAGCCCACCTGGCCAGAACCTTCTGGAAGGAGGAAGGGCTGGGCTCAGCTGCTTCTTGGTTCTGCTCCAAAAGGAAGCGTAGCGTTGAGAAAGATGGCTGGTGCAGGTGTTGCTTCGAGGGACGTTTTTGACCCAGAACGACGGAACCCCACTGATTTCAGAGGACAGAAGGCAGCTGCACCAGCCGGGGAAGTTGCTGGTAGGTGATAAGGATAGATTATGTGGGCGGTGAGAGCAACCCTAATTCCCAGGGGGGCGTGTTCTGCTTTTAAGTGTTACAGCGTTTGTAGCCAGGGCTTTCCCGTGGCAGTGGGCGAGGGACAGCGGGGTGAGGCTCTGTGCTCCTGGCAAACCAGGCCGGGGCCGCGAGGTGGAGCCGCGGCCGCGCTTCTGCCTCCGGCTCCTGCCTTTAATTTCCCGGTTTTTTTTCTCCCTGGAGCTGTAAGCAAGCTGCTTTGGGAGGGATTGACAACGCAAGTGCTTCATTTCCTCCGAGCGATGAAAAGCCCTGGCTCGCAGCTTCAAAGCAAGGCTTTCCTGTGTTGTTTGTCCTTCCACAAGGACGTGGGAACAGCAGCGTGCCCGGAGTGGCTTTTGGAGTAGCCTAAATTTGTCCGGTGATAGTACCAGGGGGAAAAGCATTTCCTGGAGGACAAAAGAACATCCATCCTGTTTACTTTTAATTCTTGAACAGGCTTAGGAGAGAAGAAAGGTGTGGAAGGGGAGGTTCTTCCCGTCACTCCCAAAATGGGTTTGTTTCTCCCAAGAAAGCAAAGAAACTCTCGGTGCACAGTGTGAATCGGTGGTTCAGACTAAGCAGGAAGCCTACAGGGGATTTGGCTTCATTCAGCCTGCCAAGGACACTCTAAACCCAAGGATTTTAGTTCTTCTCCTCTTCATTAATGTAGCTGTGACCCAAAAGGCAAAATAACATGCCTTGGTCTTTGTGAGGGAACTTGGTCCCCAAAGTAGGGACCCACAGCAGAGTGGCAGCAAGGTTATGAAGTTACTGCAGCTGAAGTACAACCAACTTCAGGGCTGAATGGTAGGGCTGGGAACGAGGGTGTGATGAGCTCTTTCAAGCCTGGCAGGAGTAACTGGTCTAAAGTGAGAATAGCTTTAAAAAAAAAAAAAGTTCTCCATTACGACTGCCAGAGGGACACCTAGAGCAGACCTCTGATGTGAGGAGAAGGTCCAAAACTGCAGCTGGCTAATAATGTCCAGTCAATTTTTGAAAATAATCTGAGTTGCTGCATCTGAACCAAGTTTCTTGGATCTCTAGAGAATCTTATTTCAACTCTAAAGCCTTATTTTAAGCATTAACTCAACATTTCAAAACAAGCTGTTGGAATTTCAGTGGTGCTGCAATTTGCCATCTGCTATTTTTCTAATTCTAGCTTATGCTCAGATAAATTTGGCTCGTTTTCACAGAAGTATGTTCTAGGACTTGCATGTTCTGGCACTGCATGATCCTCTTGGGTTTATTCATGGGTTGCCTGGGTACCTGGGGATACGGTCTCAGAACTGAAAAGGTTTGTGATGTCTGTTCTTAACCTTCCCTTTTTTCAAATTTAAGAGATTGTTCTAAATAACATATGTTTTATTATTCTGAAAGGGAAGTGAGAGGAGGATCAGTCATTGTAGTTTCTGCTTGATTTGGTGGAGTTTTTTGTGATTTGACTTCCAGAAAGATTACTCTATTGCTGACACTTATACTGCTCTAAATAAAAGATATGCTTGGGGTTTTCTTTCTCTCTCTTTTTTTAGATGTTGTTGCTGTTATGAAAGCATGAACTTCATAACTGATGGGCAGATTTCCAAAATGTGTGAGGGCTTAGCAAGGTTAATATTCCAGAGGAATAACAATACAGAGCATGTCTTGATTCTGGTTAACCTAGCAGTTGTCAAGGGCTGGGCCTTCTCTGCATTCCAGGCTACTGTAATAACTTCCTGTATTTCTGGGACATTTGCACATACCATCTTTTAAGTTTGTTTTCCAGTTACTGTATCCAATTATGTATAGGCTTAAGTTCTAATAGTTGCACTGAAGTTTCACACAAAGAATAGGGATTTTTGGACCAGAGTTCTTCCCTGGTGTGTTTTATCCGGTCCTTTGGCAACTGGGTCCGGGTGACTCCTGTCCCTATCTTTTGGATCACCTACTCCTAGCGTAGCTTCATTCTATCATGGTGTTACCTGCACTTTACCAGAGAGAGCTTCATGAAATGCAGCATGAAGGACATACTTTTATTCTTTTATGGGCAGAACACCTAATCCTGTTTCCAGTCACACAGCTAATGTACTTTGGGCTGCCTGGGAAGTGAATCACAGCCATAAGAGAGCCAGGGAAGGAGCTGTGTTTCTACTCTTGTACTGTTAAACACTAGGTGCATTCTATGGGAATGCTATTAATAGTTAAAAAGCAATTTGAGAGTAAACTTTGTTGTACAACAAAGCAAAACAAACCTGTTTTCTTCCTCCCCTTCACAAAACCAAAGCTGGCTATCTGGAGACTTCTGAAATGAGCTGGTATTAGCAAGTTTCTTGAAGAAAAATTAAATGTGGGGTAACTAATAGAATTTATTGAAACTTGTGAAATTATATTGCCTGTTTCCAAGCACAGTAAGCTGTAATATTCCATAAGAGAGCACTAAAATCACTTGACTGTTACAGGCTTGTGTGATAGATGTACATGAGGAGTGCACTTCTTGTCTTGCTGCAAAGCCATAGCTGACTCTCTATCTGCAAACTCAGACCTTTTCACACCCAAAAAGGTCGGCAGCACCTGAGATCGCTGTGTGACTTATACCCAGCCACGGATGGGGCGAGCTTGTTTTCCTCATGGTAGTGCGTGAGGAAGCATCCAGGTTCCAGAGCAGTCCTGTCTGCCCAGGTCCACAGAAGCTGAGATTTTCACTGCTGTGGCTTTTGTTGCCACTCATCACCACACATTCTCACCCTCTCCTGTGCCTTGGCTCCAGTGCATGGTCGACTCAGAGCTGAACTGTCTTCCAGGAACCCTCCTGAGCTGGCTCCTTGATGGGTTAGAGAGGTGCCAGCTCTAGGAAGAGAGCTGCATGCACAGCCTGAAGTAGGGAGTTCCTGCCTTCAGCCATGTGTGTCTGCCCTAGACCTTGTCCTCTGAACAAGGGATAATCAGACTAAAATGGAAGAGAGATGACTGAGGTGGTCAGAGATGCCTTCTGACTGCCCTCTAACAGAGCCAGAGGCATCAAATGGTGGAAGGTTGGGAGAAAGAAAAAGAACTAAGGAGGAAAACCACTCTGTGCATGTTCCTCAGCTCATTTGTCAAGGTTTGGGGCTTGTCTACCTTCCAGGTTGCTTTAACAATTCCCTGTATTTCTGGGAGATTCAGTCAGGGCTGTAGGACACCAGAGCACTGCCTTTGACTCAGAAACTCTGCCTACCCTAAATCTCTGCGGGCTGGAAGAATATTTTGGAGAAAGCAAACTTTTGTGGTGTGCTCCATACATGCTCTCTCTGGGTTATTTGCTGTTGGCTGCTGCAGAGGGCAGGTACTAAGTCAAACAAAGGCTTGTTCAGACCCAGTGTGTTAAACACTTAGTGGGCTCAGGGAAGGAGTCAGACTCCCAGGAGCTCCACTGCCATGCTCAGACAGTCTCCTGCAGCAGGCTGGCTGTGTGCAGGGATAATGCAAGGGGTTCCTTTTATACTGTGCTGCAGTTAACACCTGCTGGGCTTTAATCCTCTGAGGTGCCAAGTATGCTTTATCTTGGGATAGGTAACCTCTGTACTTCAGGCATCTCAAATAAAGCAGGTGGCCATAGGTGCGACAGAGGAAGCAAACCTTAGCTACAGGAAGGAGAAGGATTCAGTATGTGCCTTTTCCCCCCCAGTACTACATTCCTCATTTTTTTGAGGTTCATATGTAACACAGTGCCTGTGCTTTATATATGGATGTGCACAGGCACGTATGTGACCTCTGTGGGGTCACATAAAACACAATTTTGAAGTGTGCATCTCAATACTTCTCAGTACCCAAATGGAACGGCGCAAAACCTAAATAATTTGAGAGAAATGAGGATAGCAGCCTGACAAATGCTGCTCAATTGTGCTCTTTGGCAGGGTGATTTCTTTAGGTGTTGACCTGTCAGCAGCTATTTTGAAAGGAGCCAGGATTTTGGTTAGCAAATGCAAGGAGACCTAATACTGACAGTCAGCAGAAGGTTTTCAGTGTCAAGCTACTGAGGAGCAAAGGTTTCAGTGCTATTTATATTCCTTTTCAACTATGAATTTTCAAGTACTTTGCATCATTTAAGGCCGAGTATTGACAGATGTTGAATGTTTTGAACTAGCAGTGAAGTCACAGGGATGTGAGGTCAAATCCCACATAATGAGCTAAGCTCATAAGGTCAGCCCTATCCCAATTATTTGAAGAAATTTTACTGAAACACAGTCATGTTACTTTAGTCCTCATCTTCTCCCATATTTTTTGAAAAGACTACTACCTAAGCAGAGAAGATCTGTGCAGGTGTTAGGCAAAGGAGAATGGTTATTAAAGAGTGGTTATTGTAGTGTTGTCTTGGACACCAGTATGGTCTGGATTAGCATCGTTGTGTTGTGATTAATGGCCTTATCAAAACTCAGAAAAATTACAGAACTTACACAAAGGAATGCAATATCCGCTACCAGCACAGAACTTAATAACGAGGCAAAGCATGAAACCGTTTGATGTCATTAATAAAATCTATCATGGGATGCAGGAAAGTATTTTCAATTGCATCAGTCCTTGAGAAAAAGGCAGACAAGACAGCTGGGGTGATGGAAAAGATAATACATTAAAGAAAAATTAACATATCTTTGGGGATCTTTTTAGCAGGAGGTGAAGGGAAGCTTTTCTTCATTAAGGGAAACTGCAGTTGTCTGAAAGCGTGGAGAACATCATGGATAGAAATCTTCACTATTAGAGCAAACATTCTTTAAGTGGAGCCCCTTACAGGTGCCTGGGTGTTTTATGTAACCAGTGCTATTTCTTCAAGTGAAGGTTTCAGCTGTGCTTGTGTTTTACCTTTGTGTCAGCTAATGAGTCCTTCTGGAGAATGCACCCACTGTTCCTCTCATCTCTTTCAGCTACTGATAGCTATGAAAATGCAGTGAGTGTTGAGGTTCTTAGTTTTAGCTAAGTCATACTGTAAAACTTTGTACAATCTTCAGAACCTGGAGTTACTGTATTCTTCTCTTGCTTAAATTCTTGCCTAGCTTTGCCTTTCCTTGAGCACTGAAATCTGCAAGCCTTGTGGCCTTTTCATTCTATGTTGGCTTCCTCCTCTTAAAAGATGGGGATGTTTTTATCATTGTACACTCCTGTGAAATAGAAGACAATAGGCTTCAGGTCACCAGATCACGTCACGAGGCACAAGATGCAAGCACTGCATCTAGGAATAGCCTAAGAGCCTCTCTGGAAGGTGGCTAATTTTGTATCCCTCTGCTTTACAATGCAGAGGAGCAGCTGAGGGAGCTGGAGTTGTTTAGTCTGGAGAAAAGGAGCTCAGGGGAGACCTTACCACCCTCTACAGGAGGATGTATCCAGGTGGGGTGGGTCTCTTCTCCCCGGTAACAAGTGACAGGATGAGAGGAAATGGCCTCAAGTTGTGCCAGAGAAAGCTTAGGTTGGATATTAGGGAAAATTTCTTCAACAAAAGGGTTGTCAGGCATTGCAACGGGCTGCCCAGGGAAGTGGTGGAATCACCATCCCTGGAAGTGCTCAAAAAACACGTGGATGTGCACCTAGTGAACGTGGCAGTGCTGGATTAACAGCTGGACCTGATCAACTTTGCGGCCTTTTTTAACCTTAACTATTCTGTGATGCTACACAATCACGTGCCAAATAAATTGTGCCCAAACTGGAAGAGAAGGAATCCCATGCTGCCACTGGCATTTGGTCACTTGAAATCTGGCACAAAACAGAGAGGCAGAGGCTGCAGAAAAGTGCAGAGTTGAGAGAAGCAGGAAGCTCTGCAGTATGCAAGATACCTACGGATTTTTAACCACCTGACACTGGTACAAAATAGTGAGCATGAAGAAAATTCCAGGATTCCCTGTGAGAGGTTCCTGCTTTCGCCCGAGTTCTTAGTAAACTGCTCACCATCTGTGTTAGTGCTGCTGACAGTGGTCAGCTGCTGGTCACCACGCATTGGAGGAAGTCTCAGTCTCATAGTTCTGAGTATTGATGAGATCATCTTGATTGTGCTCAGAGGAGGAGCAAAGGCCAAATTCCAGGTTTTTCTTCTGTCAGCAAACTGGAGATATTCTGTCCTTCCTAACGCTCTAAACTGGCACTTAAACATCTAGTTCTTATTAATGAGGAGATATTTTCACTGCTGTGGCTGAATGACTTAAAATAATTGAGAGCTCACTGGGCACATGGCCAAAGCTCTGAGCTAGAAAAATCAAATAACTTATGGATTTTTCTCCGCATTCAGCCTACTTGAACCACCTACTGATGCAAGGCCTGGAGGTCACAGGTTGTCATAAAGCTGAATGTGAGATTAAATGAATCTCATCGAGTTGTCTTAGATTCGTGTAAAACTGAGGTATATTCATTTCCCCAGCGAAGCTCATCTTTTTAAGGGGCTTTCTCAGCTCACCTTTCTTTTTTTCTACTTTCAAATTTTTGTCAGTCTGAACCATCTAGTTGCAGAGGACTTGCAAAGGACCACTCAGTGAGTTGTATTTTGAACACGAAGACTCCAAACTTGGTAGCAGTCAAGGATGCTCTCTTAGGGTGTTGGCTACATGTGTTGCTTGCTTCTTGAAACATTTCTTCAGCTGTAACCTGTTCACTGACTTCCAAGATGCTTGCCAGAAAAAAAACGTGCTAGATGCTTTTAAGATCCTGAAGGATGCACATGAACTGCCTGTGACAGGATTTATTTCACTGTGTGTCTGAAGGAGGAACATCTGTCTGATGATAACTGTGTTCCTCCAGGCAGTGAAGTCTTGCACCTGCATTATTCTGGCTTGGGAAGATCTCTGCAGCCAGGAGCTGGTTCTAGCTGGGGTGGTGAGTGATACCAAGGTTGCTTCAACTCTTCCACTATTACCGTTAGCACAAGGAGGAGCAGAGGATGGGAGCTGTGTGCTGACCTGAAAAGGAAATGTGTGGATGTTCTCACTTGATTCGCTTGCTCTGCCATAAGTGTGGGTTTAGTGGTTTTTTTAGCATGGCACCGTTCTTGGGCGCTGTTAAACACGGCGCATATGCCTGTCAGCAGAATTCTAGTTTGTTCCCTTTCAATCCTCCTGATTATTTTTCAGGAGGTTATTAAAAAAAATCTGAAAGGAAAACACACCTGCTAGGTGAAGACACGTTATTCAAGTGTCAGGAGAAAACCTCCTCCATATGCACTGTAATAAAGGCAAAGACTCTTAAAATAGATTTCTGTGACTTGCATAATAATTGGAACACAATTTACTGTGGAGACAGCATCAATGTAACTAAGGAAACTTTCCTGTCTGATGGTGGAGGATGAGGAAATGGTATATCAAAGTGCTTCAATCACCACTTTAAAACTATAATCTGTGTCAGTCAGATTGAGAACACATTATGTGTTCTTTTGCACCATCTGCCCAACAATCAATTGAACTTAGTCTGAAAGTGATGGAAAAGCAGCCCTCAGTAACTTGAGAATATGACATTTATCACATTTAATACCTACTGAAGAAAATGTCTGTTAATAAAAGGGTGCTCTAAAATAATAATGGAGAATTTCTTTGGGTTTCTATCTTCGTTTTTGCATAAAACTGTCAATGAAATGCTACCATCTTGCTTGTCAATGTGTAATTGTCTTTTATAATGGTTGGCTGCTAAGCAGTAATTTTTTTCCATTTACTGGTTTCAAAGGCAAAATCTTTTGATAAGACTTTCCCAGCCTGGAAGAAGTGAAACTGTTTCACTGTGTTTAATTTTAGATGTATCTTTGATGCATCCTGCGCTTAGGTGAACCTCTCCTATCCCATCCACCTCCACCCTACGCTATGCACAGGTGGCCTTTGCTTAGGTTCACCTTGGTGAATTAATTCTGTGTTGCCTGATGATGAGCGAAGGTGCATGCAGGGACCTCGGTCATTGCGATATCATACTGCAAAACCTGATTAATTCAGACTGTGAGGGAAGGGTGAGGGAGCAGCTCGTGGTGATTTTGCATTTGTCAGCTATGGCTGTCTTGCAAAGAGTTCAACTTGCCTGAAACCTTCCTTGTGAAGCAGTAGCACAACACAGATGGTTCTTGTGGATGGAGGCCTTTGGGAAAGCAGGGGCACGTCCTGTCTCTCGCCTTTCTGAAGACTGGTGTGGTGACATCCTCCTTTTGACAAAAGGCAGGTATATACATTGCTCTGGACTCTGAATGCCAGTCAGGAATTAAGGAAGGCATTGACATTGGATATGTGTTGATGCCATCCTGGGCTTAACTGAGTGACTGAGTGTTTGGTTGGTTGGTTCGGGGGTTTTTTTTCCATTTTATTTCAGAGAATTAATTCCAAGTATTTTCTGTAAGCTAGTTTTTCTTTGGCAGTTTCAGAAATGAAACTGAGTCTTGATGGCTAGGGTCAGATCTCCTTAGATACATAAACACAAAATCACATTCTAGAGGGCAGGGAAGTCATGCTGTTATATCCCATTATTGTGTGCAAGGAAGGTGTTTGAAAGACTTTTTGTATTAACGTTTAAGAAGAGAAGTAAATTTTTTTCTAAAATCTTAATAAGATGACAACACTAACCAGTCAAATCCTGAAATTATTTTAATGAGACCGTGGACAAATGTTCCACTTGGTGATCAGTGCATTTACAAAGCACTGGCCAAGACTAGCAGAGTGCAAGTCACAGAAGCCTGTGCTGAGCACACAGATGTTAACTGAAGCCACTGAAGTGTTCCTCTGCACAATGGGAAATTTTCTCTTAGAGAAAAGTCCCTTTGCGATTTTTGCTTGTGCTACAGGTCCTCTCTGTATCACAGTGAGTTCACAATATGGAAAAACAACAGTGTTCTTTTTTTTTTTTATTTCTCCTGTGAACCTGACATTTTTAACAGTCTTGTTTTGCCTGTGATGCCTGTCAAAAGTGAACTGTAAAGGGAAGGGGAAGGGGGTAGTCTTAAATATTGAGAGAAATCTAACATGAGTGAAATCTAATCTGAGTATCATGTTCATCTTCTATTTCTTTTAAATGAGGAGGGTAAAAATTCTCTTGCAAGTGAAGAAAACTGAGTTAAGCTGTGCTGGTTTGTCAGCCAGGGTCGGTCCTTACTATGTGCCTGAAACTAGTTCAAGGAATGAAAAGCTAGATATTCTGTATTCTTTGGACCTGTTCTGCAGTGTGGGTGCTCAAAACACAAGTATTCTCTGGGGCAGACAAAAGTAAAAATTACTGCATTGTTGCCGGAATGTGTAGAATACCAAATACAATAAAAGATAGGAGAAGCTCCTTTTCATTTTGTAACTTAAATGTTAAACTTCTAAAGTTCTGTAAGTTCTCATTTTTTCACTTGAGGGGGAGTAATAGTCATGGAAGGTGTACCTTCGTGTCACAAAAGAAAGATTGAAATTGTGACTCTTTTACCTTTTTATGTACCATCTTTGACGTGAAAGGCTTGCTCTGAAAGGGCATTTCACTAAAATAGGTTCTTGGTGTTTCTGAGCAACCTCAGGTTTAACAATATTGCAGTTCTCTAACTATCAGACAATCCTATTATTCTGCAGTAAGAAAACTTTCTCCTTCCAGCTGTAACTAGGAGAGAAAAGTAGCAGTGTTTCCAGCCAGTGCACGTGGATTTCATGTTTACACGTGGTTAGTGGAAATTGCCCTCTGGGAAAGATAAGTCTTCACCTTTTTGCACTATCTCATAACCAGTGGGGGACAAACATGGCCTGAATAGTACTTTTGCAGCTTAGTGATTGCAGAATCTGCTTCTTCATACTTGACCTGTCAGCTAACTATGTCTGAAATTTTTTTTCTTTAACAGATGCAATAAAATTTACTGTCCATTAAGTTTCTTTATGAATGAGCTCTGCTTCTCTCGACGAAAAACGTGTAAATATACACCCCCTAATTTACAGTTTTTCCAAATCTTTCATGTTCCAACCCAGCCAGCTTTGACCAGTTAATGAAATTGTTGGTCTCTGATGCAGATTCATTCAAAGAAAGCAGTCTAGTGAAATGCAAAGGCAAAGCCCAGCAGCAGTGATGCATGAATTAGTGGTGTTAAGCCTCCTTTAGCCTCCGTCTGTGTTCTCTTTCAGCTCTGCTAGATATTTGTCTAGCAGGAAGGGGGAAAAAAAAAAAAGAAAGAAATAAAGCAGCTTTTGGCAATGGTATCTAGCACAATTTCAATCGGGGTTCTAGATTTCTCCTTCCAGTGACAGAAGTTACAAGTGACATTTGTGGCAAACTCAGTGGTTCTCCCACCTGTGAATTAAAACAGAGAGATAATTGCAGTTAGAGAGTTTGAGAGGTTTTCTCTGGTTTTATTGTTTGTCTTCACTTGGCATGCTATTTTACTACAGTTAGGTTTAATCCGATTTAGCTGCCTAAGGAACTCGTTAAAACTTGTAAAACATTGCAGGAAATCTTAATGATGGTGGTGGAGAAAGTGGAAAATGGGAATGAGAGAGAGGACTTTAAGGGAAAATCCTCAGCTTTTTAAAGGACAGCTAAAAACAGAATCTCTAAGCACAATTTTTTTTTTTTTTGCCAATTCTAAAACTTCAGATTTTTGGTGTCAGAACACTCTTTTCTATAAAAAATAACCTAACATTTAATAATACTACTGTAGCATATATTAATCTGGAGTATCATTCCTATAATAAGTGGAATACAGTCAAAGATTTATTTATGTAGGAAATAGTCAAATTCATGGTCTCTTATATACATGAGGCTATAAAGCCTTCTGTGGTAGGTGATAGAAAAACCTTCACGGTTAACATTAGAACTAAAAAAAAAGTGTAAAATAAATTTTGACACCACCTCCTCCTCCCTTCCCCAAAGATGTGCGCCTTTGGTAACACAAGGATTCTGTGCAGGTGGTGGCTGAGGCTGCACCATGAGCGGGGCCACTCCTCCCTGTTCTTTGAGTGCTCTCAGATTATGTCAGAATGCTTGGTGGTGTAGTTGGTCTGCATTACTCCCTGTGCTCTCTGCAGCGCGGGATGTTTCAGCTGCTGTTACTCCCAGCCCTCCATGAAAGCTCCCAGAACGGGAACACATCTGCTGGCTAAAGTACATGCAGGTTAACACAGCTCTGTCAGCCTCAGGAATTGCTTAAGTCTTACCCTCTCTCCCTGGTATTCCACAGTTTTTTGAAAACTACATGCCTAGTGGCACTGATGGGTTTTGTGTATTTTCCCACTGCACCATCAAACTTCAGCGTTCCCTAAATTCTAGTTTAAACCTAGGGGAGCTTTGCACTTTTATTTTTTTTTCAATTTCTTCTTACCATACAGAGGAACACCTGCTGTCCCAGGTGACCCCTTCTGTGGATTGGTGTGGCTGTATTGCTACAAGAGAATCCATAATTCAGCTCCTTGTCCAATAAACAAACGAAGGAAATACAAGGTGTGTTCGACTTGGTAATCTTCTCCAGCAGGGCAAGAACTTTCTATCTGATCTGGTATGAAAGATTCTCTTTTTAGTTCATGAAGATGGATAGGAATCATGTGATGTTGTGTGTCTTGATTTAGGGTATTTATTAGATCTGGCTTAAAGGTTGAAAGTAAATGTTTCAGTTATTTTCTAAAAGCTAAGGTTTTGAGCTGCAGGAAAGACTGAGAGTTTTTCCCCTTTCTGACTGTGTTGCTTATTTTTGTTTTTAAAAGTATGACAGATTTACTACAGTTTCAAAAAGTCTTGTTAAAATCCTACAGGGTCATGAACATACTCTTGGATTATTTTTTTTTTCTAAATTAGCCTACGGATTCTTTCTTTTTTACTGGAAGCAAGTATGGTTTTTGACTGGTTTCTTTTTATTTCACTCTAAGAATGTCAAGAATTTAGAAGTAACACAGCATTAAAAGTACCGCATCATTCGAATGAACTCTAAGTTACAATGGTAATCAAATAATATATTGATTTTTTTTTTTTTTTTTTACGTAAAAATGCTTTTTTTCACCGAAAAAAAGTCTTTCTGTGGAATAGCTTGGAGGAGAGGGGAAACATATTTCATTTTTTGGCAAAGATTTTAAAGTCAGAATAGAGACTAATGCTTTTCATCTTTGTTGAAAGGGAAGGAATGAATATTTCTCAACAGGTTATTAATTGTATTTGTGCTGATGTTGCCTAAATGTAACGATTTTTAAGGAAATAATGTAATTAATTTAGTCATATTTGTCTCTCTACTTTTTTTTTTAAAACCTGATTTCTATAAATTGGTATCTTTATGGTAGACATGGATTAGTTTGAAATATTTTCTCCCTGTTGTACAAAGTAGTAATATTCTCTAGCCTTTGACCAACAATTGATATTTTGTCTCTCTGTGACAGTGCTAGGAGATAAAATTTGGATCTGTGAACCATTGGAAGCTATTTTGCTGCACGTACCCTCACCGCAGAAAATAAAGAATTTCCTCTCTTACTGCTGGATTGGCGTGTGCTGCCTCATTTAAACAAAACAAAATAATGAAGCAGTGCTGGCATTGTAGAGATATTCCTGGACTCTTTGAGCAGGCACAGTGAAGTGGAAAACGTGCTTTAATGAAGGAAGCTGGCGGCACTTTACTCCTCCTTTTGTGTTTGTCACAGCCATTAAGTTATTTTGCTTTAAGAAAATAACAAAAACAACAAATACCTCCCCCCAGAATCAAGGAAAGTTATTTCCTGTAACTTTCAATAACAAAAAATAACAAAGAAAAAAAAATTATAAAAATGAGTCCAGGAGGACTGGCTCACTTTTATAAACAATTTTCTTAGGGGCTTGGCATTTATTTTGCCCTTGAAGGTTTAAGGACATTGAACTTCTCTGTTCAGGCCTTGTAAAAAGGACCTGGAAATGGAACTTTCAAGATGGTACATGATATCAGTTTGACTTTTCTGAAAAGTAGAAGAAATCTAAGTTGCTATGAGTGTAAGAGAATCATTGCCTATTTCGCAGTTCTTCTCTTTGCCACAAACTGGCCATAAAACGTGTTCCCAAACAGATGTCATGTTTCCAAACAACAAACTCACTTTATTGCTGTATGCTGAGTGTTTAAAATACTATTTGATTATCAGAATGTGTCAGAGTGCACTTACAAGCATGAAAACTACTACCGATAGAAATGGGAAGTGATGAGTTTGTGTTCAGAGTTTGCACAGCAAACAGGAGGTCCTGTTTAATGAAAATCCCAATGGAGATAACTCCCAAATTATGCCTACCTGTTATTCCTACAATCAAAAATGGCAACTGGAATTAGTACTGCTCTTAACAGCTAGCAGTGTGTTCTACAGCCTGGCATCACTGAGTTCTGCAGGTATTTCACAGAAATATTATTTGACTGATGAGTCATCCTCAGAACACAGCACTGTAATGAAATAATGCTTGGCATGTGATAGATAAATCTAAGTTAAAACTGGTGGAAATTGCTTGAGCTGGGGGAAGAATTATATTGAAACATGTTTGGTTTTTTTTTTTTTTAACAAGTCTTTTACAGCAAGAAGCATAATAAATGAATATCACCAAGAAATAAACATCAGATTAGATGTTTCTCTTTAGTCCTCCCAGTGATCCTTCCCTTGAGAGTAAAAACCAAAGCATAAGAGTTGGATCTTGTGCCACAGGTGAACACTTAATACTAAATGTATCATTTTTATTGTACCTTGTTTTTTTGCTTTGCTTACAGGTTGAGTTGTTTTCCTATCTTTTCCCAAAAACCTCCACCTTCAGTCTGGCCTTTTCTCTTTAAATTTCACTGCAAAAGGTTAAAATGTTGTTTTTATGGGTTGCTTACCATACAAATCAGCATGTAAATCCTGGTTCTGTGTCATTTTTTCCTGAGAGACTTCAGCTGAGAAGTCCAGATGCAGGAGGAGGACTCGCCAAGAACTGGCATCAATTCTTAGAGTTAAAACCTCTGTTTCTGAAGTATTTGCAGTGGAACCTTTCTAGCACCTTGGTGAAAGAAACAGAAGCTTGTTGAGGCAGGCCCTGTGGAGGAAAGCGTGAGGTTGCTGTAAATAACATAAGCCTTGGGCAGAATTTCTGTTGCTAAAATAACTGTATTATTTACAATCTACAGAGAAACAGTGTCTACTGTGATTTCCACACTTTACAGATGGTCTTTATTGCACTTTTTTATCAACAACTAGGTAGAAACACCATCCGAGTGATGTTTAGTGAAATTTGTGTTTAGCACAGTGCTGTTCATAGATGTCAGACTGCAGTTGCCTGAAGATGTATGTCAGCTACGCTATTCTGTTGATGGCTGAAGATTTAATCTCTTCTAGCCTGAATGTTTTTGGCAAGAAGCCAGTGGTATGTAATCCTATAGAGGAAATTATCTAACAAAACCAAGGCCGTAAAACTTGGTGGTTGAAAACGTGCAACTGAGATGTTCTAAGGAGGAAGAGGCATGGTTCAATTTAAACAGATTGCACCTTACTCTTCAATCCATATGATCTTGTAACTTTTTTTAACTGTGTAGGTTGGCAAACACAAGCAACAGCAGCCTTCAGAGTGTCTGGATGCCATGTCAGTGGCTGAAAAATAACGCCTTGTATATCCTCCAAGATTTCATGATAATGAAAGCCAGGTTGTGGGACTTCAAAAGCTGCTATTTAATTTGTTAAAGCTGTAGCAACCTGAGGAACTGAACCCATGTGTCTTATGGGGACTATTTTGAGGTAACTAAAATAAAAAAAAATTAAGAGTTCTCAAAAAATCTCTGAAACTCCTATACCAATTGCTGTTATGGACTCATGCGTCCAGATCCCATTCTGATTAGTACTACACACCTACATAAATTAAGACTTCTGAGTATCTTTTATTCATGAAATTTCATAGTAAAGCCACCCTGCAGTTGACTTTATCGTTTAAATATGTGATGTTTAGTATTGCAGTAACAGCAAGAATTCCAAAATTTTCTTGAGCTCACACATTCTGTTCTAGTCTCTGGGACCCAGTTGTGTTTTTAAGGAAGTTTTCTGTGGGGCGGAAGAGACTGCTCCAGCAATTACAAAGCAAATAGCATAAAGAACAGGAAGGTAAACTGGAATACCTACACAGGGCAATTCAGCTGCTTGTTTCTTTAGATGATCTTGAAGTATTGCTGACTGGTGGTAGCTTATTCTGTGAATGAACATGCTGTGTGTTGAATTTAGAGAGGCAAATAGAAATTCATGCCCTTTCCTGTCTTGAACTGTATAAAACTAGGTGATTTTATAAAAAGGAATTATTTTTCTTAGTGTCCAGGCTCCTTAAGACCAACAAAGGAATAAACAATTTGATATTTTTCTGACATCCGGTATGAATTTGGCAATGAACAAACTGGTAGCAATAATGACAATGTGAGTCCTGTTTATTCCTGAACTTGACTAGAAAAGACAATACAAGGAAGGGTGGAACCACTTCAGCATGTTGTAAAAAAAAAAAGTTCTCACTTGCAGTCCTCCCATCAAAAAAAGCCTTGGCATTTTTGTAATCTTTTCATGTGACCATTAGAGTGAAAGCTGTGGCTTAGTGGACTGCTGGGTGCCTGCTAGAAAATGCATTTTGTAGCTTTTCTTTGGCCTAAAGAAGCTGTGGATTGTGTGCTGATAAAAATTCAAGCTGTAAATTAGGCTGTCAATAAAGTTGCAGCTGGAGCCTAGACCTGGCTGTATGTGAAGCTAGCTTCCAGACTGGAAATCCTCCAAATTACGTAACAGCGTTTTTCTACCTCTTGTGCCCCCAGCCCACAGAGATGCAAGGAAACTGTTTCTTCCTTGCTTCAAATAACTCACATTCACTCAGGTTGACATCCAGAGTTTTTGCCGAGCTGTGACGTGTTTCTAGCTGCATGGTAACTCTTCCCTCTGAAATTGTCCTGCTGCTTGTTTTCACTACAAAGTTTGATTGTAGTGAAAGGCTAATGCCTTGAAATGCCCAGTCCTTTCAATCTAAGCAAAATCTCAGTGAAACAGGTGCTCCATTTCTTCATGGTAAACGTCCTAAGTTATTTTCCTTAGCTTTTTCTTTTCATTGTGACCAACATATAATTCTTTATGCTCAAAGAGACATGGTGAATTCTCTGCGAAAGTGAATGCTGCCTTATGCTTTGAGGTTGCCTTGATTTGTTACATCGCTTTGCCAGTGCTTGATTGGGTTTGATTGTCTCTGTAACTGAGCATTTGCTGATTTCCATGAAAGATTCAGAGAATTTCTTAAGCATTCCGTAAGCAGTCCATGCTCGATCTTCAAGCTTTATAAGGCACATTATTTGTGTTTCATCTCAACATGTTGAAGGATGTTTCTAAACTGTGTTGAACATTTTAATGGCTGGCCAGGTAAAATTTGAGATATTTTCCATTGTGGCTCCAAAAAGGAATGACAGAAGAAAAAAATTTTTTTGTCTAAAGGTTTTAATTCAATTATATTTGAAGTGTTATTTGGTGCTTGATTGGTTACGCTGAAGACCATAGTACTTGTGCCTTCCACGGAAAAAAAAATTGCAAGGAGTGTGAGAGTTGCACAGCAGCAGAGTATGTGCGT
>VZTD01004551.1:55951-79631 GCA_013397725.1 Rhagologus leucostigma | reverse complement strand
GCATGGCAGGGAGGCGCAGGGTCAGGCTGGCGGGCTTGGAGGTGGGGAAGCCCGCGCACCCCCTGCAGTGCCCTCCGGGCCCCACTCGCCCCGGCTGACCCCGCCGTCCCGCAGACACCGAGATCGACTGGAAGGCGTACATGCAGGAGGTGGAGGGTTTCGCCAACGGCACCCTCGACTACACCCAGCTGAAGGGTGACACCGGGCCACTGGTGTGAGTGACGGGGACACCCAGCTCTCCGTGACCAGCGGCTCCCGGAGGGGCCGCAGGGCCCGGGCCCTCACTCCCGTCTCCCCACAGCTACCCCGCCGGCTTCGTTTACATCTTCCTGGGGCTGTACTATGCCACGGGCCGCGGCTCCGACATCCGCCTGGCACAGTACCTCTTTGCCGGCCTCTACCTCCTCAACCTGCTCCTCGTCTTCCGCATCTACTGCCGAACCAACAAGGTACCCTGAGGCCAGGGTCCCTGCCGGCCGCCTCGGGATCGCCCCTGCTCTGCTGAGCCCTCACACCGGCGAAACGCGAACAGGGTCGGGGCTGAGGTTTGGAGGAGCTCAGAGGCAGCAAGGAGTCCAGGACAGGCTGCTGATGACCCTTGTGCGTCTCTGTCCCCTGCAAGGTTCCTCCGTATGTTTTCTTCTTCATGTGCTGCGCCTCATACCGCATCCACTCCATCTTTGTCCTGCGGCTCTTTAATGACCCTGTGGCCATGGCCCTCCTCTTCCTCGCCATCAACCTCTTCCTGGAGGAGCGCTGGTCCTGGGGCTGCCTCCTCTTCAGGTGAGGGTCTGGGAGCTGCTTTCCATGGGGTGCTGGGTGTGTGAGCTGGCTCGGCCCCAGGAGGAGGCTGCGCTCGGCTCAGGGGCTGCCTGGGCTCCTGTGTGGGGTCCGCAGTGGTAATGCAGCTTCCTGCTCAGCCTGGCTGTGTCCGTGAAAATGAACATCCTGCTCTTCGCCCCTGGACTCCTCTTCCTCCTCCTGCAACGGTTTGGCCTCCTGGGCTGTATCCCCAAGCTCTGCATCTGTGCCCTGCTCCAGGTGGGTCTCTGTTTGCACTGGCTGCAGCAGGCAGGGAATAATGGGCTGCCCTGCCAGGCTGGAGAGCCGTGGATGGAGACAGTGGTACCAGCATCTGTGGCCTCTCACAGCAAGCTGGGTGGTGATAAATAATCTGATTCACGTGATTTTCGTCTTCGGCTTACTGTCCCTGTCACCACACATGGCACTGGGGTTCTCCGGAGGTAGCTGGGGTGACAGCAACCTGGTGTAGGGCTCTGTGATGGTGCTGGTGTGTCCCTGGCAGGTGGTTCTGGGCCTGCCCTTCCTGCTGGTGAACCCCGTAGGGTACCTGACCCGCTCCTTTGACCTGGGCCGCCAGTTCCAGTTCAAATGGACAGTGAATTGGCGCTTCCTCCCAGAAGAGGTTTTCCAGAATCGAGTTTTCCATGCTGCTCTGCTCCTGGCTCACCTGGCTGGCCTGGGGCTCTTTGCACTGCACCGGTGGCACAGGTGAGACCTGGGGTTCCCCATGGGTGCTGGTCCCTGCCGATCCAGTGTGCAGGATACAGATCCATGACTCCCCTGCCCCTGCAGTGCTGCAGTCCTGGGCTTGCAGGCGTGAGCTTGGAGGGCAGTTGCTGTTCTGTTTTGGGGAATGTACTGCCCAGGCGTTGTGGCTCACAGGGGAACGCTGGGGTGGGAGAGACTTTCAGCAGCTGAGATCGATGTTTGTGCTCCCCCCTCAGTTCCAAAGAGAACATCCTGACTCTGCTGAAGGATCCTGGCAAAAGGAAACCCGCGTCCCCTCGCTTGACTGTCAACAATATCCTTTGGCAGGGTGGGCAGCAAGGAGAGAGGGAGAAGGCAGGGCAGGGTAGGGCAGACCGTGGTTGGGTTCTAGGTTTTGCAGTGCTGTTGTACCAACCTGCCCTGGGGAAAGGAGCTGTGCTGGACATCTGGGGAGCTGCTGTGGGATCACACAAGTTTGCCCCCTTAATGCCAGTGCATGGATTGTCTTCATCCTCTTCTCCTCCAACTTCCTGGGTGTCTGCTGCAGCCGCTCCCTGCACTACCAGTTCTACGTCTGGTATTTCCACACGCTGCCCTACTTACTCTGGTGCACCCCGACCACCAAGGTCGCCCACATGCCCAAGTAAGTGGTGGCAGGGAGGGGGAGCACCCATGTGCTGGGGGTCTGGGAGCGAGGATGGCGGGTGTGCTCTCCGTGCTGACCCCCAGCTTTCCCCGCCTACAGGGTGCTGCTGCTGGGCGTGATCGAGCTCTGCTGGAACACCTACCCCTCCACAGTCTGCAGCTCCCTCTCCCTCCACATCTGCCATGGACTCATCCTGCTCCAACTCTGGTATGGCACAGCCCCCACGCCAGTGTCACACACCCCTCCACCGAGCAGGAAACCCACAGCCATGTCCAAGAAAGCCCAGTGAGAGTGGGGATGGCTGGCCGGTGGGAACTGGCTGCTGGAACTGCCCCGTCTGCCTGTTCTTTTCCCACTTGGCTGCCAGGCTGCCCACAGCAATCCCAAGAGGGCCATGAGCCCTGGAACTGTGCAAAGGGGGCAGGTGTGGGGACCCCCAAAAGGTAGGACTTCCCGAATAAAGGGGGCTTTGTGTGCCCTTCCCCAAAATCCTTGTCCTGTGATGATATCAGAACGGCTGTCCCTGGACTTGCGCCACCTGAGGGAAAGCAGAGCAGCTTCTAGGGCCGTGGGCACTCTCCCTTCCCAGCCATGAGGGAGGGGTGCCCGGGGCTGGGCAGCATCCTTTGGGGTGAGGTTAAAACAGAGGATCTGCAAAATTGCTTTGCCTCAAGGTTCCGATTGCTTTGATGGAGCCCAGGAATCCCTCCAGCACAGCTTTTCCTATTCCCCTCTCTGCTCCCTCCCACCAGAGGTGGCTGGGAAGGGGGTGACCCTCTCCTAGGATTCTGGTGAGCCCTGGCATCCCTGACATGGCCTGAATGGAGCGAGCAGCTCTCTGCTCTTAACAGAGACACCAGCACAGGTGGCTTGGAGCCAGGTGTCTTTATTGGCCCCTCGGGCGGCCGTCAGACGTTGTTGGGGTTGTAGCACAGCATGTTCAGCTTGATGTTCTCGTCCCAGTGACGCAGCAGCAGGAACAAGTGCCTGGCTGCCCCTTTGAGGCAGCCCACGTCCACCCCCTCGGGCAGGCGCTGCGCCTGCAGCCACGCGTCTGCCTTGGCCGCCACCAGCTCCCACTCCTCAAAGAACCCAGCGCAGCGATGCTCCAGCCACGCCAAGGCCACCGCCGTGGCCCAGCTGGCACTCTCCAGATCCTCCGGCCCCACGTCCTGACAGCTCACGCCGGCCTCAGAGGTGGCAGCCGAGTGGGGCCCGGTGTCGGACTCGGAGCCGTGCCCGCTGTCTGCCTGCACCCACACGGCTGCGCTGGGCACCTCGGAGCAAGTGCTCCGGGACGGGGGTGAGCTGGGCTGCAGGGCTGTGATGGGCTCCTCACCCTCCTCAAGCCCAGGTCCTGCCTCGGGGCTGGTCCTAGCCCCTGGGGACACGGGGCTGAGGCTGGCACGGTGGGAGGCATAGGGGGAGGCCCGGCGCAGGCGGTCCAGGGGGATCTGCACCACTTCAGAGAAGCTCTCGGTGAGCTGGAACGGCCCCCGGGCTTGCTGCAGCTGCACCTGCAAGGAGGGGGGCGGACGAGTGGGGAGGGCAGGCGGGGATGCAGACCCACCACAGCCCCAGACACTGGGGGCTGCAGGAGTGACCCTGGGGAACAGGGACAGTCTAATGCCCCCCAAAAAGCCAGCCAAGATCCCCAGAGACATTTAAGGACACAGCAGGGCTGAGCAGGCACCTACTGGGAGCATCTCCTGCTGCTCATGCTGCCAGGCATGACCAGGGTGGCTCAGCCGGCACCCAGCAGGGCAGTCCCCCCTCTAGGATGGGGATGGGGACAGGGAGCGGGTCCTTACCAGCGGGAGGTAGTCGTGGCTCGCGTGGTTGCTGGAGCGCTCGCTTTCGGGGCTGAGGCATTGCGGGCGCAGCACCAGGCTGGGAACCCTGCGCCTGCTCAGGCTAAACCTGTGGGGTGACAGGCAAGGTAACAGGATCGGGAGGAATTCCTGAAAGCAGCTGGACACCAAACTGCTGCAGGGAAGGGGCTGGAGCACCAAACCCCCCACTTATGCTGCAGGAGCTGGCAGGGGACATGGGACCAGCAGCTCCCAAAAAGTGGCACTGTCTCACTCTCCCCACAACGTGCCATTTTTTGGTCCCTTGCATCCTCCCATCCCCCAGTGTCACCTGGAGCCTGCGATGCTCTCTGTGGATTTCTGGGAGCCCATGGAGGTGGTGGAGGGGCTGGATGGAGGCCCTGCAAGGGGGAAGAGTTAAGCACCGTCGGCACATGATGCACCCAGAGGTGTGTCTCACTGCCCAGCACCTGGGCGGGCAGCTCAGCCCGTGTGCCCAGGGTAGTGAGGGCACAGTGGGTGCTCCAGCCGTGGCAGGGCATCAGGGATACCCCATCTCCCACCCCCATCCAGCCCTTGGCCCCCTCCAGCCTGGACACACCGTTTGGGTAGTTCTGCTTCTCCCAGCCAAAGGTAGGGGAGGAGATGCTGCCCAGAGACCTGGCGATGTCGTCTCGTTCTGCAAAAGAGCAAAGTCTTGAGGGGCCCCGGGCTCCAGGGACCCTCACGGCTCACAGCTGCCGTCAGGGGCTGCTGTGCTGTCCTCCCACGCCCCCCTCCCCAGTATGGAGCAGATGCCTCTTTCCGGGTATCCACAGCACTCCAGGCAGGACCAGCCCCACACAGCCACCAGCTGAGGGTCCCCAGAGACCTCAGTGCAGATCCCTGGGGAGCATAAGTTGACATAAAGGTCTGAGTCAGTACCTGCAGTGCCAGGGGCCTCATCCTGCTCCTCTACATCCTGCTGCTGGCCCTGACCCGCTGAGGAGCTCCGGTGGTGCCAGTTTCCTGCCGCAGCAGCTCGTGTCCGGCTGGCTGAGCCAGCTGCAAGGGATGATGCCCCCTCAACCCTCTGTCCCCTTGCTGCCCCCTCCCCATCCCACCAGCCCCTTGTCCGTACCTATGCCCCACACCTCGGGGGCCGCGGGCAGGGCTGCCTGCGTGGCACCGTCCACGGGCACTAGGCGGGTGTAGAGGGAAGGCACGTTGCAGGCTTTGCTGGTTTGCACGGCTTTCAGGCGGAACCGGCGGGCAAAACCTGCCCGGAGCAAGGCGGTTAAGGCCGGGGGGAAGGCCGGAGCCGCCCCGGGGGGACGCACCAGCACTCACCCTGCTCCAGCTTGGCTTCCCGCTGCGCCACGCTCTCATTGTCCCGGACGACGGAGCGCGCTGCCAGGCGGTGCAGTGGCTTGTCCCAGGCTTTGGCCACCCGCCGCGGCGGGTCCTCCCTGCCCGGCCCCTCCCGGGGCTGCAGCAGTGACTCCAGCGAGGCTGTCACTTCCCAAGACACCGGCTTGCCGGCTCGCAGCGCGTGGATCACCACTTGGCAGCGCAGGGGCAGGCTGGCATCACCCGGGCTGGGCTGCCCTGGCTCGGGTGCTGGCGAGGCACTGAAGAGGTAGGAGGGCTCCACCAGCATGTCCCAGTCCAAGTGGGTGGGCGAGAGGAGGTTATCTGGGCAACGGCAAAGGGTGGGCTCAGCAAGGCACCTGGCTCCGTCCCCACCGCCCTCGTCCCCAGAGCTAGCACACACTTGACTCCGCCGCACTGGGCTGCATTTGCCGTGGCTGGGGTCCCAGCTCATCCAGCCGCCCCTCCATGGACTGGTTCCTCTTCTGCGACACCTTTTCCAAGGCCTGGCAGAGCCGATGGGCATCCAGCTCCCCGTGTGGTGTGGAAAAGCTGCGCCCAGCCAGGGCAGCACGTGCCAGCACCTTCTTCTGCCGCGCCAGCTCCTCCGTGCTCAGGGCCACCGTCACCTGCGGTGGGGACAAGGCTGTTGGCAAGCCCAGCACGGAGCCCACATTGCACTGAGCTGCGATGGGGCACCTGCGCCTCTCTGGCTGCTGGCTGGAGCCTTGGCTGTCGTCAGCCCCAGTGCTCTGCAGACTGGCAGCAGCTGCCTCCCAGGGATGCTCGCCTGGCACCACAGGCATGGGAAGCACCCACACAGGAGTTTGCAAACATCCCTGGGGACCGACTCGGGCTGGCGCTGGAGTTGCCAGGGATTTGTGTGTGTGCAGGACGTGGGGTTAACTAGGATACTCAGGCTGGATGATGTAACCATGGGATGCATTCCCCAATGCAGAGTGATGTCCCTGCACTGAGATGCTTCCCCTAAAAGCCATGTCAGGGCAGTGGCACCCATGCCGCCTCTCGCCCTGGCAGCAGGGAGCTGGGAGGATCATTTACTCTGCAGGGAAATCACTTACGCTTGACATTTCAGCAGCAAAGGTCACCAGCTGTGCTGCTGTGCGACAGGAGTGGGTTACCTAAGCCGTGCCATCAGGAAGGAGCATGTCCTGGTGCTGGGTGACAGCTGGCCTCACCCAGCCCTGGGGCCATTGTCACCAGGGCAGCTGCCTTTCCCCATCCCAGGGACCCAGCAGGGTTTTAAACCCAGGTATGAAGCAGCAGGGATGTGGCCCATCGCTAATGAAGCGTCTGGCAGCGTTGGCTGAGGGCTGAAGGAGCCAGGCATGAGCCCAGCCAGCCAGCCGCTCCTCTCTGGCTCGACAGATTTGCTACGTGATGCCAGCCCAGCTACTTTCATTTGGTTTCTGCAGCATCAAGGAGTCACTGAGCTGGCTCAGTGCCTGTTAGACACCCAGCTGACTGCTGACCAGGGACACTGAGGGACCAGCTGCTTGGTCCCCAGCTGTCCCACTTCAGTAGGGCAAAACCACTCAAGGAACATCCTGATGGCATCCATTGCTGATCCTTGCTTAAAATCCAGGCTACAGCACTCCGTTTCCCAGCCCAGTGGGCAGATGCCTGGGCACAACAGGGCAGCGAGACCCCAGCTAAGCCATGAGCGACCCCCACACCATGAGTTCCTGCACCCCATTGGCATCCTTACCTTGGTGCCAGCCGGGGCAGAGGGCAGCGGGGCAGATTTGGTGGAGGACTCACAGAGGGACAGGCTCTTCTGGCCCTGCTGGGAGGTGACATCAGCACCAGGGGCCGAGGAGCCACCCTCGGGGGCCACATCCCGGGAGCCAGTGGACTCGCTGCTTGTGGAGCTGCGGGAGAGCAGCCCCTGGCTGCGGTCGGTGCTGACGGAACAGTGTGTCAGGACATACTGCTCCTGGATGTAGGAGGGCTGGTAAATCCGCTTCCAGATGTCTCCCCCAGAAACAGGATCAACACCTGCCCGGTGTGCACACACTCTGTCAGCCCACGGCTCCCACGACTGCTCCCTGCCCCAGCTCTGGACCCCACTCACTCTGCTCTGACACCTCTGTACTTCCAGCAAAAAGCTCCAGGGAGGCATCCCCAGTTCCTGGGTTGCTCTGAGGTGGCTGGCGGCTCTCCCCAGGACTGGGCACTTCCTGCTGGGAGAGAAAGGCTGAGCCCCGGGAGCCCTGGTGAGCCCCTTCCTGGCCCTAGGAGAGAGAGGACACCACCATCAGCCCCCAGCCTGAGGAGCAGCCGGTAGCACTGGGACTGTGCCGTCCTCCCCAGGCCAGTGCCAGTCGTACCAGTGGGCGCCTGTCACTGAAGCGGGCGATGCTGTAGAGGACGCAGTAGCTGACGAGGCGGTCACCGGGGTAGAGGGCCGGGAGCTCGGTGGGCGAGAGCAGAGCCTCCATGCTGTCGGGGACGTACCAGTCGATGGTGATGTCGCTGACAGCCGGCTCGATCGCCTTCTTCAGGGACTTGATCAGCTGGAGGGGGGAGTGGAGGCAGTGTCAGACACGGCAGCGTCCCAGTGCCCCCCATGCCCCTGGCCGGGCGTTACCTTGGGCTGCAGCCTCTCGGCCGGACTCAGGAACTCGGCACGGCCCCGGCTCACCTTGGCCACGGCCTTCAGCAGCCGCCGGCACACCCGCGGGCCCATGCCAAAGCTGAAGCACCTGCAGAAGAGCCAGGGCATGGAAAGCCATGGCCAGGCTGGGGCCGGGGGCTGGAAAACCCATGGTGAACCCTTTAGCAGGGATGGGCAGGGGTGTCTGAGAGCCAGAGTGCTGCCCTGGCTGCGTGCTGGGCTGGGGCACCCCAGGAAGAGCGGAGCCGATGGGCTGAGGGATGTGATGGGTGAAGGACGCCCTTGGGGCAGGTGCAAGTGAGATTTGAGGCTGCACAGGGAGAAATCAGTGGGAACAGCGCGGGGGATTTGGAGAACACTGAGACCTGCTGCGGCTCTGGTGCCGTACCTGACGGTGCTGGCCTGCCTGCGCACCAGCCGGAGGATCCTGCTTGCACTGCTCGCTGCCGCACCGGTGAAGAGGAACAGCTGGCGAGGGTAGCCGTGGTGGAGGGGCTGTGCCAGCGCCCAGCCCAGGGCTGCCAGCAGGTTGGTGCCGCCGGGGTCCGCCCGCAGTCCGCCGAGGTGCTCGCAGGCACGCCGCAGCATCTCCTGTCCACGTGAAGAGCCGGACTTGCAGCGGTCCCCCGGCTCACCAGCCCCTACCCTGAGTCAAGGAGCTGGGAGGAGGACAAAGAGGGGCTAGTGGGTACTCGGGATTTGCCTGTGAAACTCACGTTGCTGCAGAGGCGACTGGATGGGAAGAGCGCCTTGATGTCAGCGCCGAAGCTGGCGATGTTGAGCAGTGTTCCTGACGGGAGGCTCTTCAGGGCCACCAGCAAAGCCTCCTGAGGTGACAGCAGGGACCAGGGACAGCTGCTAAGGACTAGCCACACAGGGAACACCCCTGGACCCACGGCCGTGCCTCACCTTGACCTTGTCAAGGTCAGGGCCACTCATGGTGCTGCTGCGGTCAATGAGGAAGAGGATCTCACGGGTGACACTCTGCAGGTCCCCGGGGACGCCCTCCACAACCGGGCAGAAGTTCAGCATCAGCACGGGGTTGAGGAAGATGTCTTTGTGGAAACGCTTCTGCACGAAAGCCACCTGCGAGCCACACAGGTCAGAGGCTTCTTCACACCCCCCGGACCACGCCAAGGTCTTCCTCACCCACATCCCGCCACCTCCCCCTTTCCTCCTCCTCCTCCTCCTGGCTGGGGCAGCAGTAGCCATGCCCTGTCACCTGTCTCTCGCCACTGCTGTCCTTCCTGGCAATCCGCACGTAATCCCGGCGGCTCCGGATGTGCGCCTCGTACTCAGGGTATGTCATGGTGCCGTCCTCAATCACCAGGTGGGGGCTGTGGGGCTCTGGGGGGCACAGGAGAGTTTCGAGCTACCCTGTGCCACGAGGGGCTGGGGGATGCTCTGGATGTTTTTGGGGTGATGCCTCAAACCCTCTAAGGGCACCATCTCCCCTCACCACAAGGGTAGAAGATGATCTCCAGGTCTCTGTCGTAGCGGTGGGGCTCAGCCAGAGTGACGCAGGTGGTGGTGGCAGAACTGGCCCAGGGGTCGGCGTCGGCTCTCAGGGCATGTGATGGGCTCTCCAGCCCTGCAGAGAAGGGAAGGCAGCAGGGAAGTCCCTCACAAACCCCCTCCTCAGCCCCCCACCCACCAGGCCCCACAGCAGTGGGGCTTGTGTCAAGCAGTGGCTTGACAGAGCTAATGGGATCGACTGGGCCAGCAGCCAGGAGCACGTCCCCACCAACAAACCATCTTCCCCTCCTCACCCATCCTCTCCCCAGTGCATCACATCTCCCCAGGGAAGGAGGCTGCTGACCTAGAGCTGCCCAAAGGCACAGGCAGGGTGACTCTGAGAGGTCCCAGCCCCGGGGATGGAATGGGAAAAGGGCTTCTTCACCGTAGGGAGTGCAAGAGGATGCCCAGGGACAGGGCCTCACATCCTCCTAGAAGCGTGGAGGGACCAGGGAACACCACCCACATTTTGAGGAGGTTTTACACAACCAACTGATAACACCCAAGCCACCCCCTACCTGCCAGCAAGCAGGGGCCCTTCACCAGCAGCTCGAAGGCGAACTCATAAGGAAAAGGGTTGTAGGGTCGTCCCCGAAAGATGTCCACGCTCTCCACAGGCGCGACAGTGGGTGACTGGCTCCGGGCACCTGGCCCCCCAAAACAGCTGGTGGGGCTGCAAGGGGAGAGGAGGTGATGGCTCCTGCCCCCTGCCCTGCTTGCTCAGCATTGGCATCGCCCCCCTGGGATGGCAGAGACTGAGGAAGCCATGAAAATCACCATAGGGCCAACCTGTCGTCACACAAGCTTGCCGGCTCGCTCTCGGGGTCAGCGGGAACATGGGGTGTGAGGATGGGCGGCAGGAGGACGCGCACGGCCCCGTCCGGCAGCGTGGGCAGCTCCTGCACTGTGTTCAGGGTGACGGCCAGGCTCTCTGAGGGGCACAGTGTGCCAGTGACAATGATGAAGGTGGAGCGCTCCACGTCCTCTTCCAAGACAAGGTGGCCTGGACAGGAGAGGGATGAGACATGGGGGCAGGTCAGCGAGGCACGTGGGGTTGTGGAGGAGGTCATTAGCGGCCCTAATTGCTCCTGAAGGTGACAGCAGAGCACAGGTGTCACAAAGGCCGTGCAAATGATGGCAGAGCATCAGAAGAGGTGGAGGGAGGGGAAAGGAGACATTGAGATCTCCAGCCCCAGAGACCCCCCAGGCACTGGAGTGGCCTGGCAGGGGCTCTCAGCCCCTCGTATTCCCTCACACTTCACCCCCACCCGTTCTGAGCCTCCTGGCCAGGAACACCCAGCAGCATCACCCATGCCACAGCACTTACCACTGGCACAGCGGCGCAGCCGGCCGGGGCTGGGGCTGCACTGGAGGCAGCAGTCCTGCACCCCGTGCCTGTTCAGGATCTGGAATGTCACCCGCCGGCTGCCCACTGCTGCCTCAAAGCCGGCCACCACCTCCGACTCCTCCAGTGGGTAGATGAAGATGCCTGCAGGGAGAAGAGAGCCCCCGAGGCAGATGCCGGCACTGCCTTTGCTGTGGCACGGAACAGCCCATGGGAGCCCCGCTGAGAACCTGCCTGACTCGCAGCACGGCTGAGATGCACGCGAGTGAGATACAGGAGCAAACCAGAGCCTCCTAACCCAGCTGCAGGATGAAATCCCCCTCTTCCTCAGTGATGGGAATCTGCTCAGTCTCACTCTCCTCCTGCCCACAGTGTGTGACAGTGGCCCCACCTCTGCTGGCCTCCGCCCTTGCTCCCCAAACTGAGCAAGGTTTGGGGGCCAGGACACGGGTGGGCTGAAGACAGGATGCTCTCCAGCACAGGGGCTTTTAGGGGGCCGTGCAGGCAGCCTGGGTCCCTGCTAGGCCTGAGAGCCCTCCTTACCTTCCACAGGCTCCTTGTGGGGGTTGGTGTACATGAGGTGAGCAGTGATGCTCAGGGAGTATCCGTTGGCACAAGCCTTCACCGTGGAGCTCTTCAGGGGCAGAGCCTCCCAGGACGAGAGGGTGTAGAGGCCTGGCATGGTCCCTCAGTGGGCAGCTGTGAGCAGAGGGAAGGCAGGCACTGGATGCTCAGGGATGGGGTCTGCTGGAAGGGGCTTCTGCCCACAGGCTATTTCCATCTGCCCACAGGCTATTTCCATCTGCCCAGCCTGCAAGGGGGAGCAGGTCTCCAGCCCTCCCACACGCCATGCTGCTCTTCAGCACCCACAGAACAAGTGGACCTGGAACCAGGTCTCTCCTTGGACCCCAGCCCACCTGCAAACCAGGTCTGGAGCCACAGGAGCCCACAGAGAGGACAACAAAACTCCTGTGGGTAGTGGTTACATGCAAGCCCCAAGCTCTGGCAGACAAGCAGGGACTCCTGGACAGAATGGATAATGGCCAACACAAGCAGCCCATCTCTCAGCTGCCCCAGAGCAGCTCCAGAGCCTCCCCAGGCCATCTCCTGCACTGGCTGGGAGAGGAGCGTCTGCTGCTCCCATCTCCATTCATCCACAGAGGTTACCAGGGTAATTTGTTTGAAAAAAAAAGCCAACCAGAAGGGTGAGAAGCCCACAGTGTAACTAGGACAAAGCAGCGAGCAGTGTTTGCTGGGGTTTAATAATTAACAACAAGGTCAGTGCTGCACGGAAGAACAGCACAGAGGGGAATGCACTGCAGGGTGGAGCCCGACAAGTGGATGATCATCAGATCTTCTTTGCCCAGAAATGGATGGGTCTGGGGTCCCACCCTTTGGCAGTAAGAGAGGTGGCTGGGGATGCCTTCCTGCAAGGGCACCAACCCACTCCACACCTCTCTTCCCCTTGGGAAAAACACCCAGGAGCAGCATGCCAAATAATTGTCTGGAGTCAAGGCATCTCTCCAACATCAGCCCACCCTGTGCCATCAAATATTTGTGTAAAATATTCGTGTCAGCCTTAGCCCTGGCTGTGTGGGTCTGGGGTCTGCTCCACACACAGGTCTGCACCTCTGCTCTGTATCCCCTGCCTGCCCCAACCACTCACGACCCAGCAGCAGCGAGGTCCCCGCCCTACGCCGTGTGCTGGTGCTCCAGCACACAATGTGCCCGGGGCAAGGACAAGGCCAGGTGCAAGAAGGCCATCTGGTGCCCCCATCCAGTGGCCTTCATTCTGGGAACAGCTTATAAGAGCTTCGGTAGTGGGAGGCTCAGAGTGCCCTCGGTGTGCGGTCACAGAGTGCCTCTCACAGAGCATCCTTGAAAGCAGAGCAGGGCTCCATCCTTGGAGACAGCACCGGGACCAAACTCCCAGCTGGCACAAAGCAGGGAGCCTTGGAGAAGCGCAGAAATGCATTAGCAACGTGGCTGCATCCCAGGAAAATGAGTCCATTACAGCAGAGGAGAGCCATTTACCTGCTCAACTGGCATTGCAGGGTTATGCCGGCGGATCCTGGCCACCCAACCATGCCCCATCATCACCAACCCTCCACCCTCTGTGCAGGATGCTGCACACACTGCTGAGCTCCCAAACTGTGCTTCCAGCACACGAGGTGGCACAGGGTCCCTGCACAGCCTGCTGTTCCTCCACACTTGCTGTTCCACAGTTGAGAACATCAACAGCTGGTTCCTGCCCCGACCACAGCACCCAGACAGGATCTGGACACCAGGACGCCTCCAACCCAGCCACACTGAGCCATTAAAGACATATTTCTCCCCAAAGCTGTTTAATTTGTTCCCAAGGCACCCAGTTTAATGCTCAGCAACGCGCCCGCTATTTGCCGTGCCGCCTGTCGGCCGGGTCACTGCCAGTTGTTTACCAGGGACTTACTGGAGAAGCCGTCCCAGCTGCTTTTTATCACTTCTCTTTACATTTACCCTCACAGAGTAAACAGGCTCCATCTGGCCCTGCCACGCTTCGTGCTGGCTGCTCTAAGCCCCGTGGTAATGAATAAAACCAGACCTGATGGTCCTCACCCCAGCCTCTTCATCCTCTTTCCCTGGGGCAGCAACTTGTCCCCAGATGCCGGTGTGGCATCACCAACAGGTCCCCAGCCCTCTTCCCATCATCAGCATAATTTCCAGTGCCTGCACAGCCCTCTCTTCTTCCTCCCTTCCACCTACTACCTGCAGGAGCTGGTTTAACCAGCAACAACTCCAATATAAGAGGGCTATGGCGGGCTGGGGGCAGCTCTCTGTGCCAGCAGCTAAAAACTGTCTGTGAAGGCGAGAAGGAGCTGACTCTTCCCTAGGTCAGAATAAATCAATGTTTGTCTTCTCGCCTGTGGGCAGGCTGAGTTTTCCAGCAAGGCTGCTGCAGGGAGGCAAGTGCCTGAGCCCAGTGGACCCTACTTAGCTGCCTGGGGAGTTGTCAGAGTTTCACCTGCTGCAGCAACAGCCGCCCAAGCCGGGGTTCGGCATGGTCTGGGGGAAGGAAGAGGCCAAACCAGACACAGGCAAACCCAGCAGAAATTTCCATTGGTGACAGATACACAGGCAGATTCAAGAGAAAGGATGGAAGGAGAGGAGCCCAAGCCTCTGCAAGAGTGCCTGGAGTGAGGAGCCATTGCTGACCCTCCTGCTCACCCGCGTTACCCCCTGCTTCCCTTGCCTCCCCTCCCTGCGAGACATCCCATGGGGCACAAGGGCAGGAGAGCAGGATCCATCCCAGCTCCTGGAGCACGGAGAAGGCCATGCAGCCAGGAGGTGATGGTGCTGTTGCCCTACACCCATGGGACACACCACTTCAGAGAGCCCAAAGAGGAGCAAAGGAGAAAGGAATTGCTGCATGGGGCAAAGGACTCTCTCCAGCCTGCGGTGCCTCCTGCTTTGTCTGCTGGGGAGTGGGAACAGAGAGCAGAGTCCACTGCACACGCGCGTGCAAGCTGGCACTCACACCCTGACTCCGACACCGCATCCCAGACCACCACCTCCGGGACCTGTGCTGCTGCTCTCGCCTCCCCAGAGCCATTAAAACCCCGGGAAAAACCCATCCTTGCGCCAGGGAACAGGAGTTACTTGCCCTCAATGCACCCTAACACAGGCACCTCCCAAAAAGAAAAGTCTCAGCCCCGTGGATTTCCCTTGACAAGGGCAAATCCTGGCAGGGCAGCCTCACAGAAGGGTCCCGGTGTCCTCCACCACGGGACAGCTGTGGCGTGGGCCAGGGACCGGTTGCTGGTAACCTGGAGCGTGTTCCCAGCAGTTACTGAAGCCAGCCCTGTCCGCTCCCTGCTGGATGGTGATTTCAGCACTTTTGTGGCCCTGCTGTCTCATCTCCACCTCTTACCCCTCCCCTGACCCAGAGCTGCCCTGACAGCGGATGCGCGACCCTGGGACACCGAGGAACTGTGGGACGCCCTCAGGGTCCCAGGCCACCATGTGCCCTGCCCTACCTGCCCCTGGCCCTGGTCCTTACCTGGAGGAGGAGGATGAGGATGAGGATGACACAGAGGCTGCAGGCTCCTTTCAGCACCCGCTGGGTCCCTGCCTTCTGCAGAGCCCTCTTCCCTGGGGATGGGTTTCCCTGTCCCTCTGTCTGGGCGGCTGCGGTACCCGGGGGATGAGCGGTCCTTCCCCGCCTCTCCCTGCTGCAGGCTCCCTCTCTGGCACTGGCTCCTTCACCGCCCTCGCTCCATCCCTCACTCCCTGTGCCAGCAGCAGAGCTGCTCCAAGCCCAGCCTCATTAAAGAGACACAGTCCCTAGTACCGGCACCCCGGGGGGGGCAGCAGGATGCTCTCATGGGGAATGCTGGGGGTCTCAGGGGACAGCCAACACCCCCAAGGAGTGACAGGCACCAGTCAAGAGCAGAGTCTGTGGCTGTGGGCTGCTCTGCACCCACAGAATAGCGATGTCTAGGGTACTGGTGAGACCCCTGGTGATGCTGCAGCAAGGAAAACCATGGGGTTTGTCTGACTGGGATATGTAACCAAGCCCTGTGTGCCCCCCAAACAAATCATGAGGCAAAATAGCCCCCATCGGCCAGCTGAACTCTCCAGTACAAATAATGCGGGCCACAAGTGTCACAACCAACTTCACTAGGAAAGGTCTCAGCTGCCCTGAGACCACCACAAAATGACTGGGAGCAGGTAGATGCTGAATATCCACCCCAAACCCAGATGCCCTGGGGTCCCACTGGGCTGTCCTCATCAGCCTCCATGTGCTGCAGTGAAATCACAGCCCTGAGGAGCTGGAAAGGGGGGATTCAGGGACAGCCCAGTTTTTGGGTGACAAGCGTGACAACAAGCCCCCCTGGGGAAGGTGCAGACAGTCAGGACATCCTAGCAAAGTCAGGACATGTCTGCTGGCAGGGAGATCTCACAGCCCGGGGTGCACTGGGAATCCCTCAGCCACTGACAGCCCCACGTTCCCAAGCAGGGCCAGAGAAATCCATCAGATTTGGGCTAATCCCTGCCCTGCCTTTCCCAGGCAGCTCCCTGTGCTATAGATAGGACTGTGCTGCTGCAGCTCTTTTTATAGAGCACACAGAGAGGAGTCCCCCCCACCTCCTGCACCACAAAACCCACTGTCACAGCCACACCGAACCTGGAGCCAGTCCAGGCACAAACTGAGGCAGAAAAATCCAGCAGCACCACGAGGGGAGCAGTCCCCAGTCCTCAGCAGGTATTTTTAGATCTCACCTCTGAGCTGACCCATATGCCACTACAGCTTCAGCTCCTTGACACAGGTTTCACAGGTGACAGCAGGAGCAATGGAGGGAAATCTTGGTGGAAGACTCCCTTTGCTGCACACGGTAGCATGAGACACACTCCTCCTTCCTGACCCCTCACCCCGAGCTTTAGTCAACAATCATCTGGCCAAGAGGCACTCTGTGCATCCCTAGGGCCCTTGCTAGAGCACTCCGGGCCATTCCCTCCCCCATGTGAGATGCCCCATGGCAAATCACTTCCCCTCCCTGTGCAGAGAGGAGAGCTGACGTGTGCAGCTGCTCCCCTTCCCTCTCCTTCACGAGCACAGGAGAAGGATGCTAATCCATGTGTTATCCCTCCGTGACAGCCGCCAGCTCTGGGAGCTGCTGGAGGCCCTGCACACACCACAGCACACCCGCACAGTCCGCGACGTGCACGGGACTCCCGCTCCCATCGTCACAGCAAGCACCGCAGCCATTCCAGCCCCAGAAAAACCCACAAGCTTTGATTTTTCTCTGAGATATCATTTCTAGGCCAAGCTGAGGCGAAGAAAAGCATCCAAATGCGAGCACTGGTTCAGTGCCACCAGCCAGGGTGATGGAGCTTGGCCAGCCCACAGCATCAGACGTCGGCCCCGGCGTGACAGCAGGTGAATAACAGCGGCATGTGCAGCGCTGGGGACACAGCTGAGTCTCTCCCAGCACGCTGGCAACCTTCAGCGGGAGACACAGAAGGGCTCCATCCCAATCTGCTCCCAGCAGCATCAGGTGTTTGTGTCCCTGCTCTGCACTGTCACAGCTTCCCTACAGCAGCTCATCACAGACACAAATAGACCTGGAGAGCTTGGCATTGCTTTTCAGCAGAGTGCTGAGCTAAGGCATGCGTTAAACCCTGCAAACAAACGCCCACCTCAGCCCGATGGCTCCATTCAGCATCCTCACACCCCACTAACACCTCACCAGCAGCTGTGGCACAACCCAAGGGACCAATCAGGATCTGGGTATTTACCCTCAAATCACCTGTTCCTTGAGCTAAATTATCACCCACTGACAGGGCTTGCTGGAGAGGGCACGGACCACAGAGCTTTTACAGATGTTCTCAGCTCCTGAATTGCTGACAAGCCCTGTGAATTTAGTGTGAATTTAGTTACTTTGGGAAATAACCCAAAATCCAGGCTGGTAGCAACTGCACTCAGTGCAGCTGCAGCTCCCCAGACCCCGCTGAAGATTGCACAGGCAGAGGGTTTGCCTGCAGGGAGAGAGGCAGGGGCATCCTATTTAGCTGCTTCTTAAGCAAGAACTAAACCAAATCCTGAGGATAGGTACCCACAGAGGAGGAAGGTGCCAGTGGTGTTTCTGGTCAAAATCAGGCACACTTTGGCTTAACCTGTGTAATACTGGTCTGCCCAGCTGTAGGGAGTTACAGAGGGCCTGGAGGGAGGAAATGAAACAACACATCAGCAGAGATGGCTGGTGGAGACATCTGGGATCCTTGGGGAGAGGGGCTGGGAATGCTGCCAGCACTTCAGCCCGCCTGACTGAAATCTTCCCAGGATGCTGGCAGAGGTAGATGGGGGGCTAAAAGCCCCCGTAGGGCTGGCTCTGACACAGACCCAGGCCACACACTGGTGGCTGCTGGATTTGCCTTCGGCAGGCGAAAATAACGGGGGCTCATAGGCGTGGGGCGGGCCCGTGGGGGATCTCGGAGCAGCCTCCCCGCCGGGGCTCGCTCGGTGGCGCCAGCCTCGCTGGAGAAAACGAAACCGCCTGGATTTGAGGAACCCGAAACTGCCGTGCCGGTGACGCCTGCCTCTGCTTCCTCCACGGCGGCCGAGCCTTCTGCCACGCTCGGAGGTGCGGCTGTCTCGGCGGTGCTGTGCCATCCCTGCGCCGGGACCCTCCTCACACGGCCTCAGCACAGCCGCACAGCGGGTGCTCCAGGGTGGGTAGCGCTGCTCCAGCTTCTTGTTGTCGCCCTTCTCCCGAGGGTCTGCTCGCGGTGGGATGTGGCGGTTCAGATCAGCTTGGGCCGTCGGGGCTCGGCGGTGTCCCGTCAGGTCAGCCTGTGCCTTCACAGTGGCGCCCGAGAGGCTCAGCCCTCTGCCCACGGGCGGGGATGGGGTACGCGGGGGCCGGGCTCGGACCCCTGCCCACGGGCGGGGATGGGGTACGCGGGGGCCGGGCTCGGACCCCTGCCCACGGGCGGGGATGGGGTACGCGGGGGCCGGGCTCGGACCCCTGCCCACGGGCGAGGCTGCGGGGTTTGTCCCCAGCCCGGCGTAAAATGTTCGGGGGTGCCGGGGGCGGAGTGATGCGGGGGAAGGCAGAGGCATGCCGGAGCGGAGCGGGCATGTCCGGGCAGATCCCGCGGAGCCAGTGGCCGAGCGGCTGCTTCCCTCTAGCGGGGACCGGGGGCTCGGCCGACGGCTGCGCCCCGCCCAGCCCGGCACCTCCCTCCGCACCCTCGGGCCGCCGCCCTCCGGCACGTGGTGAAGGCGGGACGCGCTTCCGGAGCGGCGGCGGCGGAGCGGTGAGAGCGGCGGCACCGGGCGGGGCGGCCGGGGCAGCTCCGCACCGCGGTCCCGGAGCTCGCGTGGGATCCCTGGGGTGCTGCTGGCGCTTCCCCTCCCCACGCCTGTCCGGCACCCCCGCTGGCCGAGCGGATGTGCCCGCGGGGAACCCGTGCCCCCGCCCTGTCCTCGGGGCGGCCGGGGCTGAGGTGCGGGGAAAGGGGGTGAGAACAAGCACCCAGCTGGGCCAGCTGCCATTCCACCGTGACACGTGAGCCGAGGGAAGGTGTGGGAGTAGCAGCTCTGGCAGAGACACAGTGCCCTGGAGCAGGCGCAGGGAGGGCCAAGGAAAGGGAAGTAAGTGTTTTGAAGATCTGCATTAAACTTTATTCCGTGTCCACAGTGTAAGATCCTCTGACTTGTAGCGATGGGGAGACCCAGGAAGGAGTCTGCTGGCACATCATCCCCCCGACCCGCCACAACCGCCTCCAAAACTGCCCCCGCTGCGCCCCTGCCTTCCACTTCAGCCACCCGGGCCAAGGCCACAGCTGCAGGGAGCCAATCCCGAAGCACTCCGGCTGCCAAGGCTACCACCCCCACGCAGGGGCGGGGGACAAAGGCGGACTCTGCTCAGCCAAGATCCACAGCATCCCGCGGAGCCCGAGGAGATGCTGGGGACAAGAGCAGTGCACCCACCAGGAGTTCTACAACCCAGAAGAAGGCGCCTGCTGCCAAGGGAGCCGCTGGTCCTGCCAGCACTGACCTGTGCCCACAGAAGAAGCAGCCTGGGCCTGACCCGAGCAAGGCCTGTGACCGGTTCCTGCCCCCTGTAAAAAGCCAGGACATCCCAAGGGTGGAGAAGGAGACCCGGGGCCAGCGGGAAAACCCCAAGTGGTACGAATGGCGGGAGAACCGCATCACTGCCTCCGTGGCCCCCAAAATTGCCAACAGCAAGTTTGCCAACAGCAAGACAGACGAGGTGCCCCAGTCCTACCTAAAAGAGGTGGTGAGCTCCGGCTCCAGGGTGCAGACCCCAGCCATGTCCTGGGGGATCCGCAATGAGAAGGTGGCTGTGGAGGCCTACAAGCAGAAATCACAGAAGGGGGGCAAGCCAGTGCAGGTGGAGGACTGTGGCCTTTTCATTCACCCAGAGAAGAAGTGGCTTGCTGCCAGCCCCGATGGGATCATCAAGGACGCAGCCACAGGGAAGGACCTGGGGCTGCTGGAGGTGAAGTGTCCCTACAAGCACAGGAACAGGACAGTGCGTGAGGCCTGCAAGGACAAGGACTTCTGCCTGGAGGTGGATGGGGATTCCTATGCCCTGAAGAAAAATCATCCCTACTTTACCCAGGTCCAATGCCAGCTGGGAACCACCGGCTTCCAGCACGCCGACTTCGTGGTGCACACCAACAAGGAGACAGCTGTGGTCCCCGTGGAGTTTGATGGGGAGTTCTGGGGGAAGACGGTGCCCAAGCTGGAGAAGTTTTACACGGAGGCAGTGATTCCCCACCTGGAGCAGAAGGCAAGCAGCTCCATCTGGGCCAAGGAGGAATAGACCACTGCCTGCCTACCTCGACTGGATATTTGCATGGGTGCATAACTCCAGCTTTGTCTCCTAGCATAGAAATTACACCCAGGTTAGTTGCTGTTCCTGAACCGTTCACAGCCTTGTGACTGAAACGTTGTACCAGCAGGACCCTGCTTGGTAAGGGTCGCCACAAACAGTGCCTTCGTGCTGCCCCAGCCAGGTCAGCGCTCAGCCCCCAGAGCCTTCTTGTCCTGTCACGCTCACTGCATCTCCCAGCTGTCCCAACAGCATGCCTGATGGAAGCTGCACACCTCCGGATCCGCAAATGAAGCCAGTGATATCTCTGTGTTGGAATTAGAGGCTTATTTTGTGAAGAAAACTGGAACCTTTGGCACCTCAGTTGCTGTCAGGACTAATTTTTAACTTCACTCCAGAGTGGAGACAGAGACAAGGAAGGTTTGTCAGAGCCCAAGAGCAAAACTCATCTTTTGAGCCAACAGTGATGTGCATTAAGCCTCAGAGCAAGGGCACATGGACACCTTTCCTCCCTGAGCCATCGGACCTGCTGCTTCTGCGGAATAACCCACGACATTCCCCGTGAGATGCCTGCAGGCTCTGGAACATGATTCCCACTGAAGAGGTTGTCCCCCAGGCCATGCACCTCCTGAGGACCTACCCATGGAGCATCCCTGTAAACTGCAGCAGCGTGGGGAGTTGGTCATTGCCAAATTAAATATAGATGCACTGGTCTGCTCGTTTCCTGTTGTTTTTGCAGCTTGGGATTTACCTGGGGGAGTAGCAGGGCTGATAGGTGTCCCTACACCAGGTTCCCTCCCAGCCACAGCAGAAAGGAAGCAGGGGAGCACTTGTGACCTGAGGGACATGAGAACCAAGGTCACTGACCTATGCCAAAGCCACCACTGTTATGGCAAAAGTATTTATTATATACATAAGACTCCAGTCACACTCCACAGGGCAAGGACCAGAATTCGCTATAATACAAATTAACTATAATACAAAGTAACTATAATACAAATTAACTATAATACAAAGTAACTATAAAAACATAAAGCACTTTTGGGGCCCAGGCTTTCCACAGGAGGAGAGAGGCACAGGGACGAGCCTGGGGGCTGCTGTGTGACAGGGGGCTGTCCCACACCCTGCCCCCGGCTGTGGTCCCACAGTAACCAGATGTGCAAGTAGGAAAGAACCCAGTTAAGAATTATAGTCATGGGGACTGGCAGGTGGGGGCTGAGCTGAGTGTCACCAGGACAGGAGCGGGGCCTGCATCCCCCAGGGAAAGTGCAGAAGGCACATGGGCAGGGCTCTTTGGAGGGGCTGTGAGGAGGAGGTGGGATCCAACAGTTAGTGCATGTGGGGCCCCAGGAGATCACAAACACTAACACACCACCCACAGGGATGCGCATCTGGACCGCCCTCCTATCCCCCGCACACTTCTGGGATAATCGAGCTCTATGGCCAATGTGATCCTCAGGGAGGACGTGCAGGGCAACTTTCAGGGGCCAGAGGTGTGGGGGGGACAGTCCGGCCCTGTGTCCCAGCCCCTCCCCTGCCAGTGCATTGATTGTCTAAGTCTTCAGGTTAAAAAGGGACCCCCAGCCTTCCTGCTCTGCAGGAGCTTCAGTCAACGAGGCGCTTGCGGGGCACTGTCCGAGCTCGGTTCGAGCGGCGAATCTCCTGCTTGGCATCCCGGCACCGCTGGCAGATGAAAATGTCAGGCACATTGGATTTGCGGATCTTGGCACAAGAGAGGTGGATCCAGGTCGCGCATTCGTTACATTCGATCATGGGCCTCCCTGCGAAGGGCTTCATGCAGAAGCAGGTGATCAGATCCCAGGCATCATCGTCTGCTCAGGGAGAGAGAGACACCGGTCAGACACCACCTTACCAGCTGCAGGTCTGGTTGTGGCCAGACCAGCCAGTTCCACTGGTGTTAAATGACACAGCCCCCCACTCACCTTCTGCTTTGGTGTTGGGAACTTCTGCGAATTCAACTGCTAAAGTTGCAAAAGGGGGAAAAAAGAGAAGAAAAAATAAAGACCAGAAGAGTAAGGCAGCCCTACACCCCACTTCAGACCTGTTTCAGGTCTGCACAACTTGCTCTGCAGAACAGAGCTGCCGAAGGGCACGTCAGCTCCCTGCCCTCCGCTCTTCAGTCCCCCAGGTCCCAAAAGTATTCCTCTTGCTGGGAGAGCCTTGGGCTATCAACAGACCCTCCTTGTGGCCAGCAAGGATGGCTCCAGCTGAGGGAGGGACAATGTTTGGCACTGGCTGCAGCACAACAGGGCCCTCTGCAATCCCCCAGACACTTACCACTGATCTGGGAGGTGTCTCTGCTTGTATCTTCCCCTGTGCTTTGGTCCAAGGTATTACAGGGACTAGGGCTTTTCCTCCCTCCAGAGAAGGGGTCGTGCTCCTTAAGCTGAGGATCATCTGCTGGCTTCTCAGTTCCCTGTGCTCCGTACCTCAAGTCCTTCTCCTCCACCATGGGCTCCTCTGGGAGGGAGTTGGGCTGGGGGTCCCCAGGTGGGTTGAGGGAAGGCTCCAATAGCTCCTCTTTCACAGGAGACAGCTGTCCTGCCAGTGCAGCCAGCTGCTTCACCCCATCCTGCTCTGCCCCAAAGTCCTTCCAAGCACTCAGCGGCACCCTCTTCTTCACCTCCTGCTCCAAAATGCGTTTCTTTGCTGGTGGTTTCTTTCGTTTGATTTGCTGGGGCCGGACGTTGTAGAAGGCGGTGGAAAAGGCAGGGCCGTTCATTAACAGGCCATTGTCCACAGCCCCCCTGGCCACAGCATTCCTGCTCTTCCTATTGTCCATTGGGATGTGGCCATCGGAGGAGTGAGATGAGGTCGAGCTATCGCTGTCCTGAGTGCTCCCCGTGCTGTTCTGGGGGCTCATGCTCCCTCCATGGGTCCAGGGCACATACTAGTGGCAAGAGGGGAGATGAAGAATTAGCATGGGAGACCAGAGCACAGATATTCAGGGTAAGGGGAGAACGACTCTCCAGCAGTGTCTACCCAAACTTCAAGGCCAGGCTGGATGGGCCCTGAGCAACCCGATCTAGTGGGTGGCACCCCTGCCCATGGTAGGGGAATTGAAACTAAATGATCTCTAAGTTCCCTTCCAACCGAAACCTATCCATTATTCTTTAAGATTAGGTGCTGGGTCTGCACATATCCGGGAGACCAGGAGAACCAGTGTCTTTGTAGAGGAACAATGCGCAAGCCCACTTACCTCTTCAGGGTACGGGATGTAGCCTGCATAGGCCAGAACGAAGGTGCAGAACTGGTTGAAATCCTCCACAGTTCTCCGTCGTTTCTGAAGTGGCTGCAATAAACACCACGAGTGGATTAATATCCCGGGATACCCCAACAAAGCCGATATCACAGCCGGCCCTGGCGGCAGCCCTGGACCAGCCGGCAGTTTTACAAGCACGGAGTATCGAGGTCACCCAAACATCCATCCTTCCCGTAACTCTTCTTCATCATCTGCCGAGGCAAATGCAGCCCTTCCCTTTAAACCCAGATCCCAGGCGG
>VZTD01004551.1:13129-54547 GCA_013397725.1 Rhagologus leucostigma | reverse complement strand
GGGCGGGGCCTCGCGCCTATCGTCCCGGTGCGGGGGGGGTGCCGGCGAGTGTCCGCCCCTCCCGGTACCGAACACGGGAGCGCAGCCGGGCTGGACTCGCCCGGACCCGCCGCCGCCGCCGCCAACGGCAACGCCGAGGCACCGCCCACCGCCCGCGCGGGGTCGCGGCTCAGGGAATGTCGGGGCTCGGGGGGAACACCGCGTTCGAACGGTCCCCGCGCGCCGGGGGCGGGGCGGCACCCACCACACCGGGCTGCTCCGTCCGACCCGGCCTGGAACAGCTCCAGGGCTGGGGCATCCACAGCTGCTCGGGCCAACCTGTGCCTCTGCCTCTCCACACTCCCAGGGAAGAATTTCATCCTAATATCCAATGCAAGTGTCCCCTCTTTCAGTTTAAAGCCATCCCCCCTTCTCTCATCCCTCTCTGCCTGTGTAAAAAGTCACTCTCCCTCTTTTTTAAATATGTCAACAGCAAAAGCCACCACAGAAATCACATTTTCTCGTTACTGGATGAGGATGGGCACCCCACAAGCAGGTACATAGACAAGGCAGAGATGTTGAATGCTTTCTTCACTTCAGCTTTCAACACCAGTGATGGGCTCTAGGGGTGCCTGAGCTGGAGGACCACGGCTGCGAGAATGACAAACTCCCAGTCAATCCCAAACTTGCTCCAGCTGAATCCCTTTATAGGGATGGTGTATGAGGCCTTATGGAATTCATCCAAGAGTACTCAAAGAGCTGGTGGATGTCATCATGAGACCTCTCTCAATGATTTTTGAACTGCCATGGAAATCTGGAGAGGTCGCAGTTGACTGGAAACTGGCAAACACTTTCCCAGTTTTCTGAAAGGGCAAGAGGGATGATCTTGGGCACCATAGGCCTGTCACTCACATTTCAGTGCCTGGTAAAATTATGGAGAAGATTATTCTGAAAGTTATTGAAAAATAACTGGAGGACAAGGCAGGCATCAGTCACAGCCAGCACAAGTTCATGAAGGGAAAGTTCTGCTTGAGAAACTTAATTTCCTTTAAGGACAAGGTGACTCAAGTAGTTGATCAAGGGAAGCCTTGATACAAAATCTGGAGTTCAGTAAAGCTTTCAATACTGTCTCTCCCAGGATTCTTCTGGACAGAATGTCCAGCACACAAATGGATAAATATGTCATGCAATGGGTGAGCAACTGGCTCACGGATCAGGTTATAGTGAATGGGGTGACATCAGACCGGCAACTGGTCACTAGTGGGGTTCTGCGGAGCTCAATTTTAATGCCAGTGCTCTTCAAATCTTCATAAACAACTTGGATGCAGGACTCAAAGATACACCGAGTTTGCCAACATATTTGAAGCAAGGCAGCTGCATCAGCAGATCTCCCCAACCGGGCAGCCTGTAGTAGAGCCCAAACACAGTCCGTCTTTTGCTGGTCCTGTCCTTGATTTTTACCCACAGGCTCTCAACCTGTTCATGGCTGTTACTCAGAGCTAGCTCTTCACTATCTGTCCCTTCCTTAGGAGAGTCTAACACCTCTGCCACTCCTTCCCATCCTCTCTTCTGAAAGCTTGTAGCCCTCCATTGCAGTGTTCCAGTTGTGTGATGTGTCTCACTGTTTCTTTGATAGCAATTATGTCACAGTTCTTTAATCGCACCATGGCTTCCAACTCCTCTTGTTACCCATGTGCATGCTTTGGTGTGGAGACACTTCAGCTGGGCTATGGGCCTCTTCACTGTTTGGGAGGAGCCCTGCCTAATAATTCCTTTGAGATGATTTATGGGTCATTGACGATTTCATCCTGTTGCTTCCTAAGGTGTTGGTGTTTCCTGGTTCCTCTCAGACACCCAGAAATACATCCCCTTACCCTGCTCAATATAATTTAAAGCTCTGCCCCCTTCCTCCTGCCCACCCTCAGCCTGTTTCCCCCCCAAACCACAACCGGATCCGGTACCCTCCAGAGCTGACATCCAACCCCAGCTTCGCATCAGCTCCATGCCCCCAAAGGTGGCCTGTGGCCCCTCACTGCCCAGTGGGACACTGGCACGCTCCATCCAGGACTTCCCAGCCTCACCTGCACCACAGAGCTGCCATTTAATTCAGAGAGAATCATCTAGAAAGCATCTCCCCCCCCACCGGCCTTGTGTTTGAGGCAACAGCAGGACAACACCCTCCCAAAATCAAGGCCCACAGCCCCCCAAGGAAAGGAGAGCATTGCACCCACTGCGTCCTGGGTTTATTTACACCACAACCTCTGTGTGGGTGGGTAGGGAGGGATGCCGCGCAGCCCACCCCAGGGCAGCCCACCCCCGGGCCGGTTCAAAGGCAAGGCAGGCAGCGAGGTGGTACCGGCAGCAGCACAGGGAAAGGAGCAGGGAGCACGCCCAGGAGAGCCTGGCTTTGGCTCCCTCGGCACTACAGACATAAGCAAGCCCCAGCATCAGGGGGCTGGGGAAGAGGCAGGGGTCACTTTTAGCAGCAAAGGCCTCGTTTCCCTCGAAGGCAGCAGGGAGGACAGTGGCATGTGATGGAGCCAGACTAGAGCTCAGGCAGTTAAACAAAAAAACCAAGAAAGAAAAAAGGCAGAGGGTGAAGCGAAGAAACACAGAGAACAGCTCTTCTGCCCTGCAGAGCACAGAGTTAAACCGAGGGTCGGGATGCTCTGCCTTCCCTCCTCTCGGCACAGCAGCAGCTCCAGGCACAGCCTTCCCAGTGTGCCCAGTGCCGGGCACAGCCTCGGCCAGGGGCAGAGCCCCTGGCATGCCCCTGGCCACGCACACCAGACTCCTGCTCCGGCGCTGTCCTTCCACTCGGCCCCGGGAGGGGAGAGCAGTTCAGGTGGCAGTTTGATGGCATGGCTGACGGTCCATGTGGGCATCAGCGTCCTCGGTGCTGTGCCAGGCACAGTCGGGATGGATGCCGAGGTGGCCGAGCTTTGCCCTCCAGCCCCCGGCGCAGTCCGGCTCCCACCTCCCTTATAGGAAACCCTCCTTCCGGAACTGCTCCTTCAGGATGTCTCTGTACTGGTCAAAGCCACCCTCGATGCGTGTCACGGTGGCGTTCTCACACACCCACAGCTCCTGGCACAACAGGCGGATGAAGCGCTCATCATGGGACACCAGGATTATACCACCCTGTCAACACACAAGGAGGAAAATTGGGAACTTAGTGGAGCACAACCCATGGCCCCAGGCTGCTGGCATGGAGATCTTGTGCCTCTGTCCAGCCTGTGCCCAGCACTTCAGGTTTCCATCCGCTCCAGGGAAAGCTTAACAGTGTTTTACTGGCAGGGAGTTCATCCCAGCCTTTCCTTCCTTCAGGGGGACAGACAGATCACCTACGGAGGAGCCATGTGCAGCAGTAACACATTTAGTCTCCACTCTCAGAAGGCAAGTGCAAGGTTTGTTACTGGCTCTCCAGGTCTCCAACAACTTCAAGGATGGAGAATCCATACGAAGTCAGTAACAGTGAAAAGGCGTCTGGGTAAGGCCCTGAGCAACCTCAGCTAACCTTTTCTTTCACAGGAAAACTGTCCCAACCTGAGCAACAACCAGTGAGATCCAGGCTGATCACAGTGGTATCTGGAGGCTGAATCTTTGGAGATCAAGCATAAAACGTGCCTAAGGAAGATCTGAGCAGCCCCAAGGCAGGGCTGGGAGCTGCACACAGCACGTGAGAAGTCACAGAGTGTAGGTGACTAGTGAGGATGGGACAAGGTGCTCTCCGGGCTGCTACTGCCTCTCTCAGCCACTCCTAGCCAAAGCCCGCAAGTAAACAATCCACCAGGACGGACGGCTAACGAAGAAATGTGACTCATTTCCCAAATTCTGTCGTAGACTTGAAATCACTGCTGTATTTCACCATCCACCTCTGGCTGAGATACCAAGTAAACTGAGCTGGAGGCTGCAGGAAGCTTTAAAAAAACAGGAGATGTTGCTGGGAGAACCTTACCCGAAACTTATTCAGTGCCTTTGCCAGTGCCTCAATGGTCTCCATGTCCAGGTGATTTGTTGGCTCATCCAGGATGTAGAAGTTTGGACTGGAAGAGAAGACAGTTCTGAGGATGCACTGAAACAGGCTCAGGCTGGGTCTACACTCCGACTGCTGCTTAGAGCCACAGCCACTGGCATGTGCCTGGCCCCAGGATCGGCGCTGCCCAGCCCCAGGGACACCTCTTATCCCTGTGAGCCCAAAGCAGTGGGAGAAAACCACCTGTCTCCTTCCACACAGTCTCCCCAGGGTGACAACCTCCCTCTCCATAAAAACCCCCAAGGACAAGGCTTCTGTGGGGTAGCAGAAAGTCCCTGGGTGCCTGTCTGCCTTCCTCCCAGTGAAGCAAGCTCCAGGGATGAAGCCACGCAAAAATTAACAGCATTTGGGAGAAAATTACCAGGGCATAGTCATCTGGGCAAAGGCCACACGACTCTTCTGACCTCCAGACAGGCTGGCCACAGGACGCACGGCCAGCTCTCCAGAGACGCCGTAGCTCCCCAGCTGATGCCGGTACTCCTCCTCCGTCTTCCCTGCAGGATCACGTCACAACACAGCTATGGCACACCTGGTGTGACACAGGGCCACAGCTGGGCAGCCTGTGCCAGGCCAGCAAACAGGAGGAGCTCAGCAGCACTTCCAGGCAATTCCCTCCCAAGCAGGGGGTTTGCAGGGAAAACCTGACTGACACAATCAGGACAAGGGCTGCAGGGCTGGTGACTGACACCAAGTGATGCTCCTCCCAAGTCCCTGTCACCAGGTTAAGTAATGGAGAAGGGAACTAGAGGTTTTGGCGACTGGGAAAGGGGGATCCAGCGCTCATTCTATGAGTAGGAAAGCAGCTCATCTGCCCCCAAAACTTGTCACCAGCCTGAGATCTGCGGACTGCCAGCTAACCCTGCTTCTCATGGCTGGTGACCTGCACTCGGCTGGACAACGGGAGTTATCCCAGTGCTGGCCGTGACCCTTAAGCACTGACAGGACAGAGACTTCTGCCCAGGACCATGGACAAATCAATGCTCTTCCATGCGCAGCAAAGGAGACCTCAATGGCCCAGATCTTCCGGGATCAACAAAAACTCACCTGGGAACTTTCTTGCCAGTAACTCTACAGCACTGATGTTCAAGTCTAGTTGATCCACATGGTGCTGGCTGAAATAACCGATCTTTAGGTTTCTGCAGAATGAGAAGAAGGATTGGGAGCTGGTATCAGGTCCTACAGCTGCAGCATTCATAGCTGCAGTGCCATAAGGGGACACGTGTGGGTGTGCTGGACCCATCCCGGTTGCTCAAGCAGCCACGGCTCCAAAGCACAGCCCAGGAGCCCTCCAGCTGCACCATTCCTCCCAGTTCCCCAGCCCTTCCAACCAGGTACCTGTGAGCATGTCTGATCCCTCTGACTGGTGCCAGCTCCCCCATTAAGATCTTCAGCATGGTTGACTTGCCAGCTCCGTTTTCCCCAACCTAGAGAAGCAGCAGCAGCAGCATTGGACAATGTGAAAACCATGAAGGCACCTCAGGGAGTGGGACAGCAATCAGGGAATCTCAGCTCTCGTAGATGATGAAGGGGAGCAGGACAGAGCATAAACAGTGACTTCAGCTACCAGGAAGCTGCATTTCTATCACTGACAAGTAGCACTGGCAGCAGTGCCAGATGTTCCCTTCCCAACCCTCGAGCCTAAGGATTACCTGGTCCCAGCCTCATTTGCAAGCACACAGTGTCTGCTGCCCCATCCAGTGTAGCAGGGCTCCCACTACATGCTGCTGTCACCTAACAGGAGCCACATACGGACCCAGTCTCTTCTCAGAGGCATCCAGTGAAAGGATGAAATCACAAATTCTAACAGGTATTAGGAAAATGTTCTTCAAAATGAGGATGGTCAAATGCTGTGATGGGACTCAGCAGAATGGAAGAAACAGTCCTCCCTGGAAACATCCAGAATTCAACTGGACAAGGACGTGAGCAACCCGACCTATAATCAAAGCTATCCCTGCTTTGAGCAGGGTCCTCCCAAGGTCCCTTGCAGCCTCCATTATTCTGCAGTCCCACATACCACACAGATGCGGGACTCCAGGTCAGCAGAGACAGAGAGGGAACGAAAGATGTAGTGACTTGGCTCATAATAGAAGTCTACTTCATCCAGCTGCAGGACTGGCGGGGAGAACTTCTCAAAGCCATCGGGGAACCTGAGAAGGCAGGAAGAGATGAGAGATGAACTTCAGAGACTCCCAACCCCCCAGAATAACATCTGTAACCCTCCAGGTGACAAGGAGGGCTCCCTACCATGCAGGGCCTCGGGGAAGGACGTTCACGAGAAGGCAACAAAGACCTGCAGCCTTGGCCCCAAGAGGGAACCCAGCCTGAACAAGGGGACCTGTCTGGGCTCCCTGTCAGAGTGAAGCTGGCCCACACGAAGGAAGGGGTGGTTGTCCCAGCTAGGACAGGACCCTGGAGAAGCTCATGTCAGAAACAGAGCCAGGTGCCCTCAAAACAATGGCTCAAGGACACTCACCTGATGATCACCTCAGATTCCTTGTCCACAGGTTTCAGCGCTGGCCTGCAAGAAGAGGAGACACATAACCGAGGAGCTCTGCACTGTGGGTCTGCTCCCACACCAGAAGCCCAGGTAGAGTCTTTAGCTCTGTGACACCTCATCCTAACCAAAGCCTCTGGACCAGAGACGGGCACCCAAAAAGCCCAAACCATAACTGTATCTGCCAGGTACCCTGGGAACTTCCATTTCTTCCCATGAACACTGCCCCTTTCCCACCTCCAGAGAGGAGCAGGATAGGCACTCACAGCTTCTCCAACAGCTTGAGCTTGCTCTGGACTTGCGACGCCCGGTTGGCGTTGTAGCGAAAGCGGTCAATGAAAACCTGTGAGAGAGAAAAGCGTCAGAGAGCCCTAAGCCCCCTTCAGCACCAGCCACCCTGCTCCACTGCCCAACCTACAGCAATACAACCACTAAGGCAGAGGGAAAGAGATAAGGCTGGAAGAAGAATGCCCCAGCTCCACTGGCTTCTCCCAGTACCTGGATGTGCTCACGGTACTGCTGCTGGGCTTCATACTCTCGCTGCTGGTTCTTCAGCCGCTCCTCCTTGATCTTCATGAAGTTCTCAAAGTCCCCACGGTACATGTCCAGCCGCTGTGAGTGCAGGTGGATGATGTCCGTAGCCACTGCATTCAGGAAGTTCCTGTCGTGGGACACCACGAGGATGGTCGACTGCCAGCTCTGGAGGAGACAGCAAGAGGGAGGCCTGAGCACCATCAAGCCAGAGCACAGGGCTTGGTCCCACCACCCAGGGAGGTGAGGACATCTCCATCCCCCGCCTTTCTTTGTATCAAGGCCTCCTGCCCCCTCCTACCTGTAGGTAGGTCTCCAGCCACAAAATTGCCCTCACATCCAGCATGTTTGTTGGCTCTGACGGAAGGGAAAAAGGCACTGAGGTCAGGAGGGATGGGGATGCCTGGATTATACTTTTTTCCTATAGGAAAGCCTAGTGATCTGCACTGGGGAGGAAGAGGGCCTGAGTGGGCACCTTTCCCCCAGCTCAGGGGACTCGTGTGTAGGGTGTGATGCGGTGTGCGCACAGGGGCTGAGGCTCAGGCAGGGATGCTCCCCCCACTCCATACTGGTACCCAGACCCTGGTGCCCCACAGCAGCATCTCATCTAGATTCCCTACCCAAGGTGGGCACGCCCTGTAGTGAAGGGACCTCCCCCAGCACAGACCGGCAGTCAGGGTGCATCCCGGGGACTGGCAAGGGAAAGGGAACAAAACGTGGGGCAGGATGACATGCAGACCACCTGGTTGGGGCACAAGGCAAGGCTCTGCTGAGCACAGTGAGAGCTGCTCCCCAGGCAGACTTCCCCGTGCCACTGCTGCCAACCGTGCTGCCAGGCCAGCCCGTCACACAGGGCTATTTTGAGCAGGCAGATAAAGGCCGTGGCATGTTCCCAAACCCAGGAAGGGCACAGGCAGGCTCAGCAGTGTCAGAGGGGGACTCACAGTATCAACTTACCATCCAGCAAAAGGAGATCTGGCCTAGGGAAAACAAGACATGGGTATGAGAAGCAGAAAGAGCACAGGGTCAGTGCAGTGTCTCACCACACACACAGAGCTGCAGTGCCTCCAGTGCCCCCCACCCCGAGAGCCTGGGTTGAGAGGACCGCCAGGCAGCACCCCTGCACCTCGCAGCATGGACAGCAAGGAGGCTTAACCCCATAGCGTGAAGGCCTGGACACCAACCTGGCAAACAGGGCTCTGGCTAAGGCCAGTCTCATTCTCCAGCCTCCAGAAAACTCTCTGAAGAGAGAAGAAGATGCAGGGAGGAGTTACTGTTCAACACACCACTCCAAACACCAAACCAAAACCACTCTGTGTTTGCCTGCCTGCAGGATCCCTGCTCCCCCATGGCTCTCTTGGCTCTGCTGTCACCCAGAGGCAGCTTGTCCCTGCAGAGGTTTCAGGCACAGCACAAGATCTGTGGTCCAACAGAAAGGTGGTTTGGCACCCCCGGGGCAGGAGACCACACTGGATGGGCAGGAATAGACCCCTGCTCTTCCTTACAGCCACAGCAGTGCCTGGGGGCTCACTTGGAACATCTTCCGAGCCCCATCATTGCCTCAGTGCCCCAAAGTTTGGAAACTTACTTGGTTGTCTGTTGTTGCATCTTTGCATTAAAGCCCAGCCCAGCAAGAATGACGGACGCCCTAGGGAAAAGGGGAGAGAACTGGAATCCAGGTACAGCATCCAACAGCAGAGCACAGAACAAGGCCTCAAACCCACAACCGCCAAGAGAACTCTGCTACGTATTTTAAAGCCATTCTGGTGCAGGAAAATTTCCCTGCACACCCAAGAGAAGCACTTGGCTGGGAAATGCAGCCCAGCAAGGCACAGCATCCACATGAAGTCCCAGGAGATTTGCAAGGAGTTTTCATCTCTTTGGCGAGGGAGAGTCACACCACCACCACCATCCCAAAAACGCTCCCCAGGCACCAGGAACCTAGGGAGGTCGGAGAGGAGCAGCAGCAACAATACAAGCCATTTAGGGCAAAAAAAGTCCCTCCAGCTTCAGTGGAAAGCTCAACTATTCCTAAACCAGCAGAGCTGTGACAGAGACAAGAAGAACGGCAGGGAAAACCCCATTCCCACACGCTGGATCCCAGGGCTGTGGCATCACGCTTCCATACCCCAAACCACTGCTCAGCTCTGGCCATGCCAACACACAGTGGTGTTCACAGGGCTGTCTCACCTTGCTGGGGCCTTGTCTGCCTCAATCTCCTCCAGCTTAGCGTAGATCTCCGATAGTCTGGCACCTTCTGTCCCTTCTCCCCTAGGACAGAAAAAAGAGGAGTGTGTGGGACTCACCAAGTCAGGGTTTGAGTGCTGGGGGAGGCTGATCTCCCCAGGTAGGACTAAGGTGGACAAGATGCAGCCCAGCCCTGCCAGAGCCTTTCTTTGGAAGGGAGAGACCTCAGAACAAGACCTCGTGGTCAAGAGGCCACAGAAGGGCTGGAAACCCAGGGCACAACCTCACCTGCCGGCACTGATCTTGGCTGTCAGGTCCCTCTCCTCCCGCAGCAGGCTCTCCCGAGTGGTGTCACACTCCAGCACACTCTGAAGTGCTGGTGTATCATCCCCTGCCACCTCCTGCTCCACGTGCAGGATGCTGATGTGCGAGGGGATGCGCAGGCTCTGGCTGGCAATCATCTTCAGCAGTGTGGTCTTCCCCAGCCCGTTCCTGCCCACCAGCCCGTAGCGTCGTCCGAAAGCCAGGTTCAGGTCTGCTCCTGTCAGCAGGACACTGAAGCAAGGGAACAGGCAGGTCTCTGGTCAGACTGTCCCATGGAGAGGGGATAACCGGCAGCCACCTGCCCCTGGTGTATTTCAGGCTGTGCTGGAGCCAAGCAACCACCACAGGCTTCTCCTGCCCAAAGCCAACAGGGTCAGTGCCCACCTTGCCTCTTGATCTTTGCCATACCCTCTGTAATTTTTCAACTGCTCTCTAATCCAGTCTCAATCGCCCATGGTCCAAAATCCCAGCCAGGGTCTGTCCCACGCCCCCAGCGCACTCACCGCTCACCGAAGGACACATCGAAGTTCTCGATGCGCACATCATACGACTTGTTCTTGCCTGATGACTCCATGCGAGTCTCCTTCTTGCTGGAAGCTTGGCTGGCAGACGCCTCCTCAAGGACTCTGCGGACAGGCAGAACACAGAGAGGGGACTCAACAGGAAAGCTCAGGTACAGCCAGATCCCAGCCACGCTCAGCAGAGCAGGATGCGGATGTTCAAAGTGCCCTCCATACTCACGGAGGGCCAGATGACTTCAGGGAATCCCGCTCCAGCCTCTTGTCCTGCTTGGCTTTCAGCCTGGCTTCCGCCTTCTCCAGTTTCTTGGCATTCACCACCTGGGGGACAGAACAGAGAGTTTGAAGAAGAGAGAGCATCTTCAGCAAAATCCCCAAAAGCCCAGCTCTGGGAGAAAAAGATCAATCAACCTCTCAAGCCTGGAAGAAAGGGAGAGAGGAAGGACAGGGAAACTGGGACGGATTCAAGAGTATTTTGAGGAGACTAATCAGGCCAGGAAGCTACCTCAGGAATGAAGTCCTAAATCAATAGCTCATACACAAGTTTTGCCTCAGCAAGGCAGAGGTTTTGGCTGACCCTATCGTACAGTCAATTTCTGTAGTTCCAGGGACCTGGATCAGCCAAGTCACTTCAACAGCAGCAACCTGCTATCCCAGTACCTCTTCTGGTATACCCTGCACCCACCCTTGAAGAGCACCATGAGGTTATTTCCCTTCCAACACGTTAAACGTTAGCCAGTTTGGAACAAACTCTTCTTGAGCAGTGGATCAGAGACAAAAAGCATTTAATTAACCCTGAAGGCAAGAAGGCGCCAAGAGTTTTAACCTGGCTTCTGGTCTTGGCCAGGCTTTCAGCCCACTCCAGCTTATTCCTGCATCGAGTCAAATATTTGTGGCTGACCAAGAACACTCCTAGATATTTCTAGGCAACTCTGCAGGCACCGGAGCACGTTACAGACCTGCACGCCAGACTGAAGAGCGTCTTGTTACTAGAGCTGTGACCCCACACCTACAGACAGAGTCACTCTGTAAACTATACCCAGCATTCTGAATCTCCCAGTAAGACGTGTCCTTCAAAGCTTGACAGGCCTCCCGAGGCCTCCTCTGAATCGTCTCCAATTTTTCTGAAGATCCTTTTTTGACTTGCAGACACGAGAGCCGGAAAGCGAACCCAGCCGCGACAACTCCGGTGCCAAAACCAGCCACAGCTGCTAGCTTTTTGCTTAAGACTCCGCTTCAGACACGTGGGAATCGTATTAGGTCTCAGCCTCCAAGTGAAGGGTTCTCATCCTCAACACATTAACCCATGGAAAGGGAGTCCCTCTGTGAGGGTCCAGCCTGGCAAAGACACTGCCCATGCTGTACAGCTACTGCTGTCCTTGCTTTGTGGATGTACAACTGCACCTCACCCGCGCTCAGACTTTGGCACATCCAACACAGATGGCAAGCCAGGCTGTTCCTGAGCAGCTACACATTCCATCAATACAGATGTCCCAATCTCCTCAGGTCATGGAGTGGAATTACTTCCAAACTTCTCTGCTCCTGATCTTATTTCCCAAACCACAACGATCTATAGCTGTCTCTAGAGCTGGGCTTACAACCTCCCCACAGCAGCTCCTCACTAACTTCCCACCTGTAACATCCCCACATCCTGCCATTACCCAGGACTTTACCCCTCATTGAATATTCAAGATGTCATCCAGGGACATCCTATTTTCTCAACCAAAGGCCTTGCTGTAGGAGACAAAGGTCCTCAGAAAAGTCAGAGTTCACTAAGAAATTACAGCAAAACAGATCTTGTCAAATTAATAAGCTGCTAACTCATGTTGAGCCTCTTCACCAGACCAAGGTCAAGAGTTTCCCAAATGACAGAGAGCCTGACAAGGAGAAGCAGTAGCCCTGCAGCTGTAGTCCTAACCAGGATGCTGCCTGCCTCAGCTGCTCTCCAAGGGCGAGGTGACCAGAGCGGGGCAGGGCACCTGCAGCCCCAAGTATCAGCTGCTCCCACAAGGAAGGGCACAGCCCTCACTTACCGAGGTCTGGCCTCTCTTCAGCAACAGCCCCGGCAGCAGGTCCGCGCTGGCGTCACCTGCAAGGAGATGGTGGGGTTGGCGAGCACCCGTGGCAGGGAGGCTCCGCAAAGCCCTGCCTTAATGACCACCCATGCCCAGACACGACTGACCCCTCTCCCAACACGATGAGGGGACCAAAGGGCATCTCTCCACCTCCACCTTCACCCCTGCTAACCCCGCGGGCGCTGCTGCCCACAGTTCAGCAGCAGAATGAGAAAGAGATGTGTGCCTGTGAGGGAGAGCCTGAGGCTCCCCTCCCCAAGGTCAGGAGAGCACACTCAACGCCCCGAGCCCTTCCGAGCACCAGCACCCCGATGGCAGGACGTGAGCCTCGGGCATCACTCACCATATCCATCAGTGATCTGGGAAAGCTGGATGGGGGCATCCAGCAACACCTGGCTGCAGCGCTGGCCTTGGCCCTCGTCCCTGCGGAGAGGAGGCAGAGGGTGAGGTGCGTGAGTGGAGTGAGGGGGTGCGAGGGGGACGACGGGTGCCCTTACAGCTGCAGGGTATTGAAGAGGCGCTGGCAGATCTCCCTGATGGCGCCGTCGTCCTTGGTGTCCTGCGACACCTCCCGCAGCAGTTCGCCCACCGCCTCCTCCAGCTCGTCCACCGACTCGAAGTCCGCCCCGCTGCCGTGCAGGATCCCTGCGGGCACACGGCGCCGGCGCTGCACACCCCGCCGCTGTCGCGACATGTGGCACCCTCCCGCTCCCCCTACCCCACCCCTCCCCGGCCGCCTGTCGCGATTCGGGCGCTGCCGCCTGTCGCCACAGCGGGAAGGTGTCAAGACATGCGGCGCGGCGGGAGGCCGAGCCAAGGCGGGCAGGCGGGAGCCGCTCACCCGTCACGTAAGCGAAGAGCTCGCCGTCCAAGTCGGGGAACTCGGAGCGGAGGATGTCGGCGCAGGACGCCATGGCGGGGCGGGCCCGCCCCGCGGAGCCGCCGCCGCCGCTCGAAGCCGGAAAGGACGGCAGGCGCTGCCGGGAAGGAGGCAGGGGGCCGCCATGGCGCGGGGGCCGCCGGGAGATGTAGTCCGGGCCCGACTGCGCCTGCGCATTACGGGGCCGGGAGTGGCGCTCCCGGCGCCACGTGCCGACACAGCGGCACCGGCAGCGATCGGAGCGGAGCGGCCGGGACGGGCCCAAAGCCCGCTCAGCCCCTGCTTGTCCTGTCGCCCAGGGAAAAGAGGCTTTGGGAGGATTTGGGTTTTTATTCGCCCTCTTCTAAAAACAGAGTTTCTGCTTTTAAACCACAATCAAGACAGTGCAGGTTGGAGTTTGGGTTTGGATTTTTTCATCCACCGATGGGGAATGACCACTCGGACACCCTTATCTGCTCACAGACTGAAGGCAGAGGGGCTGAGCCGAGGGCCAGGTCCTGCTGCTCAGTAGCTGCTGGTACCCTCAGCTACCCTGCACAGCGCCCACCTTGGCCCCTGCCACCAAAAGCCAAGTTAAAAGGGGAAAAGGCTTTTGAGTTTTTTTCAGGTGCGCACAAGGAAAGATCACCCAGATTCTCTTCAGCCTGGCTGGGGCACAGGAGCCTGACTTACAGCGGGGCTGGACACACTCCACCAGGAATTCAGTTCATCCCAGCTGCAGCCCCAAGGAAAGCCCAGAGCATCCTCCTTTCCCCAGGGAGCTGCAGCACTGGCACAGCTGGAAACAAAAGCACCACTTGTCCTTTCCACCTACTAGCCCCCAAGCAGCCCAGGGCTGGGGAAGCAGCACAAGCAAGCCCCAAGACATTGTGGCACAGGCCCAGGGCAGAGCCCAGGCTCTTGCAGCACCAGTCCCAAACAGCAGCGCAGGCAGCCTTCTCCATTCTACATACTTTATTAGATTCAGAGCTGGACAAATCACAAAGTGTACAAAATGGAGACCACACTACCAGAAGCAGGATTGTGGGTAGCAGCAGCATTCCTACGGCCCAGAAGCATTTGGTAGAAGTGTGGAGAGGGCAGGCTGGGTCAGGGGGCTCCTACTGCCAACTGCATTTGGGATTCCCCGAGGACAGACCCTGTTCGCATCCTGACAGAGCTCAGCTGACCCACACTCCCTGGGACAGTGGGGCCATGTCTCCAATTTGTTTGGAAAGGACAGACTGGCTCAAGCCAGCAGTGGGTAGGGGTAAATGCTCCAAGGACCTGAAATGCTGTGCCACCCACATACACACCAGCAAGAGCCTAAACCCTCATCCTTTTTGGTCACAAACCTTCCCATGGCAGGACTCTATACTGACAACTTTGCAAGAAATAGTGGGGTGGTGAGATCTGGTGAGCCCACCATCTCCCGTGGTGGGAGCCCGACAAACTCACCACCCCAGACATCTCAGACTGGCCAGCAACATCTACCACAACAGCAATAGCTAGTACAGAAGCCAGGGTAACTTCAACTCAGATTTGTCCAGTCTATGTTTAGGTCTATTCTACGAGTACATATGCACAAGAACTTCAAAAATACTAGGATATGATGCAAGTAGTGAGACACCAACAGAAGAGGAGTTTAATGGTGGACGTTCCCTAGAAAGATCAAGAGAGGATGGGAGTTAGACTAGCCCTTGCCCACCCTGGGACAGGGAGCAGGAGGCTGACTGCACCCCTGCACACGACTGGGTTCTGAACTTCATCTGCAGCGTGGGTGGTAACTGAACACAGGCAGGTGAGTCCGCTCCCGGGGTGAGCCACAGGGTCTTTCAATCTGCGTCGAGGGGCCAGGCAGACATCTCTGAATGTAGCTGAAGACCGAGGAGAGGCAGAGCATGGCTTGGAGAAGAGGGAGCCTGCCAGCCTGCTGGGGCTAGCATCTGGTCTCGTAGATCCCACTCCTGCCGATGTACCTCACCCATTTTATCACATCATGGTCACTGTAGTTCAGCTTTGGCTCAAAGACTTTCAGGTAGCGCACCTTCAGCCCAGAGGGTGCAAACGGGACCTATTGAGAGAGGGAAAGGCAACAGAGAGCATTGGAATGGGGGTAAGATGCTCTCCGTACACAAATGCCAGAGGACCCCTGGGCAATGCATCTATCAATGGACATCAAGAGCCACTGTTCCCTTCCCTACTCCCTGCATGCATGGTGTCAGACTCCTGTGGCTCTAAGGGCAATTTTCTTCCATTAGCTTTGCCAACTGGCTGACCTCACCTGTCAGCTTGTGACACGGAATGCTCAAACCTGTGTAACTCCCAAAAGGGACTGACAAAGCTTCTCTAAGGTTGGGTGCATCCTGAAAGGCACACAGGCACTCACCTCAAAGTTCATGGAGATGGGAGGCCGAGCCCACTTCTTCTTGTCATTGGTGGGCAGCAGCTCAATCTCCGCGCTGATCTGGGATTCCTTCATTCCAGCCATACGTTTTATCCTATCGGAGAAAGCCCAGAAGTGAGAAGGTGCCAGAGTTTATTCTCCCCTTCACTACATAATCTCAGGGCAGACAAGAGCACTAAACAGACCCTGCCTCCCCAAGGCCTGCCCCTGCAGCACCCCAGCCCCAACACGCTCACTTACTTCCAGACAATGGCATTCTCACTGGCCTTGTACTTCGCCTTCCCTTTCATGCAGATGACTTGCACTCCACTGGTATTGAGGGGCGTTGGGATCCGGACCTGGAAGGCACAGTCTGGTGAGTGGGGGCAAGGAGATTGGATTGCAGCCTGGGCAGTCTCAGTCTGTCCTGGACCCCTTGCGCCTTCTCTTCTCTCTCTCTCCCAGCTCAGGGCCGAGAGAATATCAGCTATCAAAAGCCATCCTAGGCTAGCTCTCCAGTTGCTTGCTTTGAAGGACAGGTTCAAACACAGTTCCATAATCCACAACAGTAAGTAAGGAACAGGGCAGAGATCTCCATGCTGCAGGAAACCTGGCTAATGTTGGGAAGATCACCTCAGGAAGGATGCCAGGGTGGCCATGGCATTGCAGCAGGTTCTGGACAGCCCAGCCTTGCAGCACTAAGCCTTCTCTCAGATGGGGACTAAGCTGCAAAGCCACCCCTAGCCTGTCTTACACAGCTCACAGGCCTGCTGCCTGTCTGACATACCATCAGATCATGCAGACAGAAGAACGTGAAATTTTCACAGTGGCTGAGAAATTAAGTGAACAGTTGCTGCAGGGATGGAACGAGGCCCCAGCCAAGGCAGCTGTGCAAATAAAAACAGCTTCCACCTCCCTATTCTACAGCAGCTCCCTCCCACAGCACAGCAGCATCACACATCTGAGGGATACTCGGTTCACTTTTTTAGCCCTGTTCAAGCTTCGAGACTCATCTGTGAGGAGTCCACTGCAGGGGACATAAACTAGAGGCATGATTTCCAATCACGAGAAACCATGTTTTTTTTTTCCTCTTACCTCTATCTTCTGGGCCAGCAAGGAAGGTTTGAAATTTGATTTGATCACCACCTTCACTTCCAGCTTGGTCCGACCCACCTCCCGCACCAGTGGGATCACACGGAAGGGAAGGATAATGTCCTTAGTGGTTCGGTATCTGCAGGGATGGAAGCTACTGTGAACTCTGAGGAGGAGTTAACTCCCTTACGGTCTCAAACTGTACCACCCTCCTAAAGCAACAGCCTCTGAATACAGCAAACAGCTTAGAAACATCAGCCAGAAAGGGAAACATCCCAGAAGGAAACAGCAGTTAAGATCTGTGCTACTGTAGGGCAGCAACGGTTTCTTGAGTCTCAAGTTTTATATCTGGTTCCTGCCAACAGCCCTGTTCAAGGACACCAGTTTTAAACACTAAAAACAATAGATACAGCAAGCTCAAAAGTAAGAAAACCCACATCGAACACTATGGTTGTGGCAAATAAAACTAACTGCGCAGCTGGGCTTCCACATTTTTAACAGACTGGATTTGTGGGACACCCTACACACTCCACTCTGAAAAAGTGGTGGTAAGTGTGTATTTCTTAAGTGCTCAAGGGCTGCAAGTCTGCCTGGGAGCAGCAACACTACTGTAGCAGCAAGCAGATGCCAACACCAGCCTGTTCATGCCCCACCCACAGTACCTCATGAGCTCAAATTCTCCATCCGGTGGAATGAAGCTGATGCTCCTCTCAGAGTCAAACTTGCTGAGCCTCACACACTGGTGGAAAGTGCAGTCATCAATGGCAATTGACTGTTTGCCACTAAAAACACAAAACAGAGTTAGAGAAGCACAAGCTGAAGCTCTGGTATCTTGGTGCAGTCAAAGTCTGTCCAGGCAGAAACTACTCTACAGAGCACGTTGCCATCGCAGGTGTCCAGGAAATGGGGAGGCAGGGAGAGATTTAGGGGACAGCAGCCTCTTGGCTCAGACTTTCCTTGTTTCACCACCACAAAAATCATATTTCAGGAAGCTTGTTTGAAAGAATTTTCTCCTTCCTCTCCCCAAAGAGGAGAGAGCTTAGAAGAGCACCCTTCTGTCATAGCCAGCAACACAATGCTTGGGTCTGCCTGCCAGCAGCACTCAGTACTGCAAAGGCAACTCTGCCAACCCAAGTCTTCTCACAGCACAGTTCAAAGGAGAGAAAACACTTTCCTGTCCACAAAGCTATCCCACTGCCACACAGCCAGGAAATGCCACGTTCAGCGTCCTTCTGTTCAGAAATCTCTTCATAGCTGTTCATTTCCACACTGCCAGAAGCTGGTTTGATTCTGAACCAAATTGCCAAAACCACAATATTGTGACATACAAATCTGTATCTCTCCTAAAAATCTACAGAGCTACGACCTGTCCATGTAGGTGCACCACCCTAACCTGCCAGCACTGAACTTGTGCGGGGTACTAATTCCTGAGAATACAGGAATTATTTGTCCTAGGCCAGCCAAGACCCCTCAGCTACTGAGAGGGACCAGAAGGCAGGAGTAACAGAAGAGGCAGCAGTGTATCACTGTGGTATCTAGGCTGCCTCAAGCAGCTGGAAGCAACAGGACAACCATGCTAATACGCCAAGATAGTGTGAGCACTACAGCAGGTTCAGCTGTCCTAGGAACCACCATTACCTACACAAAGGGGAAGCAGACTGACCCCAGGCTGACTGGCTGTCTAGTTATACAACCACCAGTGGTGTGGTTTGTGCTTCAAAAGGAGGAGTTAAGTCTTTCCTAATCTGTTGCCCAGATGACAAGCAATGTTAGCCAATTAATTCCTGTTTCTTTAGAAAACAGCTGGGAAAGCCCTCTGCCTAGCACTGCTCCAGGTCTCAGGCAGGATTACTCAGGGTTGGCCTTGCCATATTCTAGATCCCAAAAAGCAACTGGCAGCAGCTGTCCCTTTTGGTCACCTTGTAACTAAATGCTTCTGGAGAGTAACATCTCCAAGCTGGAGATGCCCACTGGACAATCACAGCTGGAGAGAACCACCTACTAAGAATCCTTGTTCATCTTACTTCTGTAACAAAAACCAGCATATTTACTGGCAAAGGCAGTTAGCACAGGAGCTTTGGGACAGTGTACTGACTCTTCAAGGCCTGTGCAGTTGACATTTTCACTAGAGTAAAACCCTCACTGGGCCCATCAGCCACCTCAGGCTCATCCATTTTACTAGCTCAATTCAGGTACAGGAAAGATGGCTTAAAGGTGACAGTGAAGCGATAGCTCTTGGCTTGGTTCTGAGAGAAAAGGCAAATAGCAGCTCAGCTCCGTTTATAGGAACCATCATGGAAAGTGTCTGAGATCCAAGTTACATGCACAAGTCACACGAAGCAAGAGACAGGGGGAGAGCAGAGTGCACACACAGGTGAAGCAGATTATCTACCTTCCCAATTCACTGGGGGTCAGCAAAAAAAAAAACAACCAAGAGAAATACAGATGAGTTGCAAATGGTTAGTGAGAGGAAAGTGGCAGTCCTGTTGCTTTTATCTCTTCACCCCAAGCAGGAAAGCTAGAGAAGGTGTAAGAGCTGTTTTCACCTTCAATGTGGGTACTGACTGAGGTGCAGCTGGGAGGGAGAGTAGCTGGGCTCTGGGAAAGGATGTGCCTGCAACTCACACAGCCACTGATCACCTGTCATCAGCAGGAGGGGCTTCCCCAGTTTTTGTCAGCTGTTCTACTTTGTGGGAACAGTCCAGGTAAAGCAGGCAGAATTTCACTATTCCTTGCAAGCACTGCTACTGCTTTTATGATTAACAGCCTCTGCACTGAGGAGAACTGCTAGAGATACAAAAAATCCATCTTGGGGAAGTGTTTCCAAGTGCAAGAACTCTACACTTAAAACTATGTTTGAATCTTAATACTTAAAGAGCTGTAGAGAAGCCCTCTGTATTGAGGCCCTCAGGCTGGTAGCTTGCATGACAACTTATCTACCCAAAGTTAGCAGTACCATCTGAAGGGAAGAAAAAAACCCAGCTTTTTGTCTGTCAGATCAGAACAGCTATTGAGGGCTGCCCTTTCATGGGAGTCCCTGGTGGCAAGTTGTCACCAGGTCCAAGACCTCTTACCTTTTCCCCGTTTCATCCGCAGTCCCTTTGCCCTGTTTTTCAATGACAATCTTGTCATTCATGCCAAACTTGCACTCTGGCATTCCACTCAGATAACTCTTCATCACCACTCTGCCAGAGACATGGGCACTCAAAACCTGACCTGGTTAGAGAAGATCACAGTTCAGAACACTTACAGGAGTTACCACTCAGAAACCCTGAGCGAGAGAAGGACGCCAGCTCAACACCTCCTACTTACCCTGTGGGGACATTAAGAGATTCACACTCTCCAGCACATCAAGAAAGAGTTCATTGCGACGGTATTTGATTCCTTCACGTCTCCATCCAATCTGTCCAGTCACCTGGCTGGTGATCTGGGACTGCTCTTCCTTAGTCTGAAGGGAAGAAATGACATCTTAGACATAAATAAATTCCTCTAAATAAATTCAAATACTAAGAAACCTTGCTCTAAATCTAAGAGCAAACACTTGCCATTTATTTCACATAAATGCTTTTGTCACTTAAGATAAAGGTACTGTCACACCTCGCATGATTTGATCATTCCCTCCCCAGAACATCAAATTCTATGCCTAACCAAGAACTGCCCAGAGCAACAGCAAGGAAAGTTCCTCTGCTTTGTTAGCATTAGGCTACATCTTAGTGCAGGGAGGCATGGGCTCCACCAATGGCATTCAAATCATGTCTCAGACTGTCACATCAATCCATATTAAGCAGAGAAGCTTAACATGGATTGATGTAGCAGTTCACACCCTTATCCAATATGAAACCCCAGGGCTACAAGAGAGCTAATCCCCAAGGCCTGTTTCTTAATAAGTAAAGTCATTAGAGTTACACACCAATGCTAACCTAACATGCATCTAACAGCACCCAGGCTCTAAGCCTCCAAAAAGCACCAAGGGTTGTGTTAAGAGGCACAGAGAGGTTTCCTACCTGATGCTACAGGTGGGGTCCAGTCACACGCAGAAAGTCAAGAAGTAGGTATATAGCAGCAAGTGCAGTGTAGACAGGGTTAACAGGCAAGCAGGTCAATAGCAAGAAAAGGGAAGAAGGGAGAAAGAGGCAGATTAGGCTTAAGGCTACCTGAGGACAGGAAAAAAGCAGGTCAGCTCTTTGTTAATTAGGTAGCTAATTAGCACAAAAAAAATGAAGGGTTTTGACCTTTAGCTCCCTGCAGGAAACCCAGCACTCCAAGCAGTGAAATGGATTTTCAGACTTGGCCCATTATGGACAATCCAAATATAAGGTGGAGCAGAGGGAGAGACAGGCAAAACACCACTTCCAATAATCTTTCTATGCAGAGCAGACTCATGCTGGTGTTCCTAATGCAAATCCTGGATGTTTACCATGTCACGGATGCCCGGACTCTGGGAAATACCAGGCACTTTGGGTCCTGTATAAAGTGATATCCTTGCTAATTCTGCTCTTCCACAACAACTGCACAACACACAAGTGGGTTCTCCCACAGCAGCCCTTGCAGTGGGCCCACAGGGTGGCAGTACACGATCTCAGCTTCACACAGGCTCTTGCCACAGACACGGTCACTTTCTGAGCAAGCACAGCCATTGTCATATTATCTAAGAGACAGTTTTATAGTCCCCTGAGAACTGCCTAGGTAAGTGCTCAATACAGTACACAAAGCACCTCTCTTGTCTGTCCCACAAAAAAAGCACTGCCTTATCTGCCTTGTTCAATGCTTTGTTCAGGCTTTAGAGGAACACGTCGATTTAATACCCAGTGCTCTGGCTTCCAAAGAGACACTGATCATATGATGACATTCTCATCTCCTGCAACAGCACCAGTACCATGAACCTACACTTACTCTGCAAAGTGACTGGATGGATCTGGAAGCAGCTGCTGAAGTTGAGACCACCCCGCTGCATGAGTATTCCCTAAGGGAGGCACTGAAGGCACCTGGATCTGGAGTTTCTCAGGCACAGGTGCTTCCCAGAGCTGGACAAGTAAGTCAGCTAAAGTGGCCCAAGAATACCCACCTTGTGCTGAGTTGCCAGCATGCTGACTAGGTTATAGATAGCCAGCTACCAGCAGTTTCCCGGGATCTTCCAGCTGGTGGCGGCCCTCTGCCCACTTTAAAAAGTTAACACCAGCATTTTAGTGCTAAAGAGTATCTATGGTTTGGGGAAACACTGTAACTAAGAGTTGACCAACTCACATGCCCAGAAATCACTTGGAAGGGAAGAAAAATACAGTGTACATCTAGTTAATGAAGTCTGGACAAATGCAGATAGGATCTTAAGAGTGAGAACAGTACATGAAGCACAGCTACCTCAAGCTGTAAGAGCAAGGTTTAGCCTCTGTTGGAGAAAGATATCCAAGCCAATGACTTCACCAGTTCTGCAACAGGACATCAGCACAGCCTAGAGTCCTGCCATTTGAGTAGTGGGCTACTTCAAGTGCAGGGACTAGAAGTAAAACTATGCTGTATACCAACACCTTTTAAAACCTGTGTGGCACATCACTTCATTCCCAGAGCGCACAGCTATTTCACTGGCAAGCAGTGCAGCAGTTTCAGAAACACTTTCAAAGAGAATAAAGCAGATCTTGTATTCCAAGGTCACTTGCCCTGGAAAGACCACTGTAGCCATACAGGGAGGGCATTCAGAGCACAGCAGCTCAGTACGCCTCAAATCTTTCATTGAGAACAAAGTCAAAAAGTCGAGTTTGGAAAGTCTGCCATAAGTGGATTTTGCTCCTTAAATTCTGCAGGACACAAGCCCAAGGAAAGCATCATCAGGAGCTAAGCAAAGATAGGGAACCACTAAGACCCAGGTTTTGGTCCTGCGTACCTGTGTGAACTGGCTCGAAGTCAATGAGGAGCTGAAGGCCACAAGTACCAGAGTAGAGAGCAGACAAGGAAACACGGAAGGTACTGTTTCAACTGGTGCCCTTGCCATCCTGTGCCTGCAATGGATTACTTCTGCTTTTTGAACTGGGCTGCACAAAATTCCAATACTGAGCAGAAGAACTGCTTACTCGTGTAAAGCTCAGAGCCAAACTCCTCTTTGTAAGGAAAGGACTAAACCTGCTGTTGAATTAAGCATGATGCTGTGACAGTGGTCTGCACACAAACAGCACAAGGCTTTGTTAAAACCAACAAAAGCAAAAAAAGAGCACAGGAAGGAAGTGAGGGCGGTGGTTAGTTTTGAGTTTTTCTAGGAACAGGAGCTGACTCAGCTATCTTTAGTGCTAACTGCCCAAATTGTCAGACTGCAGAAGGCCAGAGATTTACACTAGGACTCGTGATGGGGATTGAGACCGGATGCACTCACATCTGGCCTTGTTGCAAAACAGTTCGCTGTTCTAGCGGGAAGTATGTTGCTCAGGGGCAGCTTCTCTCTCACCTCCTCTTGAAATGAAGTTAGTCTTGCTACTAGATTAAAAGTTTAAAAAGGAATTCTCAGGCAATCAGTGCTGATGAACTGAGTTGAAACAGAGCCCCCAGAGACTCTGACCTCTGCTGACCTAAACAAGAACAGTCACCATGCAGGCTCTTGCTTAGCCTTTTGCTTCTGTTTGTACCTGAGCCTGAAGCTTTACTCTGCCACAGACAGCTTGAGTACAGACTCCCAGCTTTTTTTCCCTGACTCATTGCTATGCAGGGGAGAGGACTGAGTTTTAGGCTAGGTCCTCATTACTGACTTGCACAGCTGTGTCAGATGGACAAGGTGGACAATATTGCTTGGGGACATGAGAAACAGACTATGAGTTTCCTTTGAATTCAGAGGTTGAGCACGAGCTTACGAGATAGGAAGCCTAGTTTTGAGGACTGTACCTGGAGTAGGATTAGAACTAGTTTAAACACATTCCCCAAACCAGTCCAACTAACCATCTTTTTCCCAACACGTCCTTTATCTTCTAACCCCATGTAAACTTTGTTGCAAGGGTTAATACGGTGCTAAAAGCACAGCAGAGATTCTCATCTCTAATGTAAGAAAGCTCAGGTTGTACTGACTCTGACCTGCAAAGATGTTACAGGCAGAGACAGAGCAACATGAGCTTCCTGACTAACAGCAATATTCACAGGGCTGAAGAATACTTCATTATAAGGTAGGCATGAAATCCTGACAGCTCAAAGCACTGAAGGCTGGTGGAGAACAGACCTGCTCAGTGAGATTCACACACAAAAGAGCTACTTCTGGTTCAGCAGGTAGATTTGTTTATTCTCTCAGAAGTTGACAGAGAGCAGAGCTTGAAGACAGCAATCATTTACATGCAAGGGACTGGGCATTATCCTAGCTCTGGGCTCTTCCTCCTGCAGCTTATCGTGTGCCAGGGAACATGAGGTAACACAGCGCAGGGACACCTAGAACAAGGTGCCACTGAGATACACCCCTGCCAGGGTGTTCTCAATCTATTCAGGCACCTTCCCTCCATACAGGTCAAATGGTTAGATGGTAATTAAGACCATGCTCTCTTGAACAGACTTAGACAAAATTAACCAGCAGAGCAGTGCTGTACCCCAAATTCCTCTGATTACCTGACTCTTGATGCCTTGCTGAGTGATGAAAGTCTTCAGGGCCCCTGTTTCAGAGTTCTGAGGATAGCCAAAGTCCAGGATTTCTACAGAAGGGTAAAAGGTTAGTTCAGAGCTACAAGGTATAAACACATCAACTGTGCTAACCATTCCTATAAGGAGAGAGGCAACTAGTGCACAGATACTGCTTACATATTGAATTTCTGGATAAGTTGCTGTAGCATTCCTTACCAAGAGAAAAGAATCATTCGTGCCACACCAAGTTCCCAGAACAATACTTTGGAGTCGAGGGGTGGTGGAAAACTGTCCAAGCGATGAATTTACCAGTTTTTAAACACAACCACACCTCAGGACTAAATATCAACTAACCTAGCCATGTGCACAGAGCACAATGAGGAGTTTTTCCAAAAACATCCAAGGGACAATAGAGAGTTTATCCAACACCACAGAAATTTCATCTTTGCAGGTTTTTTTAAGTTTTGTTCTTATGAAGATGTAATAAAACCCAAAACCTAAAACAACAGCTGAGTAGTGGCACTGCAGGATGAGTGTGGGAGGGAAACAGATGTTAACTACACACAGTGCACTCAACACCTACGCCCCTCAAAGAGGAAGAGAACAACCCACAAGAGATTCAGAGGGGAAAGAAGACCACTAACATGATACTGAGCAACACCACACTGGGAGGTTTGATCTCACTGTGCCTGCTAGGAGACAGCACTGACGGACCAAAGCAGAGAATGGGCAGTCTCTTAGTCTGCCCTCAGAGAACAGGGAAAACATCAGTCACTGTGACCCTTGGCTAAGAATCCCAGGACACACATGCGTGGTGCCTTGTCTGGAAAACAAATTGAAATATAACTAATACAAAGTGCTCACAATATGTGAAACAGGGGCAGCTCAAGGGCAACCTCCACAAGCAGGCTGATATCACAAGCAGCTGAAGGGACACTATTATTAATCTGTGGTGAAATTTGGAGCTGTATCAGTGGGGGAGGTAGGGCTGGGACAGAGCACGCTGCGTTTTATTGATTTCCTTCTGTTCAGAATTGAGCCCAAAAGAGAGTCCTCTTTATACACCTCAGGGTAAGGAAAGCCTGACATCTACACAGGATCCCCTCAGAAGCTGAGCTCCAGTACCAGCTGTCTCAGTTGTACAAATGCACAGCTCCCAACACTTCAGGCAAGTGAATCAGCACAAGGCTATGGGCTTGAGGTACCATCCACATTTGCAGTATATGTGGCATGAGAAAGCAGAACAAGTAATTTTGAACTCTGCCACACACGTTAAAAATACTTCAAAGATTATTACTACATCATACTAAGCTAAGGATTTCAGAATGACCAAGTGCAACATGCCATAGTAGATAAGGGAAACATCTCACCATCCAGCAGCTCATAGATCAGCACGAAGTTGTTCTTTATGTTCTCCTCACTGATCTTCCCAAAGTAGGCAGTCATCACGTCACACATCTTGTAGAGAAACTCGAACACCATGGCAGCGTTGACATTCTGCTTGGTGACAGCAGCCAGCCAGATGTTGGAGCGCTTGACATGGAAGAAACTTGTGCGGGCGATGTTGGTGACAGGAGAGCGCACCTGCTGCCGTGCGTGGATGACATTGACACGGAAGGCGTCCACGGCATTGCGCCTACGAGAGCACCACCAAAGACAAGTCAGCACAGCGAACGTGAAACCAGCTGGCCGCACAGTTCTGCTTATGTCATTATAGTAAGATACTGAGCTACACACACCAAGCTCACCTAGGAAGGGTGCCTGGGGATGTCTCTAAGAGGGACAAGTGAAGGCTCTGAGCAGAGTTAGACACTAAATTCTGCACAAGCTCAAGGAGAGAGAGTGCTACTGGTCTCTAGGGAGCTTTGGACTACAGTGTAACTGTAGTCAGAAGGAGAAGCAAACCTCCATCTGGAGTAAGATGGCAAAGAAACTTTCCCTTCAATTAATTTTGACAGCACTCCCAATTGATTGCCATAGCTGGAAACAAACACATTAGCAACTTACGGCTCGAAGAGTCCAGTTTTGACCAAACACCTAATTATTGTCTATTCTGCATGCCCAGGCCTTCACAGTCTTGCCCCAAAGCAAGCTGTAGTCTCTCAAGATACGTGTCAATGGCAGTTGCTCCCAGAGATACAATCAAGGAAGAAACAGCAGAACTTGCCCGGGTCACCCAAGAGATGTCAGTGCCCAGGTACTCTCCAGAAGGGAGCTTTAGTTCTCAGATCCATCTCACCTCCCTACCCCACACACCTTGGAGGGCAGGCTCAAAGCAGCAGGAGGATTAGGACCACCATTGGCTTTCCAGTTACACGTCACCTCAAGACTGCTCTGCTTCAGGACAGGTGTCTTGCATCTGGACTCAGAGTCCCCACAGTGCAATGTGCCAGCAGTACTGCATGGTCCAGAACCATTTACAGTCAAGGGTTCTGCCCAGTGCTGAAAACGTGCTGTGCAAGCTGACCACAGGTGCTGCCCTCTTTGATCCAAACTGTCTATACACTAGCAACAGGGAAAAAAACCCTCCTTGCTAAACAGGGATTACGAGTGACATTCTGGATGCCAGCTCTTGCACACTGGTCTCCTTATCATGTAACTCCAAGTCAGAATAAACTTCCCAAATTAAGTCCACCAATCCTGAGAATACAGGAAGGAAGCCCAAGTGCTTTATATGACAAGACCAAAACTTAAAGCAACAGTCTACACACAAAGCCAAGACTCATTTAGTCGTGCTTTATTACTCATACTCTCAGACACTCTGTAGAACAGGGGGTCTGACTGCAGCATCAAGGCCATGGTACTGATTATGCAGAAACATGTTTGAGAGCAGACAGTAATATCATCCTTGCAAGCAAGGATACAGGCATACAAATGCTTGTAAGCACTGAGGGTTGTCAACAATCCAACACACAGTTCCAAGACAGAAAACAAAGGATATTCAAAGGAACATATGCTACCACAGCAGGTGTTTGCTCCTTGAAGGTCTGGGGACATATGTAGAAGTTTCATCAGTAAACATGCTCCCCCATAAGCAAAATTCTGGCTTTCGAATACTTCTCAGGTTTTATTGCTCCAGAAGATTTTCAAGTTGGAGTTAAATTAGTATTTAATTTCTACTTTAGTTTTTCCATAAGAAAGTAATTTAATCTACTATAAAATAACAATATCTAAAAGCCCCAATCCTCCCCTCCAGTAAGCCTTGCAAGGAAATTTCAGCTTGTTCTGGAGCATTAGCCCTCCCAGCCTCAAGTTCTAACCCCCTAGAAGTAGCACAAGAACCAGTCACCAGACTGGTGCACACTAGAGGAGAAGCCTCAGGTCAGGGAGGCTTTGCTAGCACACCAGGTGCCCACTGTGCCAGTTGTGGCCTACCACGCGTCTCTTACCTATTGCTACAGCAGCCAATGAGATGGGATGGACAGAAATGGCGCCAGCGGAGAAAGGAGGAGTGACAGCAACAAGAGAAAGGGTTAGAAACACACACACAAGGCACAATGAATCCAAAGAGATAAGAAGAGACCAAACAGCACCCCCTCCCCCTGCTCCTTGGCACAAAAGGCCAAGGTGGTATTGGATGGACAGTAACAAGCTACAGCAGCAACGAAGCCCTCGCAAGGTACAACACTGACATGCCACGGTCAGGCTGTCAGCATGGACAGACTTGTGTTTGGCTGAACTTTAGGGCTAACTGGGCATTTAGTCCAGGTGAGCTGCACCTGTATCACATCAGTGATAGCCAGTCTGCTCTGCTAATATAGGTAGCAGGCCTTGGTGTGGAAAAACCCCGAAGCCTCAATCAGAGGCATCACCTGGGGACTGCAGAGTATCAGGTATCTTCTTCCCAGTCTGCCTCACGACAGGGCTACAAGTCTGGGTGGGAATTTCTATGACAGTACTTCTCATTTGAAGGTGTTTGGGTCGATGCTTTCTGGTTTGGTCCAGCCAACAGGAAATACAGCAAGTTTGATAGAGCTGGAGAACATCTGGAGAGATAGGGCACATCCTGCAGATTCAGACACTGCTCTATCCAGCTTGCACCTTTTCCTTAAGGATCAAGAGCCATGAAGCTGACATGATGTGTTAGAAGCTCAGAAACCAAACACCTATTACATTTAAAGTGCATGCAGTTTGTCATGTAAGCTGCTCAGTTTCAAATAGTTTAAGTTTTATTACATATCTGCATTCTTAAATGCAGGTAAGTTCCCCAACGACTAAGTCACTGAAGAACAAGGCACTCAAAAATTACAGCAGAGCCCTCCATGGTATCCTGAATTAAACGCATGGTGTTTTGCCTTTTTTTTTTTTTTAATAAGGCTGCTTATACATGCAGCTAGCTGCTGTACGGACAGATGCGCTACATGCACCAAAGCCATTCTAAGTCGCAAGCAAAGAATGTTCAAATTTTGTGGTACTTCTGCCTTTAACAAAGTCAAAAGAAGGATATCCTCATTGTTTGTCACTTTGGTCATTACATCTGAGCTAGTATGTGCTTTTCAAGGCCCTTAAACTGTGCAAGGGGAGGTGTTCTCACAACTATAGATGATCTTTAATATCTCCCAATTTAGAAACTGAGGCTTTAGAATGCCAAAGGCAATGGCCAAGACCAAGGAGTCTTATGGGTCCAATCACTCAAGAAGATAGGGAGCAGTTACATTGGTTTCCTACTCAATTACTTGCCAACAAGCAGGATGGGTTCAACCCTCAGCACCTCAGAACTACTGCTTAGGAACTAAGAACTGTGTAGTATGCTAGAAGTCTATTACTCAGTTGTTTGGTTAGAGACAGAACTCCTACAGAGTTGAATACAAGCTACAGTATCATGGCTATTCCTTTCCCTACCTCCCACTGAGGGTTAGGATATGAAAAGCTTTTAAGCAGACCTGACATTAACGCTAATATTCAGACTAGGAAATTGAAAGACTCTCAGTTTCTTGATTACACCACAAGATAAGACACAGCCACTTTGTAACAATATCTGTAAGGCTACACGTTTAAAAAAATTCCGAACCAGCACTGAAGGCCTGTTTGAGAAGAAATCCAGCACCTTGGGGAGCAAGCTCGGTTAACAGCCAACACCAGCTTCACCTAAGTCACAAGACTGACACTTTCTCAAGAACTGAACGGATGATTTCACTCAAGGGAACACCAGCTCTTCAAGTCCTAGAGAAAACACTCGAATACTTCTGGCACTCTGCCAAGTGAAAAAGTTAAGATAGGATCAGGCAGGAAATCCCATTTTCTAGCTTTGTCTGGCCAGCCAGCAGGAAGTACTTTATCACGTACTGAACATAAGGCACTCACTTTGTAAGAGAAATGAGCCAAGATAAAAAGCAATAGAAGATCACGTTAAAAATACCTACTTTGCATCTCCACAGCCATAATGCCATTTAAATTAAAAGGCCTTCCTGAATAAACATCAGTTTGAGAACTATCTTGTAAGTGTTTCAAGTTTGCATACAACAACAAAAAATTTTTGCCAGAAACTACAGTGAAAGTGTCCCTAGCCCCCATTCGAAACATTCTCGGAAGTTACCTATAATCCAGACTGGCTAGGCTCAGTCACTGTGATACCAGCTTTACAAAGTCAATCCTGTCATAAGAATTGCTGTGAAGAGCTTCAGCTAACAAATACTGAAGACTGATGAAAGTTTGCACAGTAGAAAAGAGGCAAAACATCATAACCACTGGCTTTCTGCTTGAGAAATAGAATGCTTCCATGGCTCAGCTATGTGTGGCAGTCCTGGAATAACTCAGACAACCTTAGAAGAGCTACTTTGCCTTAGCTGACCTAGAACAAGCCAAGAGATGTAAAAGCTCATTAGGTGAAGCCTCATTACAGACACTGTGTTGACTACTCCCTCAATGAAACAATACAAGCCTTGACTAGCTACTAGTTCTACCTCAACTCTTAACCTCCACTAGACAATCCATAACCAGAAAGGACATACTCTTCAGACCAGAGCAGTCTGAAGGCAGACTGGCTTAACAGTTTTTTGTAATTTATGGCAACAAGTTATTTCACAGCACATGCTACCATTAGTCATTGTGGAGACCTGGTACAAACTATTTTTTCCTAATCTTGCCTGAAGGCTCTCTCTCACTGAACTTTGAATTAGCACCTACCACAGCTCTGCTTCCGTTAGCTCTGTCTTAACTCTGCCAACCTAATTACTAACTTCCACCTAATGCCTGGCACTAATGAAAACCCACTAGGAAGAGTACTGTTGTGCACAAAACCCTTAAAGTTAAGGTTTTCAGCCCAAGCAGCACCATCACTTATGGTTCCCTACAGCACTATCCACTGCCTACAAGACACCATATTTTTAGTAAGATACCTTGTGGGAACTAGCAGCGTAAGGGTTGCACAGATCCAGTCTAAGTGAGCATCATAACACTTGGGGGAAGTGCAACAAGACACCTACAACCTACTGAAGGTTTTCAGGGCTTCCCACAACTTTAGTTACCCAATGGATGTAAACTTTTCACACACAAGGCTGCCATACAAAGCTGGGGGACAGAAAGCCAACTGCACGAGTACAACCATGGTTACTATGAGACTGCTTGCAGATAAAACTTTCCAAGACCACAGTCTCCTGCATGCCTGTACTTGACGTTAGACATCAGTGCCTGAAACTAATTCAGAGCCCTGACCGTAGTGTATGGCAGACAGTTCTCACATTACTGCTCCTGTAAAGTTTTAGTGATTACAGTGAGGTAGGCTCCCACAGTGACAGTCCATGTTGCTGAAGCATTTGGAATAATGGCCAGATCTCCACCATCCAAAAGAAAGTCCCAGGTTTGGCTGCAGGCCATCCTTCACTGTAGGTGACCAGGGCTTAAATTTCTTTTTTCTAAGCTAAGCCTAGAGCAGCAAGTTGAGTTGCAGTCTTACATGCATGCACAGCTAATGCAGAACAAAGCAGCTCTGGGTTGTTTACTGCACCAAAATGAGACAAAAATGCAAAGACCAGGGATGCAACAGAAGCACTTACCCGATGTCATCCCGGTAGACACGAGAGATTAAAACCTCTCCTTTGTGATTATAGATGAACAAGCCTCCGATCATGATGGAACTTTAGTCTTCACTTCCCATGTTGCTTAATACCTGAAGCAAGAAAGAGCATATATTAGTAGGCTGCACAGAAACAATTTGTAGCCAGGACTAAAGCTTAAAATTGGCACTGAAATGGAAGCTGTCTTACTTCTCATTCCAAAAATCAGCATGGACAGATCAAGCCTCAAGGACAAGTATCCAAAACATTCACCCTTGAATGTGAGGAAAAAACACAGGCCTAGAACTACAAGCAAGTCAAAGACCCCTTATTTCTACTATAAAGTGTCTATCTCCCTAATGACTGAGATACAAATCAGATGCAATTTGTAAGTCTTTTTGCATGCAGTTCACACAAATGTCTGACATGTCACCAAGCCTACCACCATACGACAAGGGGTTCCTAGCAGCAAGTACATCTCTGTTTATTACCACTTTTACATACTTTTTACATATCAGTGTAGGAGCCTTTGCTAATCCGTAGCAGCCATATTGAGTCACACCTCAGAATTCAAACTGAGAGCCATTTGGCCACAAGATACCACTGGAGTGGGAGGTCACAGTCATGACCCACTTGAACTGGGAGATAGTCCCTCAGAAGCTACCCTCCGAAATGGCTAATTTTCTCTTTCTTCAAAGAGAAGATTTCTTTGGAGAGAGCTACAAAGCTGGTAGACATTATTGATACAAAAGACTTTTAAAAATGTACAGCTACTTCACCAGATCCATTCGTGGAGTCTTATGCACTCCTATTCACTCAGGTCAAAATCCTAATACCCACAGCAGCAACTGCTTGGTTGGCTTAGTCCCAGGAAGAGAACTGCAACTGTGACAGGGCAGGCCTTGGGGTGATCACACAGGTACTGCTTATCTTGGGCACTGCAGAGCATTAGATAACAACCATCTGCACACTGCTGTTTGGGTGGGTTAGCCTACATCCACTGGTCTTGGCTGGGTGAAAAGGATAGGGAGAGGCTGACCTAGAGACAGATGCTGACAGTGAACCGATATGTGTCTGCTCAGGAACGCTGCAATGACAAAGTTAAAGTGACCCAGCCTTGGTCATCTCAAAGGTCAGGAAAAAAAGAGAATACAAAACCAATACACACATCAGAGGCACTAAAGGACTTCTGGATTATCAAGAGTAATGTATCCTCTAGAAGTTACATCCAATAAACTACAGTAGCTGCCCATTTGAAGGAACTACTGCAGATGTGAGTTCTGTGCTAAACCAAGATTTATAGCGCAGCCACTAATTCTAATTTCAGCAAGACAAAAAAGAAATTTTAGATGTCCTAAGCCTTTACACCAACATTTTTAGCTACATCTAGTGAGTCCTCAAAGAATAACACTACTCATACTTCTCCGCTATAGGTCTTCAGCTTCCAGATGGCTGCTTCTGCTTATTAAAAAGAAAAAAAAAGAGCCAAAAAGTTAGCTGTTAAGTCAAAATAGAAAGAGGCAAGCAGTTTTCCCAAAGCTAAGTAGTGAGCTTTCTGGCTTTTATTCCCACATTCTGCTGGTCAAGTATCCCTGGCTACTATCAGGCTGCCTTCTGCCACTTGTCAGTGGCTTCCTGTGGCACTGTCACCAACATTTTTTCATGTCTGAGACTCCATCTAGCACAGAAGAGCTTTTTAAATACGTTTTTCTTCCATTCCCAATTGTAACACCTCATAACTTCGGGATACGAGTATTTCATTTACTTCTTGGATAAGTCCTTGTAACCAAACCTATTAAGACAGAGGCGGCACACAGTCCAAGATTCCCATGTAGTTAGAGTGGGAAAAGCCTTTTGCAGCTGCTCACTGTCTCATGACCAAGGCTACAAACTGTAGCAGTATCAGCATCCCCGCAGCAGAAGAGAATCCCACTGGTCAACTGAACAAACCCAATTGCTCAGATTTAAGAAGCGGCTGTACCACAGACTCACAACTACTTACACACAGCACACACAGCCCTAACAGGCATGAAAAGGCCACGGAGAGGTAACGTGCAGAGCTGGAACCCAAAATACGGAGAATTGAACACAGCTGCCCAACAAGACAAGCAGATGCTGAAACATTTGCAAGGTCATTCACACAGGCCAAACAATGAAAAAAATGAGAAACATTATGACAGTGAAAGCAACTTGTTACCTCCTCTAGAAAATTCTTTCCTATTTACTAGTTTTTTCATTCCAGATAAGAAACAAGCATGTGTTTTCAGACTGCTGCAGTGCTGGCTTCCACATTCAGATATGGACTATTGCAATCAAAGGTGAAGAAGCGTTCCCGCATTCTCTTTAAGACTTGCATTGTACAAAGCAGCTTCCTGGAAGCTTATGCAACCAGGCAAAGCTGGATCATAAGAATCCTACAAACTCTTTGCAGAAGAATCCTAGAAAGCACAGCCTAGTCTTAAAAAAAAAAAATAATCTCCCTCTTGGGTTTTAATGCTGCTTAAGTTATTTGTTTCACTATTTTTAGTATGAAGGAAATGTCTGCTTTGATGAGCAACAGGATCAGACATGCAGCATATACAAGACAAAGCCTCCTGCCAGCACGACAAGCCAATCGCTTTTTGAAAAAGCCTTGATTTGAATATTTACTAGATTACTATAAAGCATGTAGAAGATTGCTGATCAAGCTTTGCATTAGAAATTAAAAGCCTTCTCTTAGGAAGATCTACAAACTTTAAATGTTGACTGAAATAACGATGCCATGCTTTCTCATGTGTTAGGTTAAAACATATTCTGTAACAGCTTTGCTGAAGTTACAGGCAAAAAAAAGTCAGCATTTTTAATTGCATCACAGTATCAGGCAGCAGAGTCAATTGCTTCCTCATCTTACATGTTAGTAAAAGCATGTTAGATGGAGAGTAGATAGACCATGATGCAAAGGCTTTCAGTCTTTAAAAAATTCTTCATCAATGCAACAAAATGCTAGGCTTCTTCCTTATACAAAATATACCAGGAGATGAGTTCAAGCTTCAGACTTCCCATGCAAAGTTAGCTCCTGGTTCCACCTTCATTGGCACATTTAAGAGCTGTATTGGTTCATATTGCAGAGCTATTGCTCAGTGTCTTATCTCCAGCGTTGCCAACAAAGAGACAGTCAGGTAACAGAAGAGGTCAAAAAACCACAAAAAAACACTCTCCAGGAGATTCTCCTGCAATAGAGTATTTCAGAGCTCTCGATGGATCTCTTAAAAAATATTTGTCCAGCTTCCTCTCATCAGCAGCATCCCAGGGCAAAAACAAACAAACCAAGAAACCACACTACAATTTTTTATAACAACTGTACAAAACACCCTCCTTTTTGTTTTAAGCCTCCTTTTTCTTCCTTCTCCCAGCTTTGTCTAGTGGCCTCCAGTTCAAGTATAGGAAGAAGCAATTAAGAACTAGACCCCATACTCTATCTCCAGGCCACTCAGAATTTTTCAAATCTCCACTCCATCACACCTTTTCCAGAATGAGATGTTCCCACCTTATTCAGTTGCTCTTCAAAGGAAAATTGCTTTATGCTTTCGTCATTCTCAGTGCCTTCCTCTAAACACTTTGATTCTGGAAGTGAGCACAAAACTGCACAAGTTGTTCAAAGTGTAAGCAAAGCACAATACAGACAACATGATAATCATACATAGCCCTCTTTGATCTTCTCCTAGCGGTTCTCAATATTTCACTTACACTTTCAAACTCAGCAAGAAGCTATTTTGTCATCTGTCCTAACTCCAGGATCACACCGAAAACACATGCAGTATAAACCCATTGCTGCAGTCCCATCTAATGGCATCAGAGAACAAGGAAGTTTCAACCACACAAGGTATTTAACACAATTATAAGCAGATCTCCCTTGTCTGATCAACTTCTGCAGTTCAGCATCTTGAAGAGTTCCAAGCATCACAAGCATAGACAGCACAGTGGCATCTACACAACTTACAGCAAGTTCAGTTTGGTGCAGGGCTGCTCTCTGTCAGCCTTCACCAAGCTTGCCCATGATGGGAGTTCAGGGAACATGGACAACATTCCAGTCTTTTGCCCAAACCTTCTATTACATCTCTTCAAGACACAAGATCAGAGTGACTACACTCCCTCTCTATGACAGAATTACTTCCATCAGCTAATGGAAGCATATCCACACAGCTGGAAACTCGAGAGGTGGAATAAGTAGCCCAGAGATCTATGAACAGAGAGCAAAGCTATACAAAGGGCAGAATGCAAAAGAAAGCTGCTTAAAGCTCAGCAAGAAGAACGGCTCTTTAAGATGACAATGGCTCTCCTTGAAGTGGCTGCAGTGAAAATAAGCCTGCTTTGTTTTGATCCTCCTTTGTGTTTCAAGTTCCATAGATACTCTCCTTTCAACTATTTCAAGGTTACATCGTAACTAGAATGAGGATTTTAGTGGTACAGTTCAGACACAGTACAATCTTCCACATATTTTAAAATAATTAATAGTTTTCTTTACAGATCAGCTTTGAAAATGAAAGATCCTAGTGCTTGCAGTGGTTAAAAACTGCAGGGAAGAGGGTTGAAATTAATTTGAGACTGACATTCAGTGACTCATGGCTGCTGGAATCAGAAGGTCTCAGAATAAAAAATCCAGCACAGGAGATGGGTTCATCTGCTCCCTGTGCATTAGCGACATGACTCAGAAAGCATTGCTCAACCAGCTTTCAATGACTCATTCTGCTCCTCTCCACAGTCAGCCTTTTCTACAGAGCTTGCTCTACACTGCTTCTGAGTTTCCTCAGCCTAATACCTCTCACTGTCAGACACAGCTTAAGAGCAAAGCCCACCACTTCTTCAACTGTTTACCACCAAGTGCCTGGAAACCAATATGACTCTAGCTGGAACCTTTGGGGTAATGATCCATCAACTGCATTTTTAGAGCTTTGCAGCTCCTCTCCTCCTGTTTCACCAGCTTGAACATATGGCAACCTGCTCCACACTGGTAGTTACAGCCCTGTTTTCTACTTACAGTATGGATGGATTTATTCTAGTTAAGGTACACGGATGATCCACATGTATGCTGAATTCACACCAGTTGGTGAGTAATCACCTTAATTTAGGAACAACAGCCCTCTCCCAATACACTCTGAATTCTTCAAGCAGCTGCTGAGGTAGATGTAACATCTGAATGCAGCTCCTACAAATACCTAAGGCCAGTAGGCTTCCTGCCCTCCTGCCAAGTGCTCACATTCCCATATACTTCCATTTCAACCCATAAATAGAAAAAGAGCATGAAGGGCATCATAGACAGACCACATATTTGTATATATGCTTATAAACCCATCAGGAGCTAAAATGACATGGAAATGACTTTTCAGAATGCCTTTTTACTCAAGTGAAGATGAGAGCATTAAAATATTCCTTTAGAGCAACTGTGGCAAAGTTACAGCATTACAACAGCCAGCCACCAAAAAAAAAGAGTACATGTATAAAAACGAAGGCTGGGATGAAGATTTTAATGCATTTCAGTAGTTACATAACAGAAAAGCAGCAGGATTAGCTGGGCCTACAATGACTGACATGGTAACATGCACTTTCCTAGGAATCATGCATACTTGCCTCAAATCATGTCTCAGTGCTCCCACTGTGCAGGGCATGTGCATTAAGCAACCCTCTCTCATACCACCAGGACATGCTGGATGAAGCCCCAGAAGTCAGTCTGCAGCAGGTGAGCTGCAGACCATAACCAAGGGAGTCCAGAGAAAGATAAAGACACAATAAAGCACAGTATCTGAAAACCTGCTTTTGTCCACTATGATTCTATCATAGATGGAAAATGCTCTGTTTATTAGGTCTGACCTAAAAACAGGTGGTTCCCCAAAAGTCAGACTTCGTCCTTTCAGGCCTACATTGTGCCACCCACTTGGAATGCATGGATGAAGTCAGCAGCACAAGGTCAGGCAGCAGGATCCTGTTGCTGGACTGCCAGCTTCATACATTGTGGGATACAAGTTGCTGGACTGCGAGCTACCTAGTGAAATGATGAACTAAACCTGCATTTATCAAATGGAGATACAGCAGCCTGTGAGAGCCCGGCATTCCTCTTCCATTTCCTCTTCATCAGTTCTGACTTAGAATAGCTGTAGAAAAATGAACAACATGCAGCACAGAGCTTTCTTAGACTAAACAAGGCACAAGTAAGGAATCAACTAACCAGCACAGTTTGTTCCCTCCGCAGCTGTTCATTTGTATCTGCAGCAACTCTTTCAGAACCACCACAGCACACAGTACCAATGCTGTAGTTTCTGTCCAGTGCATTAACCTCCCATGGTCTCTCTACGAGAGAAGTCACAGCATCACACCAGCAGTAAGACACAACTGTAGTATGGGTCATCTGTTCATTAGGGTATGAAAGACTAAGCTGAATTCTAGCCTAAATCCCAGATACACAGATATTCAAATGAGTGATTTTCTCCAATACCTTTGTCCCATAACCTGAGGTCTTTCACATGACACCACACAGACCATTAACCCTTCCCTGCACCAGCAGAGACAGTGGTAGCTTCAACCAACACCACAAACTTTGGAACACAGTTCTCTGCCTTTTGTAACTGTATTTGCACAAGTAAAAACAAACAAACAAACAAACAAATAAGCTGATCTGCTCAAATTTGTTGCTTAGGAAAAACAGTGAATTTTTAGTCCGTTTTCTGCAGTGGTAAAAGGAACATGGCTGCAGTAACTCCAGTTTCACTACCAAGGCAAGAGATACTTGTTCTAGCTCTGAAAGAATGAGGAACTGTCTAGAAGAAATGTGTCACTAGCAATGTAATGTGCCTACAGCCTAATGGTACCAAAGTCACCATAAATTTTGGGTGCATATTGGTATTCCTGCCTCAGGAAAGCACAAATACACTTCTTTGTATCCTTCTTCTATCCAGCTTCTCTAAGTCCAGTGTAGGCAGAAGCTGAGGAACTCTTGAGCCAGGCCTGTTTGCTCTCATGGCATCTGCTCAGCAAATCCTCTGTGTCCTCTCCTCAGAGGTGCAGTGGTGACACAGCAGCTCAAGAATAACTGCTCAGGAGCAACGTGACTGCAGCAATTCTTATGCTGCCCCTAACAACATAACTACAGTTTCACATTATCACCCCAACAGCGCTAGGATTTGATGAGCACCAGTAGCATCACCAGTGAGCACATTTATCCATTCATTTTAGGGGGCAACTTTGGGATCAGCCGTATTTTCCCAAGCCAGTTGTGTGGGTGATATTCTTACCACAGAGATACCTGTCCTGGCACTACAGGTGGAGAAAATAAGCCTTCAACCAGCCACTGACAGAGCAAGCCACTAAGGCTGGATGAACAGAGCTCAGGGACTGCTGCTCACCTGCAAAGCCCTTTTGACTACAGCCCCACCGTGAGACAGGCCACGAGCTTCATCGAGTTTCCTGTACCACCAAGTACAGGGTACGAATAAACACAAGTTGATCAGTAGTGAGCCCAAGACCCAGCTACTTGGACTTTGTCACTCCCATTAAGGGGCTGAAGTTTCCTACAGCAGACATCACTTAGTTTGAAAGCAAACAGGAATGCTGATTTCTGTAATCTACAGAGCACATCCAGGAAACAGCAATCACAAGTCAGTTCATAAGCTGGTGTAAAGCAACCAACTCCTTTAGTAGTCTATTAAAAGACAGTTTGGGTTCTGACTTAACAGTAAGTAAGACTTCTGTGCATTAATGAGCTTATCTAACTAAGCAGTTCAAGGTACATTAGCTGCTGAGTTCTCATCCAGGAAGAAACCAAGAGAGGTATTGAAGCTCTTCAGGGCAAATCACCAACTGTAACCATTTCTGCATTCCAGAAATCAGTATGATCTTGGACAAGTGACAGTAGTTGAAGCAGGAGGCGGATTAGTCAGGCTGCTCTGGCAAACTGGAGTTGAAGGGAAAACCCATCCTTCCAGGCTAGCGCTAGCCATTATCAACCCAGAAGACTTAAGGCTCAAAACAATGCCATCACCCCACCAGCTAATCTAAGCACCTAAGCTTTGCTTAGAGGGCTGCATTAGTCACTTTCCAGGAGGCCATGGGCTGCACTTGGTTTTAAACAAGAGTAGCTGCAATCACTTCATCCTGGGGAAGACAGGCTGCATAATTTACTTAACGGGCATACCCTGAGCTAAAGAGCTCCTGAGATAAACCCATCAGTTTCAGAGAAACTGTTCCTATTTTAAACCAAATCCCATAAATCCCCATAACCAGTGGGCAGGAAGAGAAGCACGTTCTCTTACCAGGCTCTCCTCCTACAGCCCACTTCTGCGTGCCATACTGCACGCAGCCAGTCTGAAGAGTAACAAGAGATAAATACTGACAGGGAAACACAAGCAGCTCCCTTACTCCAGTAAAACATCACAGGTACAGCATTTAACACACCTCTCCACTATATTTTGAGCCCAATCTTATGTGAACAGCCCCAATGCCACCTTCTATTTCTACCAGTTCTACCAAGGCATTTCTAAAGTCAGTTTGAACTACTTGCTTTTTACTCTTGAGCTAGAAACCTGAACAGTGATTTGCTTCCTATGCATCTTCTACCAGAAGAGGTTAGAGGTACAGAGTGGAGTTTGAGTAAGAGCTTGTATTCTGCAGACCATTAATGGTCTAGGTGCCCTGATGTGTCAGCTTTTCTATCTCTACTCTTACTGGAGAGCAGATAACTGCATTTCACATTCTGTGCCTCTGCCTGCAGGCTTTTAGCTGAGCTGCCGACCTCCTGCCAAGATCAAAATAATACATGACTTGCCAGTAACTTTTGACTCAGTAGGTCACTCACTAAAGGAGAGAAGCAGACTCTGCCTTAGAAACCAATTATATTTTGGCACCACAGGCTGTACTTCCGTACATCCTTCAGTTAGCCCCAAGAACAGCCTTTTAATACTTCAGTGGTCTTCAGTAGAATAAGCTTAGAAAACCAGTGCAAGACATTGTGCTGCAAAAGACAGTCTTGGCTTTACCTTTTCTTGATGCAGGAAAAGTTTAACTAGGGTCACAGGAAGTTTCTTTATAAAGCCTGTTTTGTTTAGTGACTGTTCCTGCTCCAACAAAAAAAAAAATAAAAGATAGTATCAAACTAGAATGCATTTCCAGTCCCCTGTGTTTCAAAGAACTCAAGATGTAAATCTTCACAGCCTCAAGATTCAACTCTCCAAAAGCCAGGACTGTGCTCTTTTGGGAGGAAGCAGCTGGCCATGATACCCTTCAAAGACATCCTAATGCTCTCCCTGAAACATGGCCACTCTGCAGCCCAAAGAACACCAGGTACCTTTGTCACTAGATGTCAGTAACATGGCATTTCCTACAGAAGAGGAGTGATGCCTCCCTTCTGACAGGAAAAATATGGAAGTAGACAGTTTGGCAGCATCTCTTCAGATTTGAGATTGTCCCCTCAAGCCAAACTCACAGGGACACACAGAGCTTTTACTATAGGAAAAAATAGTAGCTACAGCTCTGACAGCATTCAAGCAAATGTTGCCCAACCAAACACCACATGAGCCCATATACAGTTAGAAGCTTGCAATACCTAGACTTCCAAGCCACAGAAGCCATCCGGACTCACCTATCTGGGCAAGTTCCAGGCTCAGATTTTGGCAGCCTGAGGCTAAAACTTGATAGCAGCTTTGTCATACTAAAGCAAGCAGAAAACAGATCATGGACTCACACAGCTTACGGAGAGCACACTAGATCAAAAGCAAGTCGTTTCCCAGTGGGGAGAGAAGTCAACTGCACCGAGTGATAAACACAGCTGTGCTTCCTGCAGTTTTACTGAATCCAAAAACCTAGTCCTGGGAAGAATGGATGTGGAAATGCACCCAGAAGAGCCGCTAGATACGAGCCTGCTTTAAGCCTCAGAATAAGCAGTTCAGCATCAGCAGCGCTGCGTTCTGCCTCAGCAGGTTTTCCAGGGAGGAAGCAGAGTGCAAGCCATGACCCAGCTAATTCACGTTTAGATCAGTAGAACAGGCAAATAATTTTCGGAGAAGTTCCAGCCCGATCCGACTGCAAAAAACCTTTGCTCAGGCTGACCTGACGCATTGGTGCCGGCCTTCCTGTGCCACACACAACCCGACCCTGTCCCCACCCTCCCCCGGTGCAGCACCGCAGGGCTGCCACACAAGTATTCCAGGCAGAGAGCTAATTAACAGCTGTTAATAAACCCCCTGAGCCCCAAGCAATGCACGAGCGAATGATGGGGTCGCCCAGCACCCCCTCAGAAGAAGCTGAGGAAAAGCCCTCCCGGGCGGCCCCGCTTCCCTCCCTCCCTCCCTCCCGGCTCCGGGGGCACTCCCGCACCCCTCCCAAGGGCAGCCGGC
>VZTD01004551.1:0-13070 GCA_013397725.1 Rhagologus leucostigma | reverse complement strand
GGCACCGCCCCCCCTCGCCCCGCGCCCCCCCCGCGCACTGCAGAGACGCCGCGCGCGCGCCCCGCCCGCGCCCCGCCACTGCGCATGCGCTACCGCGGAAGGGGGGAGCCCGCGCGGCGGGGGCGGGAATTACTATTTCCGCGCAGGGCGTACTGGGAGTTGTAGTCTGTGACGGGGCGAGGACAGCAGCTGCGCGCAGCGAGCGGCTGGGCCCGGGGTGCGCCCGAGCAGGAGGCCGCGCGCGCCATGCAAAGTCCTGAGGTCGCCTCTTCCACAGGGCTGCTGGCTCCCGCTGGCCTCGCGCACAGGCATCCCCGCTTCGCCTCTGCGCCAAGGGCCAGCGCCCGCGGTCGAACGGGCCCCTGGTTCTCCCTGCAGTGCTGCCGCTGGAAACGGGGACCCAGGGAACCCCGAGAGCCCCCGCCCAGGCCCCGCTCCGGAGAGACTCAGCCCGCAGCCGCCCTCGGCATCCCGGGAAATGGCAGCTGGCGCACTGGCGCAGGGTGCCCTCATCCTGCTGGGATCTCACTTCAGAGCGAAAGGCAGGAGGACACAGGAGGCTGAGGGGAAAAGAATAAACGAACGACACAAGGCAGGAGTCCAATAAAACTATGTTTATAAATAAAAACAAGGAGATTGGTGTTGTTTTTATAAAACCCAGCGGGTAGGGCAGGGCAAGGGGTGAGCAGTGGCCAGGGAGGCTGCTGGGCACAGTCTGACTCCAGCGGGAAGAAGGGAAGGAGACGCTTTAGGGAGTCATGGAGATGAACCGATGGCGCGTGAGAGCTGGCAGAGGAGCTGCAGGGGCAATGCAGACTCCCAAGGAGCAAAATACATTTCAACTCCGTCGTATAAAAACCGTGAACACAAGAAAGACCAAAGGAAGCAACGCTTACGGAGAAAGCCACGGCATGGCAGGAGGAGAGGGCGCCGGGGCGCCAGCACCAACAGCAGCAGGGTTGAGCATGTCCATACTGTACCGTGGTTGGCCCTGGGCATGGGGAAAGGGCTGCCCCAGCCCCAGGCACGTCTCTGGGTACCCAGAAGTGGAAGGAAGAAAGGCAGGGAGCACTGGAGCAAACAGACTCAACTGTCCCAGCATGTCTGTGGGCGCTGAGCCCAGAGGCCATGGTTCAGGCTGCAGTCTCATCCCTGGAGAGCTCGTGTTGCCACCAGGCACCGCTCACAGCCCACAGGGAGCGGGGCTGTCCCACAGGTTTGTCCCTCCCAGCAGCCAGGCCAGCAGCACCGGGCAGAGGAGGAGACAGACTCAGGCCCTTCAGAGGGCAAATACAGGGGACCTCCACGTTTCTCCAAAGCATGAAAGTGAACCAGTTGTGTCCTGCCCTCGCCTTCTAACTCCATCCAGGCCCTTGAAGGTATCACATAGCTGAGCAGCAGCGCGACAGCAGGAGGGAGAAGGCCACAGCTGCCACCGCCAGCCCCAGGCATGGGACAGACCCTACAAACAGGACAGGCAGCAGCACATTGCAGGCAGGAGGGCAAAGAGAAGGATGGAAGGAGCAGAGCTCTGCCCTTAAATCCCCCTAAAGTACCCCAGGGCACATGTAGGGCACTGAGTCACGCAAGAGACTGCGCACAGGCACTCGCCACCACTCTGGGCTGGATGCAGAGGTACCGCCCCAGCCCCAAGGCCTGCCCAAGGTGAAGGAGGGTCCTGCCATGGAGCAGTGTCAGGCTCGGACCTGGCCCAATATGTGGGCAAGAGAAGGGAGGCAAGAGGGAAGTGGCAGCATCTCTCCACTCCCTGGAGGCACTGAAGCCCTGGAACATTCATGCATTAGCCAAAAGGCAACTACAACGGGATTTAAAATACATATATAAGGCTGGTCCCTGCTCCCCTCTCAGGGCTGTGGGAAGGGCAGGGCATCTTCCGCGAGGGGGAGGAAAGAAGCCATCTTCAGCGCCATGCGTGCCCAGCGCCCCTGGAGCTCCGTGTCCTGCTGTTGGGCCACGCCACGCTCCAGCTCTCCCCCCCATGGGCGGCAGGCTCAGAGAAAGTCAAACACCCCGTAATTCTTTGCTGCTTGATAGAAGAAACACAAAAGGGTGAAAAGAAAGAAGAGATATTTAGGGTGGAAGGACTGAGGCAGCGGTGACACACGGGCAAGCAGCACAGGGTGCTGGGACGGATGCGGATTAATGGGGTTAGAGAGGATGGCGGGAGGGAATCACCATCAGCAATACACAAGTCTGGTGGCGAGATGGGCTGACAGCACCCAGCAGGCCTGCCAGGCCTGTCCACCCCACTCGAGGAGGGATTAGAATCAAGGTTTAGTTCCATTTATTATTTTTTTTCCCTTTTTTTCTTTTCGTTATCAAGACAAAAAAACAGAAACAAAAAAAAAAACCCCAAAAAAACAAGGGGTGAAGCCAGGGCTGGTCCTAGGAAACAAACGACAGGGATAGAAGGGGGAAGGAGGGACAGCAGACAGACAGGGGACGGGCGCTTCACATTACATCCACAAAGAACTCACTGGGGTTGCCCATGGCCATTCGGAAGGACTGTCTACTGGCTGTCAGTTCGGGGGGCACAGAGGCCAGGTCACGGCCCGGCGGCGCCCCGGGGGGCCCCATGGCTGACGGCGGTGGAGGCATCAGCAACATGGGGGGGCTGAAGAGAGGGGGGAGGCCGGGCGGCCCGTACGACTGCTGGCTGTGGTGGCTGCGGATGCTGTGAGCCAGGGAGTGCTGGCTGCGCTGGCTGTGCTGGCTGGCCGGCACCGAGCGCTCGCTGGCCGCACGCTCGCGCCGCATGCTGCTCCTCGTGGTGTGGTCCGACTCGCTCCCGCTGCCGCCTGACTTCGACTCCCCGGTCTTCTCTCTCTCCTTCCTCCTCTCACTGCCACTGCGATTGGAACCGCTGCTCCGGCTCCCTGCAAAGCACATGAGACAGGGTTAGGCACCAGCTCAGACAAGTCAGGAAGAACGGATGCTCCTCTAGCCAAGAGAGGACTGCAGCACGCTCCGGCATAGCCAGGTGCCAGCACAGTCTGTGCTCTCAGTCTCCTTCCAGCAGCCAGTCCCACGACCCTTCCGAGATGGCTTATGCCCTGGCTTCCCCCACATAGGGCCTTGCCTAAGCAGCCTTTTCCTGCTGCTTCCTTGTACTGAACAGGACATCTGCCCACCTGCAGGCGTATTTTAGTCCTTTTCACTCACCTTCACTGTGCTGGCTGCCTGCACTGCCCCCTCCGTAGCTGTAGCCTGGGTCAGGGAAGCCGGGATGGGGGTTGTATGGATGAGGAGGTGGATACTGATATGGGAAGGCCATAGGCCAGGGTGCAGCTCCTGGGTGGGGGAGCGGAGCCAAAGTGTCCTGATCAGAGGCACCACTGGAGCCATCATGATCATGAAGAGACAGATTAGCCATGTCTGCAAGAAAGCAGAGAACAGGGGTTAATCCAAGAAGAGAAACAACCACATGTGGTGAAGCAGCTTTCCGTCCATTCTTGCTGATGGACAAGGACGGGATATGCAAGGAAACACAAGAAGTTGGCACTCTCTCTGCTAGTCAATGCCACCATTTGTGCTTCCTGGCTGAACAACTGCCAGGCTGTGGGAGTCCAAGCTGCCACTCTAATACAGAGAGCAGCTTGGTGGGAAAGGACCACATGAGAGCTACAGCTCACATTGCCAATTCCTTCCCCCATCCCTCTTATTTGAGCAGAACCCAGTTGCCTGAGCACCAACCCCTCGCCAGCACTGAAATTCAGAGCTTGGAGACAGTCAGTAAAGACTAAGACTCTTCTATGACTGCTCAGGAGAAAAGATCACATAGTAGGTGACACTGTCAATGCTGCTTCCAACTTCACTACCTCAGCAGCAGGACAAGGCAGCTGGGATATTCTTCATCGCTCCTTTAACAGGGTCTGTAGAACAAGGGGCCCAGCCTGATGGCAATGGTTGTAGGTGTGTCCCCATGGTGTCAGGAGGGCTCTGCAGGACCACTACCCCTCCATCCTCTCCCTCCCGCCCACGCCAAGAGCCATACTTCCACAGAGGTCCCCGAAGATGTAATAGCACTGCTCCGAGAAGGTGATCTTGTTCACGGTGTGTCGGATGTAGCCAGCCTTCAGCAGATTGCTGGCATATTTGCGGGACTCACGGCGGTCTGTAAAGCCCTCCACATGGTGATAGAGCCAATCTACCACATCCGAACCTGCCACCAAATACAGAGTTAAATTTGGCAAGAGGGAGGAAGACGGTGGCCCTTGAGGCAGTGAGCCACACTGGAGCAAAGACGAAGTGGGCCAAAAGGTTCAATTTGTGACTCTTGCCTAGTCAACAGTTTGCTTATGGCGACAAAGATGCTCTCTTGGACATCTGCTTAAAATAGGCCACCCACTCCCCAGTCCCTGCCTCTGCTGCAGGCAGCACAGTCTCTTACCAATGAAGGCATTGGGGATGGTGATCTTCAGCCACATGCGGTCACGCACCTCGAGGCCTGACTCTGGTGAGGCCATAGCTTTGACAATGGTGGCCATGTCACTGTGGATGGACAGGTGAAAGTCATCGAGGCCTGTGGTGTGGATGAAGGAAGGGAGGCAGAGGTGAGAGAGGACAGAAGAGACAAGAGGGCCACATGGAAGCATCACACACGGGAGGAATGGGCCAGGGAACAATACATCGCAGACACCCTTGGGATACATGCTGTGTAACCCCCCTTCCAGCCTTCCCATGTTATCCTCCACATATCAGCTGCTTCCTCTTGGGCAAAGCCCGGGCAAGAGTCACAAACTTATAACAAAATCCTGGCTTGTTGCCTCACCCAAGGTCTCCAGACCCTTGCTTCAGGGCTCTGTATACAAAATCACCCCAAAACCTTCAAAAAGCAACCAAGAGCCCTGTGCTCAGCGGGACTCTGCCCCACCGCAAGGCTCTTTGCTCCCAGATGCCTCCTCCATCCTGCTCTATCTGCTGTCTGAAAGGAGCTCTCAATCGAGAATCCCTCTGGCTCCACATTCTCAGCTGCTAACCCCTGACTGTTTTGAGCCTTTTCTCTGCACCTGCCACAGCTCCTCATTGCACCCAGGCTCCTCTACCCTCCTCACACAGAAGGCTGAAAAACGTGATATTAATTCTCTCAGGCAGAACTCCCACTGAATCCAAGTGCCAGCCTGGCGAGAGCTGCCTCCCTCCCAGTCCCTTGGCAGGGCAGATCTGGCCCACCCCAGCTGTGCCCAGGCAGATGTATTGCTCCCTTCACAGCACAGTGAAGGCGAGGAGGCCGTGCAGCGGGTGCAGCACGGAGGCACAAGGACTTACGTTCGGTCTCTGGGATGGAGCTGGTGATGGAGGAGCTGGTGGAAGTGATTGTGCTCATGGATGGACTCATACCGTACGCTGGGTAGGTGCCAGTCATCGCTGCCGTGTGAGACACCCAGGCTGCCGGGTCGATGGGCCGGATGGGCTCACCTGCATTGAAGAAAGAGTCAGTCAGTAGTTGTAAGAAATTATCACCTCATCAAAACAACCTCTGGGGAGGGACAGGGACTCAGCACAGCCCATTCCATCCCCAGTATTTGCCGGGACTCACCCGGATCGGAGCATGGAGAGTCTGGCCCAGCCCAGATCCGCTGGGGAGCAACTGGGAGAGAAAGAAGAGAGGGAGGGTCAGCAGGAGAGGTGCAGAGGGAGAGATCCCCCTATCGCTTAAGGGGGGTTTCTCTTTCCTCTGGCGCCCCGAGCAAGTGACCTCCCTGCCCCAGTGAAACGCGTCCCCAGCGTGATGTGGGAAGAAGGGCTGGGCTTATGGGCATTTTGGTCTGGGAATAGGACATAGCAGCCTCCTAAAAGGAGAGCTGAAACCCCATCAAACCCCAATTCAGTGCCCCATGGAGTCACACACACAGGGGAGGAACAAGACAACAACCAAGTAAGTGCTTAAGGCAGGGCTCTCACATGAGCTGGGCACCAGCACTAAGGGTGGGTCAGCTATCCACTTACTCCTGGGTAACGAGAAGCAGCCCCGCGGACTGGGGTCCCAGCACTTGGCCACTGTCAGGGTGATGGGCCTGCAAGAAAAAGGTGAGACTTAGAACCAGAGCATAGTAGCACAAACCCCTGCATGATGGGTGGATGCTGTGTGCCGGCTCTCTCCTGGGAGACAGGGAGAAGCTGCCAGTAAAGTGACCTTGTTCGCCTCCAGCCATGGGTTTTCCTAGTGACATGAACAAAATGATGTGACCCTGCTGAGGGTTGCTAATGACTAAACAGAATCAGAGAATCACAGCAGTTTGTTTTGGAAAGGACCTTTAAAAGTCATCTAGTCCAACTGCCCTGCAGTGAGCAGCAACACAGCATCCCCACAAAAAAAAGGGCACAGACCCCAATTCTCCACAATTCCATTGGCTGCAATTCTTGCTTTGGGCATGAAAACCCAGGAATCAAAGCAACACCAAAACCCTAAGTTCTGAGCTTCTGCAGAGGCACTGGCAGAGGTGGCTGGAAGACACGACTCACGCACCCCAAGCACACACTGTGCAAATGTCCCTGGATGGAAAGAACAACCCAGGTACTCACCCCGGCTTGTGCACAATCTCCCTCAGCACCCGCACAGCATCATCATTGCTCATGTTCTCAAAGTTGATGTCATTTACCTGCAAACAACACAAAGAGGTGAGTCCCAGAGATGTGACCAGAGGCTGATCTCCCCACTCAGCTCAGCAGTGACTCAGCTTCCCTCTTTCAAGCACAGCTTCCTGGGTTTAGCCTGCCAAAGTTCTCAGGGAGGCTTCTGGGTCTTTTCTTACTGCTTTCCCAGGCCCAAAGATGGAGATATGTGGGCGTGAAGTACCTGCAAGAGCATGTCTCCTGGCTCAATCCTGCCATCAGCTGCCACAGCGCCGCCCTTCATGATAGAGCCAATGTAAATGCCTCCATCCCCACGCTCGTTGCTCTGTCCCACAATAGAAATGCCCAGAAAGTTGTATTTCTCTGCAGGGATGGAAAGAGAAAGAAGTAAGTCACCCCAAAGCAGCAGGCACAAGCAGCCCTAACCTCAGAAAAACCACGTACTAATGATGGTGATCTGCACCCCTGTCCCAGAGAGATGTCCTGGGACACACAAACTCTTGAGAGACCATTGCTACAAGAGAAGCCAACCTCCTACAGAATCCATCTCCTCACTCCTCCCCCATGCATTCTCTTTGCCCCCTCCCCAGTTCCCTCTCCACGACCCAATCTCGCTGTGGAGGAACTGCAGGCTCCATGCACACCTCCCACTCACCCATATTCAGAGTGACCGTGATGATGTTCAGGGACATGGTGGAGTCTGTGATGCTGCTGAAGGACGATGACTGCAACGTAAGTGAAACATGAGATGTCCTCCTGTGCCTCAGTAACATTCCCAGCCCTAGCTTTCTCTACTTGTCCTTTCCTTCCTGCCCCTCCTTGTGGCACCACAGCCACCACCCACAACTCCAGTCTTACGTTGGGAGCTTTGCAGAGCCAGAGAACATCAGCCATGGTCCTTATGACCTCTCTACAGCCAGGATAAGGCCTGTGGTCCCAGCTCTTGAGGCTACATTGGCTTGGAAAAGGTTCACAGCACTTTCTGAAGTCTCAGCACTTGGACACCTGTCCGAAGCCATGCCCACAGCAAAAACAGCTGAATCCCTGAGAGCCCATCCTGACCTGCACTGTCCTCCCCAGGATACCCAGCCCCTCTTTGGGTACCCGCTCAATGCGTGGAGCCTTCTGTTTCCGCCGGCGTCGCTTGTGCCTCCTCATTAGACGGGAAGCACTGCTTTGCTCTGTTGAACTGCTAAACCTGCAGGCAAAAGCAAGAGTCAGCTCTTCTGCTGCCACGGTGGTGGCTCTGGCAGCAAGAGAGCCATGGAAATGGCACATGGAATAGAGGTCTGCAGGGGCAGAGGGGAGAACATGCACATGGGGGACAGACAATGGCAGAGGGGGCTGCTAGGTGAGACAGAAGCAGATCTGAGCACAGGATTACTGTGCCCTGCAAAGGCATCTCTCTGTCCTGGGCGTCAGGGGGAAGTTAGTGTTTCCCCAAGACCCAAGCTCTCCTACCTGCTGGTGGAGTCATCTTCATCTGAGTCGAAGAAGCTGGTGGTCTCCAGCTCGCTGCTCATGAGCGTGGAGGAGCTCTCGTACCCACCCAGGTCTCGGCGCCGCTCTCCCTTCACTGTCCCATTCACCCTGGGTGCTGTGAAAAGACAAGGCTCAGTGGGCTTGAGACAAACCTTTCTCCTATGCAGGGCTCACAGCAACCTCCTCAGAACAAATCTGGCCATCAGTCAACCCCATCTAGTGCCAGCTAACTCCCAGCCTACCCTGGGATCAGATCCATCTTCATGGGATACCTCTTCTACCACTACAGAGCCAGCTGATGGGCTAGCAGGAAAATGCTGCTAAACTTGTGGAAGACTTGCAGCTGTCTCCTTGGTAGAGCAAGAAGCAGCATGAGTGGCAAAGCTAAAGCACATTCTGCTTCTCAGCTAAGAAGACAGAGGCACAACTGTCTCCTGCTCTTGAGGTTTCTACAGGAGATATCTCCTCTGACCCCAAAGGGTTCAACACCAAGCTCTGATGTAACACAGGTGTTAGCTTCTGCCTCCAGTGTGAGGCTACAGCCCTTCTAAAAGCCATACAATAGCCCTTCTAAGCTGGGAAGGTTCTGCAGAGCAGAGAAAGCTGCCCCAAGTCTGGAGCTGGTGCTGCCACCATGCCCCAGCCATGCCCTGCAGAGCTCTCACCATATTACTGACACTCACCATGCTCAGGCCCATCCGTCCGACGAGGTCGTTCCCTCTGCGACGACACCACCGAGTCTGTCTCTGTCTCATTGTCCAAGTTTTCCCGACTCCCCCCAGTGTTAGGGCTGTGATGAGATAAAAGCAACAAATATGTTCAACAGGGAACAACTCAACAAGGCTCTCTCTACATCTGTCCTGACCAACACAAGGTTTCAGCCATCAGCTGTCTCCTTCTTGAAGGACAGGAACAACCACAGCACATCTACGAGTGCAGGGCAAAGGACTGGGGATGCTGTGCTGGCTCTTCCCCAGCACTCTTTTCAGCGTGCTCTTGTTTGTTGAGTAACACAGCTCCACTTCAAATCTGCTCCCAGCCCCACTCTCCTCCCCTCTTGCTGGCTGTCATCCCTGACAATTTGGGTAGGAGTGTCCCAGCCTGGTCTGGGATACTGGTCTGGATTACAGCAAACCCACCATGTGTCCCTTGGGAACCAGAACAGACGTCCACGTAACTTACTGGAAAGAGGGGGGCCTGGAGTCTCCAATTCCTCCTGTGCGCTCCATGGAGGGTGGCAGCTCTGTCTGGTTATCGGCACAGACCGAGCCAGCATCTGAATGGGAACCCTCTGCAGACACCAGCTGGAGGGACGAGAGGCAGAAAAGGAAACTGAGAAAACATTTATAAGAGTGGCCAAAGGAGCTGGCCAAAAGCCTGCTTGGCCCAGGATCTCATCTCTGGCAGTTGACAACAGAAGATGCCCAGGAGCAGGTATGGAATGGGCCAAGCATGTAGCAACATTCCCCCTCAAGGCCTTCCCAGACACCGGCTATTTGTGACTGAGGAATTCCTGACCCAGCAGTGAAGCCCGGGTGCATGACAGCCGTGCTTGGACACTCTGACATCACCTGGACACCCACACCACACACTCAGGTAACCTCTAGCACACATCCTGCAGCAGGGACTGGATTCCCCCAGTTCTCACATTGAAAAAGGCAGTTACAAGTAATTCCTTTCCTCAGTTCTAGCAGCCTCTACACTTCTGCCTTCACCTGTGGGACCCAGCAGGACTTTCACCTTCCCAATCTTTGGAAGCTGGAGGTAACAGAGCTCAGGGCCAAGGCTGGCTTTGAAATAGACTCTTGAAACAGGCTCTTTTTCTGGCTTCCATATGTACTTTGCAAACTTTCAGGCTGTGTTAATCTTACTGGCTTGAGCACAACCTTCAGCCAGTCTCTGGGATGCTCAAGAGATTCCCCAGTGCAGAAATGCAAGGAAGGGTTAAACCCCATAGACTCTTTTTATTGCTCCCTGTCCAGGTTTGCACTCTCCCTTACTTTCAAGCTGTAATGAACTGGGCTAATCCAAATAGGCCCAAGCAAGAAAGCAACAAAAAACCTCTTCCTTTACAGAAGCATTCAGGGACCTCCAGAGCAGAGGTGACAGGTCCCAGAAAGGATCTAACAGAGGTGAGGGATGCCCACTGTTGCTCAGGACAGAAGAAACATGAAACACAGGCTGGAAAGAAGCTGATAGCTGCTGTCCAAACCATAATACCCAGTGTAAATGCAGAGGCAGCACTACTGCTTGCTGGTGAGGGAACCACACTGCCAGGAACAGATGCCAACTCAGATGCTGGAGGCACAGCCCATTTATACAGGTCTTGAGTGCTTCCCAGCATCACTGATGAAAGAATTGTGCCCTGCCCACCTTCAGGATCTGGGGAAGCCTCGATAACGGGTGGATGGACCCCACAGATCATCATTAGAGTAGAAGATGAGAGACATGTACTGCCAGAGACACTGGTAACAGAGACAGGGATGCAGCTGGGGCAAGGAAGACAGAGCAGCCTTGAAAAAGCCAGAGCCAAGGCAGCAGACAGGGCAGAGAGCAGCCTCAAGTGTCAAAAGCTGCAGAGCCCGTCCCACAAGCCCCAGGACAAGCCCAACGGCTCCTGCTCTCACAATTGTCTAACCAGCTCGTCTCATGCCCAGGTCAGCTTACCTCCCTCCAGCAAGCCCCAGGCACATACCTGGCTCTGCTCCTGGCACCTTCCTGGTGACCTGTCTTCCCAGGACACATCCCCCTCCCTGAGGGCCACATCCCTGCTCTGGCAGCCACTGCCTGGGAGCACAGGGTAGAAAAGACGCTGGAAGTGGCCAGCATTGCCGAGGGAAAAGTCATACAACACTCTATGCCTGAAAATCTCAAGGCAACATCAAGCAAATAGATCTGGGCAGAGGGAACTAGCCACAGGCAGCTGTCAAACAGCAGTGAGGAGAGTTGAGGGGGTGTTCCCAAGCAGGCAGGATTGATGCTATCTTCCTCTAACACTCCCAAGGCTGGGATTTCCTCCCAGGAAGGTTTTGATAACCATCCTGCACTTTTCCTGCCTCTTATACTGTCAGGAAATACTCACTTGGATTCAATTCCCCGTCTTTCCCTGCCGCTAAAATTAGTACTGAATTCCTAAAATAGCCTCATCCCAGCCTGTCTGTCAGAAGAAGAAAAGTGCTCCCCTCTCAGCCCCCAAACCACCCATGGACTAGGAGACTCTCAGCAGAGGTAGAAAAAGGGATCATCAGGTGCACAAAGGCCTCTGGGACTGCCATTACCCTTCATGCGCAGGAGCTGGTAGTGCTGCTCACTCTGGGCACAAGTTCCCTGCAAGGATCCAGCCCAGCAGAGCAGCAGCACGGTGGTCACACCAGACAGACCCACACCAGATGGGTGCCACTCACACAGAACAATCAGAGAGCCCCTACAAGGAAAGCCAGCAGCTGTATGGATGCATGGATCACAAAGAAAAGCACACAGGTGAAAAAGGAGCATTGGAATTGGTTTAGAGACTCTGGAACTCCCCATAAGGCACGTGAAAGCAAAAAGCAGCTGGAAAGGGCAAGGTGGGGAGACATCTTGGGGCAGATGCAGCAGCAGCGGGATGGATGCAGAGGAACGTATGACGGCCAGGAGCCAGACACAGGCTGTATTCCGAAGGGCCTGGATAACCGCTAGAGGGAGGACGGCAGGCGTCCGGCCCCGGCTCTTTGTGTGGGAGCCCAGCACAGCCTTTCCTCCCTGCTCCAGCCTGTACCCAGCTCCCCTGGCTGGAATCCCAGCGGCAGCCGTGTCGGCAGTGGGGCACCTGCCCACCCCGTCACTGTTTGGTGTAGGGATAGAAGCAGAATTAGGTCTGACCTAGCCTGATTTGCTGAGGATTTTTACTGTTTAGGGTCTGTTTAGAGGCCTCTGGAAAAAGGCACTTGTGCGAGTCTTGGCTCTGCTCCTGGTATAGATCTGCACACCCCCATCAGCACAAACTGCTCAGCAGACGAAAAATTGGATGATGGGCTGTGGAGAGTCTCCCCCCACTAACGGAGGGTCCCCGTGGGGACAGAGGGAAGCATGCGGGCAGGGAACAGAGCGTGTGCATGGCATGGTACTGAGGGAAAAGCTTGTCCTGCAGCTGCCCAGGCAGTACCTTTAGTCTTCAGGGCAGTCAAATCCAGTCCGCTTCACCAGCACTAAAGTCACTTAAGCTCTTTGCACCAGTCACTGGAGAGGGACTTTCCTTGGAAAGGTGACCCTGCCATAGGGGCACAGGGGTTATGCTGAGGACAGGCCACGACCACGATCTCTGCCAGGCATCAGTTACCATGAGCTCTTCATAGAGGTATCCCACATCTTCCCCGGCACAGGGGACACAGCATCACAGAGCCCCCTCTCCAGCTGAGGAAGTGGAGTGTGGGGATCCAGCTCATCAGCTTCATGAGCAGCCAGTACACCAACAGTACAGAGCAGTCCCTGTGCCTTACTTGGCACTACACATCCAAATGGTGTTTTTCAGAGAGGGCACAAACAGGCTGAGAGATACCGAAGCAAGGGGCTTGCTTACCCACGACACCACCCGGCCGTTGAAGCAGGGAAGCTTGGCATTGTCATCCGAGATCTCTTCTTTCACCACCCTGCAGAGGGGAGAGGAGGCAGTCAGAGCTGGGTTCAGGACTTGAAAGGAAAAGGAGACTTTGTCAGATGGGTATTTGCACACAACAACAGGCAGCCCAGGCTTGGGGATGGAGCAGGAAAGGACTGGCAGCTCTCTCCTGCTGCCAGGCCACAGGTTCCTATGCCCACAGCCATGACTGGCAGCCTGGAGAGAAGCCAAAGGCAGAACAACCTTTCTATGTCCATGCATCCGTTTCATCCCCCAGTTCACATTTTAATGAGTAAAATCAAAATTCAGGTGTATATCACAGAATCATTTATTTTGGAAAAGACCTTTAAGATCGTTAAGTCCAGCCATTACCCAAGCACTGCCAAGGCCACCA
>VZTD01004547.1:4448-16952 GCA_013397725.1 Rhagologus leucostigma | reverse complement strand
CCCCCGACAGCCCCCCGGCCCCGCGGCGGCCGCTGGCACAGAGCCACTCGCTGGGGGGGACCCCCGTGAATCCCCCCGGGCCGCCGCGGGGCCTCACCCGCATGCACTCGTTGGGGACACCGGGGGGGACACCCTGGGGACCCCGGCCCGGCGCCCTGGAGCGCTCCCTGTCCATGAAGCCCCCCGTGCTCCCCAAGCCGCTGCTGCTGCCCGCGGCCCCCGGGCGGCCCTGAGCCCCTCCCGGGACATCCCAGCTGCAGCCCGGGGGGAGCCCCGAGCTGTCACCTTCCCTGGGGAGGCAGGGTCCCCACTGCCCCTGCTGCCCGTAGAGCCGTGAGGGTCCCCATGTCACCAGGACAGGCCCCAGCAGGGTGGTGGGGGTCCCTGTGTCTCCCAGCAGACACCCCAGAGGTGACAGGGGTCCCCGTGTCCCCAGACTGCAGTGACAAGGTCTCCATGTCTCCAATCCCCCTGGTTTTGCTTTTTTTTATTCTTTCTAATTTATTTTCTGCCCAGGGTGGGGGGATGGGAGTCACTGTCACCCCCCTTGGGGACACCAGGAATGGGGGACACGTGGCCCAGCCCATCCTACTGTGTAGGACCAGGGCTGGGCCAGGGCATCGCAACAGTGGCGCAGGATTTTAATAAAAAACACAGAAAAAAAATGAGCATAAATGTTGAAATTTCCGCATTCCAAACCATTTTCCCTCAGTAGAAAAGCGGGGGCCGAGCCCTTGTGTTCTTGTCCCAGCACTCAGGGAATCTGTCCCCAGTTTCTTCAGTGATCAAAACAACGCGATAGAAGTCCAGATTAATCAAATAATTGGATTTGGCCCCAAGAAGGGCGTGGGAGGTGGAAGGGAGGGTACCCCACGCTCAGCCTGACTCCCCAGGTTTGTTAGCCCCCTTCGTGGGTGTCTGCAGAGGACCCAGTTGGGGTTTGCGTGGCCTCCTCTGCTCATCCCAACCGGATTTGCACCGATTTGGGATAACAGAAACCACTCAGAGTTACTGCGAACAGGAGGGAAACACGTCTCTAATTAACCCAAAGCGTGTTAATTAACCCCACACTGTGCTAATGAGAGGGCAGACAGGCGGGGTTCTCCGGCCCACACAGGCACGGATGCGATCCCAGGCTCGGGAACGGCGCGAGGCCGGAGGAGGCGCGGGCAGGAAAAGCCCTGACGCGGCACGGCCCGGCCTGGGTTCCCGTGGGAGGGAATTTACTGACCAAAAAAATGCTGCCTTCGGCTTCAAAAGCTCCTGGTGTTTTTCTGTGGAAGAGCTGGGGGTGCAGCCGGGTTTGAATTCCAGGCAAAGAGCAAATCCTCCTCGGTTTTGGTCAGCTTTGATTCACGGGTGCTTCGAGAAATTGAATCAGAGGATTCCCCTCCAAAAGGTGACATCCTCAGCTTTATTTCCTCCAAAAATAACCCAAACCAGTTCCCATGAGCCCCGTGGACTTTTTATTTTTCATTTCCTCTTCCAAAGGGGAAGGTTTTTTTCCCAGCTGAAGGGATTTTTTGGCAAAATCACCTGTTTTGGGGAGAAGGATGGCAATCACTGAGGGTGGCAGTGGGGAAGGCACAATACAGATCAGCTGCATGTTAAAAAAAGTTCTAGTTCCTTAAAAATAAAAATTTTAGTTGAAAAAAGTAACATTTGTATCTCCAAAGACAACCAGACTCCCGGGCTGTCACGTCTGGATTTCCATGTGCCACCAGTTTACACCACTGGCCAGTGTGGGAAGTAGAATATCTGCCTAAATATTATAAAATCAAGGAATTTTTTATGATTCCTTTGGGTGGTTCGATGAAGAACTCCCCCAAATTGTTCCTGAAACAAACAGGTGATGGGCGGTTTTCCCCGAGAGCGTGAGATGCTCCACGTGACAAACACTCAACTTTGCCTCAATCCAAAAATTAACAATTTTGGGAGAAGAAAAACATGGATAAAAGGGAAAAATCCCTTCCACACCTCTGAAAATGTTTAAACCAACACCCCGAGAGAATATTTTTGTTGCCATTGCAGATCCTGGTCCCTGGGATTTGCAGGTCCTTGCACAAGGTCTGTGTTCAGGCTGGAATTCCCAGGCAGCTCAGCACTAATCCAGCCCCTTTGGCACGGTGGGATTTCTTCCCATTCCCAACAATGCAGGTATTGACATCCCAAAATAAGCTTTGCTCTGAGGGGCTTTGGCAGAGCCCCCACCCCCAGCACAGCTCAGAGCACGGCGAAATTCCAACCAGGAGTATCTACCTTGCGTTCCTTGGAGTCACCCACACTTTGTTCCACGCCTTGCCTCTTAGGAGGAGACAATTCCAAGTCTGAAATACCCGAGTGTTTCGCCCCAATGGGGCCGACAGAATCCAAAGTCAAAAATTTGCATCTTAAAAAAAAAGAAAAAAAAAAAAAAAACACGTGAGGAAAAAAAAAGGAATCATTTTGATGCCTCAGTAATGGAACTTCCAGCCCAGACAGGGTGAAGAACAGAAAGCTCTCCTGGATAATTCCCGTCGCTAAGCTCCCAAGCAGCTTTAAGCACATGCAAGAGCTGCACATTTCCAGAGACTAACTATTTTAAAGCTGTGAACATAAGTTTTTGCTTTGGGAAGGCAGAATTCGGCCAAGCAGGGAGGAGAAAGCTCATGTGAGTGACTGAAGGTAGCGCCACCTAAACAGTTCTCCCTTTGTCTTCCTGGTGGGTCCCAAGCCAGGAACGATTTGTAGTAATTTGGCAAATAATTCGGAATAATTAACAGCTTTAGAAAAGTGTTTTTCAGCAGGGCAAGTCTGTAAACAGACAGAACTGATGTAACCCGTCTCCGTGTGCGCGTTAAAGAGCGGCTCTGCTTCCTAATCCTCTTTTCCTGCCCCGAAGTTAATCCAAATAATCGAGTATCCCTGGGACACGCTGGAAGAATTGGCGGTAGTAGGCAAGGCTGGGGAATGACATCCCTTGAGGAAACAAAACAGAGCTCTGGAGCCGTGCCCTGCTTTACTGAACACCATTTGTATCTGTCTCATAAAATAATGAGATTACAGTGCCCCGGGCAGTTTAATGAGAGGACAAGGTGGGCTGAGGCTGATATTAATGGCACAGTATGAAGTTTTAGATAAATGATGGAATAACAGGTTGGAGTTTCATCGGTTGGATGATTTACTCCCAGACTGGGACGTTCCCCACAGGATAAAGGAACAGTCTCTGCCCGGCTGCCAAAGAGACAACGGCCAACTTGGCATTTCTCCTCCCGAGGGCGTTGGGTTTTCAGGAAAAACCCGAAATATTCCAGCGCGGTTTAAGCGGCACCGAATCGCTGGCGCCGACAGAAGCCCCACGGACGCTCAGCTCTCCTGACCCCACGGTGCCCATGAACTCTACAGGGTCACAGGCAGCTGGAATGTTTTCCTTTTGGAATTGAATCCGGCTGCTCCTCACCTTGCTGCCCACCCTGCCCGGTGAGGACGAGGGGCTGGCGAGGGCAGGTGGCTCTGGGGACAGCGGCAGTCGGATGGCACAATCCACGGCCTCTGCTTCCACCACTTCCTCCCTCTTACCTTGGGAAATAAAGCAAACAGCAGAGAAAAGAGTCAGGGTTTCCTTCTCTCTTCCTTGAATAGAAACTGAGGGGGAAAAGCTCGAGTGTGTGGCTTGAGACTCCTGGGATTATGGAAAACAATGTGGGAATACAGTAGGTTTTAGCAGGAGAAGGAAAATAACACCACTACAGCTCAGCAAAACGAAGGTTTCAGCGTGGTTTGAAGGTTCAAACAACCTCCAAAATCATCAAGCCCATTTGAAGGTTGGATTGATGATCTCGGAGGTCTTTTCCAGCTTTAATAATTTTATTTTGTGCGCATTAAAAAGGGCCAGCACACAAATTAAAAGCCCTGGAGCTGGAGGCAGCAGTTAAGCAGCCCTGGCTCTGCAAAGCTTCCTTCCCTGCCCCTTCCCTTGGCTGCATCCTGCTCCCAGCGCAGGAAACTGGGACCTGACCTGTGCTGGGTGCCAGAGAGGAAAACACTTGAGCACCACGGGTCAAGGAATCAGTGGTGTGGCACCAGCAGCTTCAAGAATTTAAATTACTTGTCTCTAGACTCTAGAAAAAAATGCTTAGCTTTGGGGAAGAGAACGGAATTGCAAAAGTGAGGGGATTAGATAAACTTCCACTTTATCAAATTCCTAAATCCAAAGTTAATTAAAGGTCAAACAGAGCATAAAAGATGATTTTAAAAAACAACACAAACCTTTCTGTAAGAAAAAAAGTTACCAGAGCCTCAAAACATGGGGACGGGAAACATTTGAGACAATTTCACTCTCAACTATTTATCCAGGTTTGTATGTTAAAGTCAATCCATTTCTGCAGCAGTGGGTTTCCAATTTTATTATTTATTTTTAAAATAACTGTTAAAGCACATCAAGGGCAACATATGGCAATGTCAGACATAGTGGTTAATTTAAAATTTAATACAAATTTAGTTATTTCTATTGGTATCCATCACTGTTTCTTTATTTAAACTTGAACTGGGATTAAACCAATAAATCACCCAAATTAATCCAAATATTTATCATCCTCTCTTCCTTACCCTAAAAAAAGGCAATTTGACTTCCACCTCTTAAATTTCCTCGCAAGATACAGGCTGGAACTGAACAAATTCGACAGGTTTTCCCTTCTGACAACATCTGTTGGCTGTTGGGAGGGAATTACAGCACTCAGGTTCCTCCTCAGCCAGGGAAGTCTCCAGGTCCAGGTCTGGCCTGACTTCATGGATCACACAAGGCCCTTACCAGCATTTGCTGCCAAATTTGGCCACATGGATCCCTTGGTTTCCACGTTCTGGTCCTTTCCTCCTCCCCTCTTGGGTTCAGTGACGGGAAAAAGCACGCTCACCGCAATGGGATATTGACTGAAATGAGATAAACAAGCCTTCTCAGCCCCAAAAACAATGTTTCTTCCTCCAATTGACCATAGTAGCTCCTATTCAATGCAGACTCTGTAAGAATGGGACAGGAAATTACCTAAATGGGCGCAAGCTCAGTGCAGAGAACCCACAATTCCTCTTTAAAAGGGAAAAAAAAAGAGATCCTGTTCCTCAGCACTGGCATAGATCAACAGATTATAGGCACACAGAGGGAAGTTCACCTAAAGTTCTTCTCATTTAACCCTTGCAACCTGGTTTTTCTCTCTTTTTTACCCGATTTAGCAAGTTCATCAGGTTTATTTCATAGAATACTTGTGTTGGCAGGTGAAAACAGCCCAAGCCTAGAGTTTTCAGCACCTTGTAACCAGATTCCCTCAGCCCAGCTAAAGATCCTTGTTCCCATTAGAAAACAGAAGAGAGACCAAAAAAAACCTTTATCTGGAAGTGTTAAATTAGATGTTTTTGTTAAAATCGAGGTGGCTGCTGATGCCATCTCGTGGGAAATACAAAATTCACCTCCCAGAGCAGGAGACACGGCTGTTCCCGAGCCCTTCCTGACGCTGGAAGTGTCACAGAGGGAAAATTCTGGGGTGTTTTAGGGCAGTGACATGTGGAGGTCGGCATGTTGGGGCACTGGTAAAGGGGATTAGGGCCAGATCCGTCTGCAGACACTGAGCATCATCCAGGGTACAAACCCCCTGAATTTTAGTCCCCTCTGAATTAGTGGAATATCCTGGACTGAAGATCTGTGCCAGGAAGACTTTGGACCTTTTTTTTCTCCTTTAAATTAGAGATTTTCAGAGCTTCAAGGCTCTGAAAGCTTTGAGAGGCAGGGCTGGAGTGTTGCTGTGGCCAGGCACAGGCAGAGAGGTCCGGGTGGGAATGTCAGGATCTGGGATTTCAAAAGCACTCTCTAATTACTGAGCAAACATTCATGCAGGTGAACAATCCCACTTAACCAAAGAATTACTCGCATGCAGAAGTGTTTGCAGGATGAGGCCAAAAGGCTTCCCAAAACTTTTCAGTAGCCTCAAGACTGCAGAGAAACAACAGTTTGGGTTTCCCCAAACACACAAAATTCATTTTATGAGTTATTAGAAAAATTCGGATTACTCAAAAAGAATTTGCACTCAGAATCAAGTTAAATGGGTTTTCCCTGGCAAAATAAGGCTCAAGGAACAACTGGAAACCTATTTATTTCCATCTAACATGGGATAGAATAAATAAGGAGTAATCTACACATCCCTTACCCAGGAATTTCCTTACTCAACGTGTACACAGAGCAAAACACTCAACACTGGCAGTAAAGAGCAAAGCAAACCGTTTCATGCTCAGGATTTGGCACAGGCAGGAATTCTCATTATTCCTCTGCTGCAATCAGCCAAATCCATTTTCTCCAGATCTGGCGCAGGCCCACAGCCGAGCTCAGCACAGCGAGTAGCCACTCACACTGGAACCAGCTTTATTTACACCAGTTGTAGGATCCTCCTCCCTTACCTCTCCTGGTGAAAACATTCTGGGGCAGGAAGCAGCAGTCGGGCGTGTTTGGATACATTTCAGCACTTTTCCTTTCCTAAATACCCATCTGCCCTCTACTGGTGAGCAATCCTAGGGTTTTTTTTTTCCCAAGATTTTCACACTCGAGGTCCCCTAAAACCTTACCTGAGGTGGTTTTGACGTTTGCTGAAGGGAAGAGATTGAGAACTTGCATGAAAGGCGAGATGGGAGCCACGGTGTTAGTGATGGAATTTGTTCTCTGGGTGAGCGTCCACCTCACAGGGGTCCCCCCTCCTCAGACCCCCAAGATCGCCCCTCTCAGAGGGTCCTCCAGAGCCCCTTCCCCACTGGGAGTCCTCTGAACCCCTCATGGGTGCCCCCCATCCTCAGACCCCTAAGATCGCCCCTCTCAGAGGGTCGCCCAGCCCCCTCCCTCACTGAGAGTCCTCTGAACGCCTCACAGGGGTCCCCTCTCCTCACACCCCCAAGATCGCTCCTCTCTCACGGTTCCCCAGGCCCTCCCCTCACGGGGGTCCCTGAAGCCCCTCACGGGGGTCCTCCCTCGACCCCGCTCACGGAGTTCGGTCCCTCCCCGGCCCGCGGCTGCGCNCCGCCCCTCCCGCCGTGGCCTCACAAAATGGCGGCCCCGGCAGCGAGCCCAGGAGGCGGCGGAAGGATACAGGACCGGAAGAAAAAGAGTCCATCGAAGCGGCGGAGAAATATCGGGCCGGTCCTCCACTCGTTCTGCCGCAGCGGGAACTGTGGGGAATGTGGGAATTTCTCCTTCTTTTCTCCGTCGTTCTCCCCGCCCTGGGGCCGTCGGGAGAGGCCTGGAAGGGGAGTGTTTTTCCTCTGGCGGAAGGATATCAGTCAGTAGAGCTGGTGCGCCGTGACACGTCCCTGGACTTAGATCCGGCAGAGGCGTTTTGGCGCCAAGTATAAAATGGCGGCGGCGCCTCACGGAGGTGTGCGGGTTTGTGTGTTTGATAGAACTTTGGTAATTAGTGTCTGTAAATATATCGCTATTTGTATGTGTGTATTCAGTAGTTTGAGCGTATCTGTCCCTTCTGAGGTGCCTTCCACTACAGGATTGAGCTCCTCTCAGGCTGCTAAACCCCCTTCTCCAAGGTGTGTTACCCGCTTGGGTGGCCCTGACTTGCCCCAAATGCCCTTTTTTGAGGCAAATTTGAAGCTCTGGGGCGTCTTTCTTCTTTGGGGTGTGTTCCTGTGGGGCTTGGAAAAGCTGAAGTGTAAATAATATCCTTAATGTGCTTAAAACAATCCTTTAGGCTTGGTTTTTCTATGCTTAAGACCTCCACAGCATGTGCAAAGACATAGGGGTAAATTCTCAGCTCACCATAAAGAGATTAAAGACAATTTAATGCCAAAGAACTTGGTGTCAGTCTACATGTCCACAGGAATGTGTATATTTTTAACTGATTTTATTTAAAGTTTCATAATAAATACTTCTGCAAGTTTTCCCAGCTGGGAACACAGAAGTCAAACAGCTCTGCAGAGGAGAGTTTACATTTTTCCCACCTCTGGTTTTACACAGATGGTTCAAAATCAGCAAACTTGATTATTTCTGGAGATTACAGGAGAGCTGCATCCCATTTTCATAGTAGAATGCAGATTTTTCCAATTTTTGCCTATTTCTGGCACTTTTTAAGTGCTGCCTCAGCCTGCCCTCGGCCACATACCCCCCCAACTCTCAGGATGATTTTGGGATGCTCCACATCACTTCACCCCAATCAAACCCAAAAAAAGCACATTCAAGGAGACAAACCGATCCCATAAAACAATCTTGGGGGGGAAAAAAACCTGTTTAAAAGCCAAAAATTATTCCAGGTTGGGTTTTTTCCCCCCATTTTGACATGATGCTCAGAAATAAACCTCAGCAGGTGAAAATCTCCCCGGAGAAAACTCAAGGCTTCCACTTGAATGAATGCAGCATTGTTTGTTGTTGGTTTTAAAGGGATTGATTAAGTGGGTGGAAAACCTGAAATATTTTCATTTGGGGGTAAGGTCAAACTAAATTCTCCTTCTTATCTTTCAGCTCCGCCCCATCACCCTTCCAGACCCCACAATGTACCTGGCGTCTGTCCCAGTCAGGAGTTGCACCAGGAATAAAACCACGTGGGGCATAAAAAAAGGACAAAAAAAAAATCAAATTTGGGGCGATGAACACCCAGCCTTGACCCCACCAAGCAAGGTCAGAGCAGTTCCATGTCTATTTACCCTCCTGGACGATTTTTCCAGCTTGGGCTGGTACCACGAAGCTCGAAGTGATTGTTTTTCTCGACAAAAAGGTTTGTGCTGATATCTCAGGCACGTCCCTGCCTCTTCCACCTTGCATTCCTGAGGGGAAGGTTAAGGGACGAGGCGGATTTTTGAGAAATTAGGCCAGGGGAGCGCAGAGAGTCGATGCTTTCTGCGAAACGAGGGCGATTCCCATTGCTCCTGCGGCGCCCCGTTTGCGCAAATGAGTTTCTTAAAAAAAGCACACGAGAAATGAGCTGAGAAATTGTCACACAGGGCGGGGACAGCCACGGTCACGCTGACGTGAGGGGGTGGCACCTCCCAAACCCTCTGGCAATGGAAAAGGGCAATGGGGGAGCTGTTTCTGCCCCTTCCCCTCGTGTTTGCCCCTGGCGCTGTTACCCCCCACTTGCACCGTTGTGGTTCCTGGAGGAAAAGGGGGAGAAGGTGGAGAGGGGTTGGAGATTTTCGGGGAGCCCATCACCGTCAAGGCCGCGGTGAACTGCTGAGTGAATTAGCGATGGCAAAACTGCCCAGAAACCAAAAAAAAAAAAACCTCAACCCAACAGCCTCCAAACTGACAACAAAACCAAATCCTGGCATGCCTGGCGGAAAGGGAGAGAGCAGGAGGGGGTGAGGAGGGGCAGGAAGGGCTTCAAATTAAATCGAAATCTAAGGAGCTGATGCTGGCAATGGGAGCTCGCCAGAAGTTAAAGCTGTTGAACTGCAGCAGACTGTCCTCTTCCTGGGAGAGGTCTTGGCTGCCCCGGTCACCGAGCTTGCCCAGCCCTCCCTTGGGCTTGTAGAGGGCCACGTCTCCGAGCCCCAGCCCCTCCAGCTCGGCCACGTCCAGCCGTGGGATCGGCATCCTCCAGTAGATGAAGGAGTCGTACTGGCTGCTGATGGTGTCCAGCATTTTCAGGCTGTGAAGGGGGTGAGGGGAAAGAAGAGGAAGAGAAAAGCTCTACCAAAGACACAGGAATTGCCCCAAAGCGGCCAAAAATCTCAGGTGTTGCCATGTTGACCCTATCCCATGGGATAATGCCCGAAAAGGAGTTGATGGGGTAGGAGAGCATGGGGTTGTGGAGGTTTGACTCTAGGCTGGGTCTAACTGCAGGCTTGAGCTCTGCCAGAGTTTTATCCACGGCCCTTCTCTGCACCATAATTTGGAGTGGGCCCAAGGGACTTGTCACCCCGTGCCTCAGTTTCCCCACCCAAAGAGCATGGGAGGGAAGGACAGGGTGGGGATTGTCCCCTTCCCAACTGCTCCTCCCAAAATCCATCCTGCCAGCACCGGGGAGCAGAGGTGGGAAAGCAGCATCCAAACGAGCTCTTTTTCCACGACTTGCACAGAAGTGTCTCCCTTTCCCTGTGCCGAATCCCTATGGAGGGGGGGTCCCTGTGCAGCCCCCTCCTCCTGATCCCACCCCATCCCTCCCTCCCTCCCTCCCTCCCATGACCGAACCCTCTAGAAAGGGCTGGAAGAAGCCTCGCCCGGCATTCCCACCACACCCCACCCATCCCTGCCGTGCCATCCATCCATCCCCGCTGCAGAATTCCCCCTGCAGCCCCACCCCGATCCACCAAAACCTGGGAAAGAGCAGGACAAGACGTGGATCAGCTCCTTCCGCGGCAGGAGCTGAGTCACTGCCTGGCTTCTCCCTGGCAGGATTATGTCATTCACCTCCTCGTTTGGCATCGGAGGTGGGGAAAAAACCAGACTAACCCAAAACATCCTCATTTTCCTGCTGATTCCCCCGTCTTAAATCTCGGAAATCAGAATTCTCAAGGATGATTCAGGCGTGCTTTGGATCATGCCCTGCCTGTGCGATGAGGGCTGATCAGCTGCTAAATTTAAGGCTCTGGATGTCACTCAGAGGCTATGAAAGGCTCCTGTGTCACCCTCTCAGGGTAAACTGAGCCACAGGACTTTAAAATAGTCTCTTCCCTGGGAATTTATCCCTGGGGGTCCATCCCTAGGGATCTACCCATGGGTTTTTTTGCCGCACAACAGCAGAGAATTATTAGTGGTGATGGGTGTTGCGACATGGATTTTTAAGCTTCGAAGGGTGAAAAATTGGAGTTCAGTGACAAGAGAGGGGAAAAGATAGTTTAGTGACAAGTAAAATAATCAAATATCCAGTAAAAGGGAATGAATACGGGGGAAAAAACCCTCTTGTGTCGCATGTCACCCCTAAAAAAAAGAGCATTTCCCACAGGATCGGTATGGAATCATCCCGTGGAAGCGAAAACACCTTTACCCACTTAATCCCCGCTGGCTGCGGCTTATTTTTCCTCCCCCCGATAAAGAAATCCCAACACCTTCCTCCACCCCAATCCCTTCCAAAATGAAAAAAAAAAAGCATCCTCTCGCCGTGCATCCTCCCCGGCTCGCATCCCTTACCTGCGGAGGGCGGACGGGTGCACGGAAGGATGGGTGAGCTCGATGCCGGCCGGGCTCTTTGTGCCGGGAAGCCGCGGGCGGTGCAGCGCGTCGCTTTTGTCTGCTGGCGCGGCTGGGTCTGCAATGCAGCCCCTCGAACTGCCCTTCCTCGTGGGGGGAGGATGATGATGGCAGATGAGTCAGCGGCTCCCACCCGCGCCGGGGAGGGGGAGGACGGCAGGGGCGGAGGCGCGGGGGGGTGGGGGATCCTGCGCGCTGGACCCCCGAGACGAGGGTATATTAAACCTGCAGCAATTCCCAATTCACTCCCGAAGCCTTCAGCTCCGTTTTTTGGGGAGTTTTCGGTCGGCGAGGAGCTGGGAAATATTTCTTTCACCTGCATGTGAAGATACGGGGTGCTGTGGTACCCCCCCAAAGCTTGGGAGGGCACTGTGCAGGTCAAACACAGGGAAATTTGGTTCAAAAAAACCTGAAAAATGGGATTTTTAAAATCTGAGACGGAGGATATTTGGTCCTGAGGCCACACGGCAAAAATATCCCAGTTTTGTGGCCGAAGCCAGACGTGGAGCTAGAAATAGAAGGAGACACCCAAAACTGGCATCACTGCCAGGGCTGAGGGGGGGCTTCAAAACAGGGTGGGGGCACCTCACACCCCACTTTCCCCCACAGCTGCTGCAGTGTCAGAGGGGCAACAAAGAAAACCCTGATGCAACCCCTCAGACCGGGGAATCTCCCTGCCCCAGCACCACTGAGACCCCAAACACCCTTTTTTGGGGGGCACTGGCCAGATCCACACACCTGAGAGGCTGAGGGCAGCCCTCGCCCTCCTCTCCCCGGGCTTTGCCCGAGATCAACATTCTTTTGGAGCTTTAGGGGTTTTTTTTCCTCCCTTTTCCTCCCTGTTCCCTGTGTACAGCTCATTTCTGATGGTGCCAAGCAGTTCTGCCAGTGCTCGGCTTTCAGCCAGGCTATTTCTGCCTCCTCCTCCTCTTCTTCCTCCTTCTCCTCCCAGCACTGTCATGGGCAAAGAGGATCCCACGTTCCCTGCTCCAAAATAGACCCTTGGTCTCAGCTCGGCCCCTCCAGCACCCGGCACAGGGAAAATTCCAACTGGGGGCCCTTTGGAGGATGCTGATCCCTCCAAGGGGTTGAGCTGCTGTGTTTTTGGGGGTCCCCCAGGCCACGGGGTGCAGTTTGGCTGAGTGACTTCATAGGGAGCTGGATGTCACCCATCTCCTTGCTCTTTAGGGTCTCTGTCACCTGCTCACGCGTGACAACCCAAATTCTGTGATGTCCCTCTCTGAGAAGGGACCTGGGGCTGAACCCCCAAGGGGACAGCAGTGAGGGCACCGCTTCGGGCTCTGTGGTTTTGGGAGGGCTGCAAGGGGGACAACGTCCTCTGGCAGCACAAACACCAAAAA
>VZTD01004544.1:610656-649614 GCA_013397725.1 Rhagologus leucostigma | reverse complement strand
GCTGACGGTGCTTTTGGTTCCTTTCTCCTCTGCCAGAGTCTGCGTAGACATGGACACTGTTGCTTTGCTTTTGGTTTCTTTCTTGTCTGTGAGAGTCTGTGTAGACACTGACACTGCTGCTTTGCTTTTGGTTCTTTTCTTCCCTGTGAGAGTCTGTGTAGACATGGTGCCTGTTGCTTTGCTGCTTTCCTTCTTTTCTTTCTGAGGATGTTGTGTCACACCAAGTGTTCTGACTCTAAGCATGGTATACATGGTACAGGCCGCGCAGAGAAGACAAAGTAGAACCAACAACGAGTTTATGCCATCCTTGACATCCAGAGAGAACTCTGTATTTTCAAAAACTGCTGTATCAGGCCTGAAAGGCTGGAAAAACCTATTCTTTACTCCTCCCCCCAGGGGCTGGGTGCGATTGTTGAGGCCCCAGATGTAGCAGCCTGGACTAGGACAAGCAAACAAGATTGAGTATATATTCTGAATGATGTTATTGTCTTGGAGGTTATCATGCAATAGACATAACAGACCAATAAAGCAATTTTTATACCGTACCCTGGTCTACACAGGAGCATTACAACAGGCAGGTAGTTCCCCATATGTGGGAAGATATAGAGAGCTAGGTACAAGACCCATGTAAGCGTGTTGAGCATCATAGTGAATAGGTGGCTTCTAAAATACAAAATAGTAATTCTGACTTTCCTCAGTACCTGCCGCACCTTGGGCGCCAAAATATGTACTAGTTTGAAAGCAAACTAGTGAGAGACTCCAAGTCAGAAATATAATTTAATAGGAAAAATAAAATAAATGCAATAGTACGTAAAACCAACCCACTGAAAGAGTCAAGTACAACGTGACCCCCTGACGGTCAGGGGGTTGGTAGCAGTCCGATTAAATGGTGGCTGCAGTCCTCCTGGAGTGATGGATCTGTTGAAGCAGTGATTCTGTAGAAGGGTCTGGTCTTCCTCTGGGAATCCAGTGAAAAAGGCTCTTTCCAAACCCTACATTGTGTTGTTCCAAACCATGGATTATATCCAGGTGGGAATGCTTGGCTCCTTCCCCCTGGGCAGAGCATCTCACAATGGGATGGTGAGTCATGAGGCAAGGCATTGATGGGCCCATTAACAGGAGATAGTCCGGAGGGAGGAGGCAGGGAACATTGACCATGATCTGGTTTCAAAAGCTCATGAAGATGTTAATAGAACACACTGTAACCCCGGACAGCTAGTAAGGATGTCTGGAGCTCATCTGGTCCAGCTGCCTCCTCAGAGCAGGGGTTGCAGTTTCCAAGTTACTTCTGCAGCTTGGAGCACTGCCCCAGCCCAGGGCCTGGCATCTCCCAGTCTAGTGAGCTTTGCCTGCATTTGACTCCCTCTCTCCTCTCATGATCTCTCTGTTTATTAGTCTTGCTGTTTTTCTGCCTTGGTGTGTTGCTGTTTTCAAATATGACTTCTCCCTAAATTCTGATTCACACGTAAGAGTTGCAGGGTTGATAGGAAGAGGTGATTTGTTGTTAATTTACCCGGTGCTATTCATGGGCATGAATTTCTCTGTTCAACATACTGAATTAACTTGGGTCACTAAGTTTACAGGGGGCACCAGTTAAACCAATATAACCAGCTCGAAATGATTACCTGGTGCCACATGCAGAATACACGAGTTAACAAAAATGATTTAGGGGTCATAGGGCTCATGGGGTATAGTAATGTCCAGCTGCACATAACTGTGAAATATTAAGCTTGGTCCTGGCATCGTTAAATGTGATGAATCTCTGTCTCTGACACCATCCTCCATTGAGCAATGCCTCCAACAGGCATGATTCTAATGCAGAAATGTTTGATGCTTGAGGTGATGTATGAACATTTAGAATGTTGTCTGCTTTGTGGAGTGCATCTCCTACCTTGGGACTGCCTGGAGTTTCCTCAAACGTAGCCTCTTTGTGTTTGTTCTCAGCATTGGGATGTTTGTGTTTTCAGTTCCTTATTCTTCATTAATGATGTACACAAGTGTCAGCAGAGCCTTCCTCTTGTGTTTGTTATTTCTTGCAGTCATTGACACAGAGGCATGTGTGATAAAGACTCATCAAAGTCATCATTACTCTACAGTTATCTGCACTGAACTGTCTGATTTGTCTGTAAACCTCTCTTTGATCTGAGCCTGTTTCTGGCTACATGCCTCATTATTTACTTTCCTGTAGCACTGCCTTCGGAAGAGCACACGTCTCCTCTTCTGTTTAATTCATCATCTCAAAATATATTAGTGTTGATATTTGTCTCCCTTTTTGGCAGAGTATACATAACAGTGACAAAACCCACCCAGGCTCTCAGTGCTACTCCTTGTCTTGATCTCAGGCTTGGGCCCCTCCAGCTCAGGTCTGCTCCCAGCCCCAAGGCAGCTGTTGTGGAAGGACTGTGGGTCTGTCTTGGCTTGTCACTGGAAGGACTTCTGTCACAGCCAGGAGTAAAACCTGGACTCGTGATTGCCTCCTGGCATAGCTCAGAATCCATGCAATGAAATATATTTCATGCATAGTTGTGTTTGGCTGGGGAAAACTGACAAAGAAGTCAACACCAACTCAATTTGTCTCTTTCAGCTGTACCGTGAGAAATATGTTAAAATATATGTATCTTTTTTTGGAAAGTAAGTAATAAGGTGTGAGTGAAATGTGCAATCATCCCTCTGTACTTAGCACTGGCGAGGCTGCACCTTTACTGCGGTTCAGGTCTTGGCCCCTCACTACACTGAAGTGCTGGAGCAAGTCCAGAGAAGGGCAATGGAGCTGGAAAAGGGTCTGGAGCGCAAGTCTAATGGAGAATGGCTGAGGGATCTGGAGTTGTTTAGCCTGGAGAAAAGGAGGTTCAGGGGTGACCTTACTGCTCTCTGCAACCACCTGACATGAGGCTGAAGCCAGGTGGGGGTCAGGCTCTCCTCCCAGGTAACAAGTGACAGGATGAGGAAATGGCCTCAAGTGGCACCAGTGAAGGTTTAGATTGGAAATTAGGAAAAATTTCTTCACTGGAAGAGTGGTCAGGCATTGAAACAGGCTGCCCAAGGAAATAGTGGATCACCGTTCCTGGAAGTGTTCAAAAGGCATGTCAATCTGGCATTTTGGGGATATGGTTTAGTGGTGAAAGTGGCAGTGCTGGGTTAGTAGATAGACTCAATCTTAAAATTCCTTTTCAACCAAAATTGTACTGTGATTTAATACTCTTGTTCAGGCAGATGTCCCATACCTGTCCATGTGTGGCTCCTAGCAAGGAGCAGCAAAGCTGGCACCCAGCCCTGTGTGTGATCCCAGAGCATTGTGCCCAAGCAGTTCTCCCACAGCCTCCAGTCGGCTTGAGGAGGTGACTCCTGAAACCTCCACCCATAAATATCACTTAAACCCAATTATGTGAAACAATTGCTGTTGCTGGGTGGAGGCAGTGGTGGCTGCCCACAGACATGGCTCCCAGCTCCCAAAATCTGTGCGTTCAGTATCTCTTCACCTGCCAGTGTGGCTGCAATCAGCGCGTTGGGCGTTCCGTGAGTGTTTGTGTGGGGGAGAGGAGGCGCTGGAAAGAATTCCGTGGAGACATGAGAAGGTAACGCTGATCATCACCACACAGAAATCTGGGCACTGTGCGTTCAGTGGCAGTTTGGCACGCCAGTGAGTTGGCTACACACGGTTGTGAGTTTTCATTATAATTTTCTACAATGCAAAGAAAAGTTTTAAGGTAAGGGATGTAGACCAGTATATGAATGAAATTCTATTAACATTCTATTAATGTAATGCCTCTTCTTGGTGGTCTGAGAGTTCAGTTGCTGGTATTTCTATCCCCTCCTCTTTTATCTTGGTTTGCTGGTAGGTGAAGGTGTGGTTGTTCTTTATCCATATTGAAGGATTAAGACCCCAAAAATTTATGTTCTGTAACGTAAAGGCTGCAAATAAACACAGCAACTAGTTGGGTGCTGTTGAATGCTGTGATAATTACAGAGCATTAATGACGTTTGAGATAAAATCCCATATGAACACACAACGGCTGTCAAGGTCAGAGTTTAGCAAAGCTTGTCATTCCCCTGCCTTAAAATGCTGATTGCATACCAAGTCCCAAATGGCCTCCTAACAGTGCGGAAGCTTTTCCCAGCCTGCAGTCGCACAAAAGTTTGAGCTTTTCTCCTGAAATTAGTGAACAGTTCGTGAAGTTAGGTGCTGTTGTGAATTTAGCTGTTAAAGAGATTGTTTAATTCCATTTGGACACTTGAGAGCTTATTGGTTAACAGGAGTGGTGGCTTTCTTATAACACTTGGTATGCTGTTAAAGGAAAGTTTGCTGCACCCAGTTTTATACAATTAGCCAAGGAAGAGAGTTTGGTTTTCAAATTTCTTTCCCCCCCCAAACAAAGCTTAGCCTGGGTAACTGCAGGGAGAGGCTTGAAAACTCAGCCTGGTCTTGCCTTAGAGTCTAAGATGTCAGGAGACAAACCAAATTGAGTCTGCCATGTTTTTATTAAATGCTCTAGATTTTTAGCCTAATGAGTTTTCTTTTTATTGCTTTGGGTGGGCACAGAGTGAGCACAGGCTTTGGTGACCATAAACCCTCTGCTGCAGAACAACGTGCTTGTCTGTCCCAAACCTGGCTCTCCTCTGCGCTGCTTTTCTTGCTGCTCCATTTGCCTTGATCTTGTCACTGCTGAGCTAGGTTTTAACCTGCCTCGGGGAGCATCCACTATGTGTACTGCTGGCGAAGGGGCACCAGGTGTGCTGGTGGGGGGCTCTGCTCTGAGGAGGACCCCAGACTCTCCCCTGCCTCTCCTTCACAGCTTCCTGAGCCTGCTGCCAAACTTCCTTGTGTGCATGGGATGTGATGGCACTTGGATAGTGGAGGGATGGCAAGATGTGTGTCACCTTTTGCCCTTCCAAGCACCCTAACAGCTCCTGGGAGCACTGCAGCCCTCTCTTCCTGCCCTCTGGCTCCAGCCTCTCCGTATGGGAGCTCTGGCTCAGTGCTGGCACAGCAGAGCCAGCAGTGCCCGGGAGTGTCCAAATGCTTTATAACTCGGTTTATCCAGGCTGAAGAGGATTGCGCTGCTTCTGCTGTCACTTTGACAGATGTTTGCAATTCACAGGCTGAATGGACTTGCTGTAGTTACATTTTGACTGAGGTATCACATAAAAAAAAAGAAAATAATAGGAAAATCCCAATAGCACAGTCTGCCAGGGTCAGTAGGACTTGTGGAGGTGGGGGAAGGAATCGGCAGTCCTGGGCAGCATTTTATCTCTAGATGGCCATTTCTAATTTTAACAGGGACTGCAGTCACTTGCTTTGCTGCTTCTGCTGTTGAAGTTGTGCTTTGTGAGCAGGCTGCTTAATTACAGTGGTTTAGCTCAAGTCTGTTTGAAATTTTTTTTTTGACTAGCGGGTATGAAATGGAATTGGATCTCTCTGGAGCACTGAGATTGGTCAGAGCAGAAAGAGTAAGAAGGGAAAGTTACTTTGAAGAGGGATTCTTTGGAAACTTGCATCAAACTTTGCCTGGTTTTATACCCAAAATACCCTTTATGCTGATGTTCATGTGGTTGGTGTAAGAGAGCAGAATGTAGCCTGTAATTTGGGCTGCACCTATTCACAGACCAGGCACCACACTGAACCAAGATGAAGCCAGATGCCAGCTAAATCAACAGCATCCTCTTCCTCCCTTTATTTTTCACATTACAGAATTATATGTATGGGACTTGCTTGAATAATAACTATTGAGAAGGGAGAACTTGCCCCACTAATCATGAGCTTAAAATAGAATATTTGTCTCAAAGTTGCTTATACTTTGCTTTGCATTTTTCTGTCTTGTGCCCTGTGCTGCTCAGTGGCAATGGGGCTGTGTTGGTCCAAAATCACAGTTCCCCTTTTAAAAAAACAAACCCCTCATTTCAGTAAGATAAGAGAAAGAAAGCTTTAAAGCTTTTCAAACCAGAGCACGTCGTCCCTCTTGGAACTGTTGGTAAAAATTGCTGCAAGAGACCAAAATTAGAGAGAAGAAATGATAAAATGCCTCCNTTCCCCCCCCCCCTTTTTTTTTTTTTTTTTTTTTTTTTTCATTTTCTGGGTGACTTTAAAATATTCCCTTCCTGCAGATGGCTTGCTGTGCTGGAATGCCCCATATGTGGCATCATGTGTGTGCAATTACACATTTCGTTTTGATAAGTTTGACGTGTTTCTGTAGCCGGCTGTTTGTCAGTCATCAGCTTCAACCCCCTCCAAAGAGCCAGGGTTGTTCTTCCTTAATAACGTTTTAGATCCTTTTCCTTCTCAGCTGAACGACAGATATTAGCATATTCCTTTGGAGGGTGGTGCTGGGTGTTTGTACCAGTTGATGGGGTATTGACAATCACAGATACTGCTTGTCATTTAGCTCAGTGAGAAAAAAATGTGTCTGAATCTGATAATGGAAAAGACAGAAGCAACGCTAGCAGCCAAATGTCTGCTTTAGCCCTAAATCACTTGTTTCCTAAAAGCAAAACAAATCTGAAGTGTGGGAATACCTTGGAGAGGATCTGTCCGTGGGAACTCACAGGTACTGATGAAACTCAGCATGTGGGGTTTATTGGACTGAATGAGCTTACTGCTGTTTTGTGCATTATTTTTTTTTAAGTGAAGAAGGCATGTTGTCTTTCTGAATAACTCTTCCCCATGGATGTCTGGGACAGCTCTTTTGTCTTGCCTTGCTTGCCTGTCAGTAGGAGGGGTGGGTCCTGGGGATCTGTTAAAAGAAACTTTATAAAGGACAAGGTGGATTGTTGGGCTGGATTGAAATTCCTGTTCCTTCTAATGTGGCAGATTTGGGTGACTAAATGTCCAACAAACACATCTGTTTGAGATTTAGAGGAAATATAGGAAAAGCAGGAAAATGCCTGCTCTGTCAGTAGTACAGCATTACAGCACACAGTGGGAACAGTTCTAGTCCATCAGCTGCAAAAATGATCTCCATCAGTAAATACCACTTTTCTGCACACAGGATCTGTTTCACTCTTCATGCATGTGCCTGAATTAGGAATTATGCTATTAAACTAGCTGTGAGCAGAGTGGTGTGTGCAGATAGGAGTGAAGGCTGCTCATGCCTCATTCTGCAAAGGATGCAAAGGGAGGAAATTTCCTTCTCCCCAGGCGCAGCCAGATGGACTCAGCAGAGCGTGTGCCTGTTGCTGTGTTAGGCTTTTTGGGCTCAGTTGTCAGTCGGGACTACAAGTCAGAAATTAGTCCATCATATAAAAGTTTCTGATATAGCTCTTTCTCAAAGCAGAGGAAACAACTATCAGCTGCAATCACAGGTCACAGAGTTCCTGCTGCTGGTCCTTCCCCTTGCTCTCCTCTGCCTTGTACCCACCCATTGCTGTCTTGCTCTTCTCTTCTCCTCACCTCTTTGTTGAAGGCACCTTGGTGGTTCTTGTTCCGGTCCTTTGCTAACCTGAAGGTGTCCCAGGGGACAGAATGTGGGTACTTGTGGACACTGAAAAGCTTTAGCAGAGGAATTTTTCAGCTTTCTGCTGCATTCTGTGAGAACTTTATGTTTCTCACAGAAACGATGAAAAACACTGTTAAGGGTTTTTGTAAACTATTTCTCTATTTCTACACCTGCTGTTTTTACCAAAGGATTGTTATGATATTCTGAGAAAAATATTTTGAAATGGGTGTTGTGTGGACTGACCAATCACTCTGATGGGTGGTTGGTCAGAGGTCCAATAACCTTCTGCCATTCAAGCAAACATTAAGCGAACTAACATATAAAAACCCATCTGTATATTAATAAATCCGTTCTCCTGAATTCTGGATGCTTCGTTTCTCTCCATCCTGGGTACAACAGCGACAGGTACTGCAGAGGGACAGATGTGCTCCACAGCACAACAGTTCAGAAATTAAAAAATTTTTAAAAACCAAAGAAGTTGTCCCAGTGTTAGCAATAACTGGCTAATAATTGCTGGCCTGCTGCTTTACCTTACTCTGTTCAGCCCCGTGTGGGGGCTGCTCTGATGTTGTGCCCCATTTCTGTTGCTCTTACCAGCTGCAGGATGGAGGGTTTTGGACACAGCCCCTGGAGCTGGAATGGTTGACACATCCCCAGAGCAGTTAAGTGCTGGATGTGAGGTATTGAAGGTCCCTTTTGCAGCCGGAAGTATTAAAGACCACTTTGAGCAACAACACTGAGGATCCCTTTGATCCATGAACTCCTTGTGGAGAGCTGAGGAAGAGATTCTTACCAAGGCAGGTTTCCAGAATTTCTCTTAGCAGCTTATTAGCCATGGGCATTCTTGGATAAAATCACCCTGGCATCTCTCCTGCAAGACTGCAAAACATTTATTTTTCAATGCAATAGATCTGCAGTTGCCACCTGCAGTGTTGGGTCACCATCCTGTTTAGAAACTCCTGACAATGAAGCAGTCAAAGCCAACTGGATGAGTGATGCCTGAGACCTGTATCAACAAAGGAGCCAGACTTCTTTTCCTCCTTTTTTTTTTTTTTTTTGCTAGAGCATAAAAAGACTGACTGCCTCTGATTTGAGCCCTCGAGAGAGGTACAGAAACAGCACATGGTAGGGATGGGCAGAAAGGTGGGTGATCTTGGGCCAGGTGGACATTTCTTTTACCAGCAAGGGGGAAGCAAGATGTAGAAGGGATAAGGATGCAACTGGGCAGTATCAAGCAGATCTTCCTGCATGAATCAGTAAGGATGATTTCTGGCCTCTCCTGTGCTGATGTTGGCAGTCACACATGCCCTGTGATGGACATGGTGGGCTGCCTAGGTTGGGAACTGAGCTCTGAGTTTAATGGGCTGACGTCCTGGCAGAGATATTGAGGATGTATCTGAGACTTGACTGAGCCCCAGGCAACTGTCCCAACTTGCACTTTGTGCCTTCCACACCAAAGGATTTTTATGTTATCATGAGGCAGCCAGGACTCTTGCAATATGCTATTAGTTGTTTTAATGCTGTTTTATTAGTTAATAAATTCTTTTAGCTGTAACTTTAATCTGTAATACTTTGGTATGGGGTTCTCGGAGAGGAAAGCAAGAATCCAGAAATCATGTGAAAGCTCTTAATAAACCATCAGCCCTTCCTGCAGTGCAGTCCTGTGGGAATTAACTGCTCTGTGCATGGGTGAATTCTCCCTCAGCCTTCCATGGGTGGCATCGTTTTAACCTCAGCTGGCACAGCAGATGCTTGACTGCTCTCTTGAGTGTAGTAAATGGGGCATAACTTGTTTTCTTGGTGTTGGAGGACAGCAGTTTCAGAAGCTGGACAAATCCTTTAAAAATAACAGGCCTCACGCATGTCACTAAACCCTTCCACGGTGCTGGGCTGGGCTCCTTCCTTGTCCAGGCAGATGATACCGGAGCTCCTGCTGAGATGCCCTGTGTTGCTGGTTCTTGTGCCGCTTAGCAGAGATTTAACAACAAGCCGCATTGAATTTGCAAGCAGTGGAGCCCAAGCCAGTGTGCTCTGCATGAAAGGTGGACCTGGAAAACCTGGAGCAGGCTCCATCCAGGCCATTTGGTGTAGTTGGCACAGCGGTGGCACTTGCTCTGTGTCTCTGCTGCTGTGTTTGTGGGATATGTTTTGCCATTTTCCAGGAAAAGCTTTTATTTGAGGTTGACTTTTTTTTTCTCTCTGATGGGGGAGAAATTAATTACCACCCTTGCTCCTCTTACTGCCCTGAAGACTAGAAATATTCAGGAACTTAATGTTCAAACGGCTTTAAAAACCAGTATCTCTAAATGTCAAGTTAACATGCTCTGGGAACAATGTGACTCAAGGACCTGGTATGAAAATCAAATTGCATCTGCTGCCACAAGGACTTGTGGGATTCTCTGAGGCAAACACAATGGAGAAATTGAGAGTTTATTTCAGCTTTTTTCAGTCTTTCTTCTAAAAGTAAAGTTTTATTTTTCTCATGGCTGTCCTCGCCACAAATGCAACCTGAACCTGTCTGAGATGGCAGATTAAAAATGAAAGCTCATGAATGAGAAATTCAGTCTGCATTTTTTATGATGGCAGAAAAAGCAAACCCATTTTAAAATGTACATATTTTTAAGAAAGTAAATGACTAAGTAGGTGAGATGTAGGTATCAATAAATATTTATTCCAAAGAAGTAATATCCCAACAGAAATGGAAATTGTCTCATCCTTTTAGGCAATTAAAAATCAATGTTTGTTTTTCAGAGTGGAAGTAACATTTTTCCAGTTGCTTTTGGAGTGTGGCCACTGTTGAGTGAAAAGTTTCACAGCTACATAGCAATTTTTCAGAATAATTGCACTAAAAGGACAGACTGATTTATAGGATGGATTGTAATGATCTTGAAATGCAGGGGAGGAAAAAACTTCCTGAGTTAACCCAAATGTGAAATTGTTCTCTGAAAAAGAAGTTGGAAATGGGGGTATATAGTCTCCAAGTGGGCAGATGGTGAGTACTGAGGCTGGGTCACATCTAGTCAAGGTGGGAAATTGTCATGGAGGTTTCTAAAACTGAGACAAATAATATATTCAAATGAGCCTTATTTTATAGACCATTTAAACCAGGTAAACCAATTAAAGCTCTGTAAACACGTGAATACAGATTCATGATCTCAAATGCAGCTGGTCACTACATGACTGGCTTGGGTACACCTGCCACAAGAACTTAGGGACCTGTTTCTGGGGTTTTGGGGAAGGCTGTTGGTGCCTCCTGAACCCTGTTTCCTGTTTGTCTTTGGAAGTCTTGGTGTTGCAGACTGTGGCATGTGAAACAGCACAAGGAGCAGAACAGTGATCACCACGTTGAGCTGTGAAGTGCTGGGAGAGTGGCCTGTCGTGCATGTGCTTGGGTAGGAATATTGTGTAAGCAGGAGCACCAGGTTCTCTTGTGTCCGAGGGGACTCTGATGCATCAGTGCAGTGAGTGGTCCCTGTCCCTCTCTGGGGATCCTGGCCGTGTCACCTGGGTGCCCCAGGGCTGGTCACCTCTGTGGCCAGGAGCTGATCCTGCCTTCCTGCAGTGGTCAGCACTGTGTGAGGTCACTGAGGCCAAAAGACCGCAGCACTTAGGTGAGGAGCATTTAATTTTGCAGGAATAATCAGAAGGAACCGTTTGATTTCCTCTCACTTACCTTTTAAATTTGTGTCGCCTTGCGAACCGTGTGCCTATGCACACTCTTGGCTCAATGGCTTTTTACACCGGCTGCTCTAAATGCATTTTAAAGAGCTGAGGAATGCACACACAGCAAGGTCATATAAATTAATAATTATCTAAGCTCTTCTGCCCTTTTCTGCCTCCAGGAAAGAAGTGGAGGAGGGAAAAAACTTTTAACTGCCTTTTTTTTCTTCTTTTTTTAATCTCTCAAACTAGTTTTCAGGGCTGATCCTGGGCACTGTTATTTCAGCCAGAGCCTTGTGCCGATTTTACTTTGTCACTTCACTGTCACATTGCCTGTATTTGAGCCAGCGCATGAATTTTCATTTCCAAATGTGTTTGGGTTTGTAATTCATACAGTGCAAATAGAATAATCACAAGCCATGCAGAACTTGTAATTACCAAAACTTGGAGTACAGAAGAGGTATAAATCATGACAGTGCTGCTTTCCAGTTGCCAATTAAAAATGGGAATTTAAGCTGCTTGAGCGTGGAGGGTTTAGGTTGGGAAGTTTCTCTTTCTGTGTCTTGCAGAAGAGTTAATGAAGAAAGGGTTTTCTCATAACTTCTCATTAAGCAACAACTGGATTTATGAAATACTGGCACTACTGGAATAATTAGGACGTTTCTATTATTGATGAGTTGGACTCTTAAAGAGGGACGCATTATCTCAAAGAGTGCTAATCCTGAAGCTTGTGCTGGTGCTCCGTGCAGTGGCTGGAAGTGTGCTTGGACCATGTGGAGCCTGCCTGGGCTGTGCAGGGTGCTGGGAAGAGGAGCACGTCCTCAGATGGGGTCCTCCTGCTGCCAGGCTGTGGCCCAGTAGGGGTTGTGGGTTCAGGCTGGCTGGTACAAAGTGTGGGACAGGATCTAAATCTGCACTCCCTCCTCTCGGTCACCTAGGAGTGATGCCAGGGGATAGGGGCACCACTTGCTGAGGGGTGGGGAGGTGGTACTGTGGACCATCACCGCTGCCTCTGGGCTATCCAGAGGAGAGGGGCTAAACCAAGGAGAGGAGACAGGAGGGATACACAAATGCCATTTGCTGCTTTTTTTGCTTCATTCTTTGGTAATGTGTTAGTGGAATGCAGCACACCAGGGCCGCCATACCGGCACCCTGGTGCTCTGGGCACTGCCAAAGCTGTGGCCATGGAGCAGATATCAGGAACCACGACTGCTATGGACTTTTAGTACCAAAGCAGAGTCCCTTTCCTTGGGGAGCCAGAGTTGGTCTTTCATGTTCTTCAGGAAAGCCTTAGCCTTCAGGCTTCAAGGGCTGGCAAGGCAGCACATTGGGCTGATAGAGCTGGGCAGCCCAGGGTTCTCCATCATGATTCCCAGGGAATGTGGGGATGTTAGGCAACCTTGTAAGCCTGTTGTAATTTTAAAGCGTTTTGATAATGTTCCCCTCAGCTTTAATGTTACATATCTCTGTGTATGTTCCTTAGTAATTGAAAGGGATATCGGGCAAATTTGATCTGTCTGGCTTTGACTTATGCTGTCCTTATCTTGGCCTTGTGTCATTAAGAAAAAAATTGATATTGATCTGAGACTCTACCACTACCTTGTGCTGCAATTTTTCTTCCTTGCTAGTAGAATATAAATCGATAAAAGGCAGCTGCTTGTGACATGGGGCAGATATGATGCTGTCATTTATATATTGTAAATCCAATGATAGCTGATCAAATCAGTGTGTCTGCTGTTCCAAACCTGACATGATTGAATTGTCAATAAAAAAGATTTTACAGTAAGGGAAGTTCTGTTGGCAGTGTAAATGTCTGGAAGCCTCACTAAGTTTGATACAAGATGAAGCAATAAGCTACGCTATCATTATATAATTCCAGCAGCCAAAATGTGTGGATACTTGTGTTCTCACATAATACTGGAGCTGGGGGGAAACCTTTTATTGCAACTTGTTTGAAGAAGAATTATTCTGAGACTGAGGAATATGGATGGCTTCTTCTGAAATGAAAGTATGTAGGTGAGGACTAAGAGAAATAGTGTAGGACTTGTTTGAACTGAAGATGTGCACTTTCAGGGCATTAGCAGGAAGGTTATCAGTGTTTCTGTTTGCTTGGAAACAAATCTTGCAGGAAGGAATGTGATTCATAGGATGGTAAGAAGAGACTGGCTCTGCTCCTGTGTGGAGTCTCTGTGAACATGAAACCAGAATATGGTTCATGTTTTCTTCTGGAGTGCAAAAAAACTGTTTTATGATAAATCTGTTCACAAGCATTTTCTTGGGAATTATGCTGCAAGATGCTGCAGCCGGTGTAAGGTGGTGCCAAGCCGTTTCAGAGCTGATGGAGTTGCTGCTGTAACTTCTCAGAGCTGATTAAATTTCTGCTACCCAAAGACCTCCCTGTACCATGTCTCAGCCCAGCTGGAGGAGAAGTGCCAGCAGGGAGAGAGGCTGGTATGTAATCTGCTCCCCTGCATCCCCCAGTGGAGTGTGCTGGAGTGGAGATGGAGGGGAAGAGGACTCAGGGAAACACATGGAAATACGCAGTAAAATCTAAGAAAAAATGTGCCTTGCCACGTTCCAAAAAGACCTTGCACATTCAGAGCCCGTGAAACTCTTGGACACAGCCTTATATAGTGTTTTTTTGTGACACCATTTGGTGAGATGTAGTGAGGTCAGATGAGGCTGTGAGATGATCCTATAAGATCTTGGCTGGATCCTGAAGGTATCCATGTAGATGGTCGCCCATGGGAATGGGTCTGCATCCAGCAGTGTGCTGTTTTAAACTTGTTCATTCCCTTTGAATACATTTTCCAAAGTTAAATGGCCAGTAGTAATGTGAGCTTTCATTTCTACAGATAAGCTTGGACCAACTACTTCCTCATGCCAAGGGTTTACTACGTTAGAAATGGAGAGCTTTGTGTCCCTGCAATGCTGGCTGCCCTGTGCAGCTCCTTAGAGACTTTCCCCACAATCTGCTGGAGGAAACGCCATTCTCTGCCCTGCATTTCTCCTCCACTTTTTCCCTGCTTGGTAGTTACTTGTGGACCTTGCTGATAGCTTTTAAAGGTTGTGCTAATTCAATTGCATGTGATTGACTGTGTTCTTAATCTCTTTATTGTGTTTCACCAATTTAGCTAAATCCTAAATCCATTAGGTGCTCTCAGATTGCTTTACAAGTGTCCAGAGGAGGTGTTTGCAATAAATCCAGCTTAATTCTCTCTGCAGACAGGGTTTTAAGACTTCAGGCCTGGGCTGGAAGAAGAGTGGACTGATGTAGGAGTGGGCTCGCACAGGAATGTGAAGGACGAGAAGCAATTTAGCTTCTGCTTCTTTACTTTTTTTTTTACCATCTAGTTGATGTTACTGTCTACTTCATTGTCTTGATGGAGAGAAAAACTTTGAGATGCATGTGCTGAGAAACCAGCTGTAGGGACTCCCAGTCCCCTTTCACAAAAAACAGTGAGGAATTGAAATGATGTTCTGTTTGTTAAGTGAGGGTGGCCAAGCTCAGAGAAGCCCTCAACATTTCCTGTAATACTCCTTTTCTTCTTTTTTTTTCTCCTCCTGTATGAGGATCGGTGTATTGGCATTGCTAAACACAAACCTGCCACTTGCTAACTCTTTTTTTTTCCCTTATATTTTCCTTGCATTTGTTTGCATTGCTTTCATGCTGCTTAAGCCAACGGAAATTCTTTGTTTTAGGATAGGAACTGTAGCTAATAACTCATTCAGGAGCAAAGGAAATTAGCTTTTTCTCTCTGATTTTCCTTTCCCAGCTCTGGAGGTGAACACTAGAATGTGGTTGGCTCTGGGGGTGCCATCACACCCTGGTGCTGGGGAGGGTGGGAGCCCCAGCCCCTTCAGGGTCCCGGCTCCGGTGTCGCTCAGCCCACGGGGAAAGCATGTCTGAATTCCAGTGGTGCATCTGGGAGGAATAATTTGTGGTTTGTGGCTGTTTGAAATGGCATCTTGTGCTTATATACTGCTCGTTAGGTCTGGGGATAAATGGCATGTCAGCCTGGAAAATGGGGAAGGGTAAGATGCCCATGTTTTAAAAGTAGTTGTCTTTGTTAATATATAAAGGTAAAGGCTGGGACTCCCTCAGATCACGGTAGGGTTACACTGATGTTCTGGAAAGAGGAGTAAAAATGCTCAGGGGTTTTATGGCACTGTATCTTAAGCTAGTCAGTCTTTGGGAGATTTGGGTATATTTTTGTTTTAGTGGGGAAGTAAAGATTAGGATGGAACATGAGCATCTTCATAGGAAAGATGAATTATCAAAATGTTTTGCTGTCTCACTTGAGTGGAAGCATGTGGTTTTCAGTTCCCAAAACCTCGAGGCATTACAAAATCATGATTAGAGCCCTAAGAACAATGTGATCGGCATTAAAATTGGTGAGTTTGAAAAATGATACACTGTGAGGTTTTCCTTAATTTACTTTTCTTGTCTGCCAGTGCTATGGGTCACAGTTTCAAGACGTTCCCCACAGCAGCAAGGGCTATATTGTTTTGGTTTTTAATTGTAAACTGAGGTCTTTATGTGATCTGCTTTGTCCAAAGCTGGGGCTTCAGGAAAACAACGGATTGTGCAAGCTCTGAGAGTAATTCCAGTGGTTGGGAATAGATTCAGCCTTTGTCAAAAGTGAAACTTTGCTACAACTATCACTTACTGAAGTGAGGAGTGGGCCGTTGGAACCTAGATGGTATTTATATCCCTTAAATGATAAGGTATGAAAATATTCACCTTGCAAAAAGCAATCATTCTTATTAAAAGTCTGTTTATTAAACAGGTATCTCTATTTGATCTTTTTGGTGGAGAAAAATACACTATCGACTGTACATACAAATCAGATGATAATTTAGGTAGTGCTTGATGATGAGAAATCAGGAGCACAGCAATGGCTCTGGACAGCAGAGATGTAGATGACACTTCCAGCATTTTATATTGTTAGCCTTTTTTTTTTTTAAGTTGTAGCCTGTTTAATTCATGGTTAATGATGGTTAATTTGTTCATGTGCAATTAAAAACACCCAATGCAGACTTCATGGAGACTGCACATAAAACACAGAGGCTTAGCAGGGTATTAGAGATTCATCTGGGTGCCTGGAATACAGAGGATCTTTGCTTTGACTTGTGTCTAAGTGGTCTTTGTTTAACTGATAGCTGCTAAGTTGGTTTAACTGATAACACATGTTGTGCTGCTACTGGTGTTGACCTTTTCCCAGTTAAACTGGCTTAAGATGAGAGTGTTTATGGGGAGATTCTGCAGCCCTGGCGTCCATGGACTCTTTGTCTGGGCAGAGGCTGGGTTGGTGTTTGGGGGCAGTTCAGCAGAGGGCTGCATGTTGGCAAATTTTAATGGCTCTTGTTCCAGACGGCTTTTAACACACTCCCTACACAGCCATCCTGGGCAGGAACTGCTTTTTCCATTGCCAGTTTAGGTTTTGCCACTGTGGTTTCATTACACTTCAGGTTTCTTGAGCATGTAAAATGCTGTCAAACTGTTAACAGGAGGAGGAGGAGGCAGGTTTGCAGCGCAGCCTCAGGCTCAGCAATAGCGGAGCTGCTGCTGTGTGCAAGGGGAAAGAAGTGCTTTGTGCCCCACTCTGGAGCCTTTAGAGAAAGGCTGGGTCTATGTCTTTGGGGTCCTGCTCTGAGCTGCTGCTTCTGGACATCAGGAGGAGCTTTTCCAAAATCTGTCACAGTGAATGGACTGAGTTTGAAGAGAAGTGTCAGCAATGGAGCGAGTCTGTCCCATCTGATTGCTGGCAGCTTTTCACTCAGCCATGGACTGAGCCTCTGTGAGCCTGCTGAGAGCTGTCTCAGCTTTGTTCACCTGCTTTCAGCTGCCTTGAAGTTCCAGGGAATCTGTGAAGTGTTTGTAATGGAGAAGCGCATGAGGAGGGTAGCCACAGTGTTGCAACGTGACTGTGGTCAAGTGTTTTCCAGAAATGTTTCTGAGGATGCAAGGATGTCATGAAGTATTGTTGCTCTTCTGCTGTCCCCAGCTCTTTCCCTGCCTCCAAAAGTCTCTCTGTTGAGGGCTCAGGGTATCCCTAGATGGAAGTGTAGACTGCCCATCAACTGTGGGCAAACTGCCCTGGTGCTTTGCCCTTTTTTGTCGTGGCTCGGGGTGAGGCTGTTCTAAGGGACCTTCAGGAAGGTCCTTGGGAAAGGCACCTTCCAAGGTCTTTGGGTCTTGTGTGAAAAGCTGAAAACCTTGGAGAAAAGTGGGAATGTTTGTAGAATGCTATTTATTTCAAACAGGAAAATGGATTTTGATATAAATATGGGATAATGTCTGCAAAGAGGATGTTCACGCCTCTTCGCCCATGTTGAGAACTAAATTTTTTTCCTGGTGCCAGACACAAGCATACAGGTCTCCCTTTCTGTCTTCCCAAGGATCTTTTCCATGCCATGGTGCTGCATGGTGCTGGAGCTCGACTCTGGCTTGGGTGAGGGAGGTTTGAACTCAGATCACAGAATCATTAAGGTCTGAAAAGGCTTCCAGGATCACTGAGTTCAACTATTAACCCAGCGCCTCTGTGTTCATCACTAAACCATGTCCCCAGATGTCATGTCCATGCATCTTTTGAACACTTCAGGGATGATGACTCCACCACTTCCCACAAGCAGCAAATGATCAATTCAAAGATTGGAAAATGGTTTGGCTCTGCTTTTTTATTTCTAGAGGCTGTTAAAACTCCCACTATTTTGTTATCAAAAGGATCCATCTCTGATGTGCTTGAGCCAGTCAGTTAAGTGCAAACCTGACAGGAAATGAAATTTTTGGTTCTTGACAAGAAGCGAAAGAAAATGGCTCTTCAAAGGGAAGCGTTCTCCTGGCAGGAACAGTGGTAGGCTTGGGGTAGGGGAAGGCAGTTGTCTTTGGATCAGAATTCTCTGTATTTGAACCTGAGCTCTTTTCCCCCTTGGTTTTTCTCCATGGATTTTAAAAATTCAGCTGTTGATTCCCAAAGCAACTGAATAATTGTACCTAAATTGTTATAACCTCTCAAATATGTCAGTGCTTCCACTGGAAGAGGAGATTATGGATGAGAGGAGAAGCGATGTGAAGGTTTAGAAAAAGGTGATGCCTTTTCTTATTCAGGAGGATGTCTGTAGAGGGAAGTATGCAAGCACTTACTCAAAGGTTCCCTAAGACATTAAATACCTGCAGAGGGGCCATTTTAGACAGGCCATGGTGCAGTATGTCTTTGAAATGACCCTCATGGACTCTGCCCTCCCTGTCCAGCAATAAACTAATTCTCAGGACTAATGGTAAAATTCTGCAAGGCATGAATTCCCAACTTAACTAGATTTACAGTGAGTTAATAGATTTTCCAGTATATCTCTTGCAACCTATTTGTGGTGACATCATGTTAACGTGCACAGTAATTTAAAAAATTGTCAGGATTAACAGTCTTCTCTGACCTGTGCTTTTGACACCTAGGAAACACTCCATAATAGATATAACATTTGCAGTATGGACATACACCTTGTGTGGAAGCGTTCAGACAGGAGGTCTCTCTGGGTGGTAAATTTTCCTTGGGAAAAAGGGGATTTTGGAATTATGAGCATCTAATACTTAAGAAATGCCACTGAGAGGGTCACATGTGCCAAGAGTTGCAGAATAGACAAGTCAGAACAGTGTAATGATGAAGATGAACCTTCAGCTCTGTACGTAATATATTCTGTGTTGGTTTCCACATGCAGCCTTTGAAATACACGATCTTTATTTTGAAAGGACTATGATGAAAGTATCATTTGGAAAAGCTGTTTATTTTTTTCCCAGGCATATTCATCCTTGCTCCTTGTGTTATCATTATTTATAAATCAAAAGTTACATTGATCTGGAGATTATGCGTTAAACCATGTCTGAGCAGTGGTTGCTCTATTACTGAGAAAAGCAGCTGCCCTAAAACTTTTGGTAAATTTATCGATCAATACTCTCCATGTTCCTCTTCAGAAAAAGAAAAAGCTGAATTTTAATTTACTGGGAACGCAGCTGAACACGTGGCCCCTGTGTTCAGCAAGGAATTTAAGCCTGTGAGGAACTTTCCAGTGATGAATAGTGCCATTACTTTGCAGAGGATTATTCAAGTTCTTGAAGGAAAGCCTCTCTGGAGAGGGCAGTGGAGCCTTGGATGGAGTTCTGGCGGCTGTGGTTGAGTCTTGCTCTTGAATAGCCAAATTATCATCTTGTGCTCCTGTTAAAACAGTTGCTTTACTCTCACAGGGGAAAGAAGGAGATGATAAAACATCTTCCTTGTAAAATGAATGTTAATCAAACCAGGGCTTTGAGCCAGGACAAGCAAGATGCAGGAGCCACTTGGAATGCTGGGTACGGACCACCCATGGGCTCAGCTGGTGCCACCAGGACATGATGTCCCACCTTCTGCTTCCTCCCTGGGCTGGGACCTGCCCATGCACCAACTTAGAAACCAAAGTCAAAACCAATCAAACAAAGAGAACCCACAAAAAACCTCCAAACCAACAACCCCCTGAAGAAGCCAAGCAAACAACCCCTGCTCAGACAAACACAGATGACCCACAAAAAACCTATCAAACCACCCTTCCTCACAAACAAACAAAACAATACCCAATCTCCCCCCAGCAAAACCACCAGTGTTTTGGGGGGCTCCACTCAAGGCACCACAGAGGAAGGAAGAGAAGAAGTGAGTCTAGTTTTTGGAGAGTGCTCAGGCTGAAAACTGGGGCCATGAGTAGGTCTTCCTTTTTTTTTTTTTTCTAAGGATGGAGATAGTGCCTGGTCTTTGTGTGCCTGGCATGCCCTGAGTCCTGTTACAGAGGTGCTGCTGTGTGTATGGTGTCCTGTGTCAGCCTCTGTGGTGTTTCAGACAGGAGGAGGGTTGGGTACCCTGCTCCCTGTTGAGCAAGATGCTGCTAAAATATTCTGCATATGCTCAGTAAGTCAGGTGCTGCCAGGGGGCATTGGAGTGGCTGCTTGCACGTGTGCTCCTGAGGTGATCCACAGTCTTATTTCCATGTGGGAAACCTCTGTCTTTCTCTGAGGTGTCTTGAGACAAAAGCAGCTTGAAAATCATTGAATTGCTTTTGAGAACCTGGATGTTTTTCTGTGTTTTGGAAACAGTCACTCCTTAGGGGGAAGAGTTATGCTGATACTGGTTGCTGTATGTTACGGAGTAAATGGCTTTCCCAAGTTCTGCTGGCACAGGTAGGAAACTAATAACAGAAATAAAGGGGCTGGAGTAACTAAAGAATGGTCAACAGGTGCCCTGAAATAAGTGCAAGTCCCACGTGTTACTATGGGGATCAAGAACTGATCTTCAGCCATTTGCTTTTCATCAGATAGTTGAGATAACTTTAAAGAGAATTTGGCCAGGAGAGATTATTAAGGAAGGAATTTGCTGCTTAAATAAATAGTCTGCTCTCCATTGTTGGAGACTTAACAGGCTGATAAAAGCCCTCTGGAATGAAAGGGAGCCTGGAAAGCCCGTCTCAGATCTGCCTTGCTCTGAAGTTACTGAGACCAATGCACTTCCAAAGAATTTTTTTTTACTTTTTGATTACAAGCTCAACTTGACCTGGTGGCTTACTTTCTCTTCATTTATTCTTCATTATTCTGATGAATAAAGGAATTTGCTAGGCTTGCATTTTTTCAGAAGTTGCTTATAACTTTTAGTTTAAAAATACATGGAGGAACTACGCAAACTGGTCTTCAGAAATGCTTGGCTTGTAAATTTAGGTGGGAGTGCATGAAATCACTTGCCCTCTGCTTGATATGTGTGGCTTGTCATTCATCTTTGAATGCTTTTTTGATATCTTCGTAACTCCATTAGGTGGATGTTGCAGCGTCCAATTAGTAAAATAAGGCTGTGTGGGTGACCAAGTACTGGGGTTTTATTGGGGTTTTGTTGTTGCTTTTCTGTTTTGTCTGCTTGTTTTTCTGGGTTTTTTTGTTTGGTTTTGGTTTGGTTAGTTTGGGGGGGGGGGGGGCAATACGCACTTTGTGTTTAAAAATAAAACAATCCTAGATGTGCTTTTGCCATGGTAAAATGCCTGGGTCTGTGATATCTGCTCAGTTACCCAGGGCAGAGAGGTCCTTTTCCCAAGGGTTGTGTAGCTATTCCTGCTGCACTGGGCTGTGCTCCCTGGTTGAGCTCTTGGCTTGAAATAAAAGTTGTAGATGGAGTCTGTTGTTTCTGCAGCAAATTGGAGAGGTAAGAGAGACTAGGAGCAAAGAAAAAGAATAAAAGGGATAAAAGAAATGGGGAAGGTGAACTTGAACCCCAGGCTTTATGTGGGTTTCAGCATCAGGATGGAGGCATGAGGGGCATGGAGAGAAGTTTATCTCTCTCTCTAGGTTACCAGTACAACCTTTACCTCTACCAGAGCTACCTTTTAAGCTGCAGAAGCCTCTTACATCCTCTCCCTCTACTTTTCCAGCTTGTGCTCCCAGGGCTTGGATTGAGCCTGCTTCTCCAGGCCCTTATTCCTCTTGCCCTTTGATTTTGATAAAGAATCATGTTCACTCACCACTTGTGCCAACCTCAACTGTTTGCATTTTTAACTCTGTCTTTATTAAATTTTCAGGAATCTGTTAAGCATTCATACATCTGTCATGGCACGAAGCGTTATCTTTCTCGATGCTCAGGAAAACAAATTACACAATGGATGTGCAACCCATATTTAATGAAAAACTCCAAAGCCACGTGTTCAAGCACAAAGCCCCAGAAAAGATTTTACTGCAGAGTTTTTCTTGTGAGGTGTTTGCTGTGAGACTTTTGGGGTTTTTTTTTAGCTTTCACTTGGAGTGTAGGTTTCCTGTGCTGACTTCGGTACTCCCAAGGGTCTCTAGAGATCTCTCAAGACATTCTGGTGCCCCTAAAAAAAACATTGCTTGTCTGTGGTCTACTCCAGCACCCCTGACCCTGCCTTTTGCTGTCATGACTTGCGGATGCCAGCATGGGGTACAGAGCACTACGCTGAACTCCCTCCAGGCAGGGTCTAGTCCAGGCGACAGGCTGGTTGGAAGTGGGGAGCTGTGGGCACCAGCATTTCTTGTTTTCTTGCTTCTGGGCCGGTAGCAGCTTGTGTTGGTGAGCTCTACTGTCTGCATTAACAAAGTTTTTGTGTGCAGGATATTGAATATTAAATAGGAGAACCACAGTGTGACTAACTGTGTAACAGTTGGACTGTTACCTGGACTGGAAGAGGAGTGTGTTTTCAGGGCAGTGTGAGTGGGTATAATGAGATGGATCATACAGTATTTTTATTAGAAACATCAGGAAGTGTATTTCAAACTGCCAGGGCACTAGATAAGCTTAACAATTAAGAATAAATGGCTTTGGAGCTTGGCATTTTGATAGAAAAAGATAATTATGACAAGATGCTTTTCTGACAAAAGCGTAAGGATTTGGCAATGGCTAATGAGCAACACTAGCTTGGAAACTTGTAACTTGGCTCCTGTGGGAGTGAAGGCAGTTGGCATGGAGCTGCAAGGAGCCCCGTCTCATTTAAAGACTGGACCTTTGCTCTCTTGGACTGGTGGTGATGGACCAAAGGTAGAAAGTGCAAACCTTGATGGCTTAAAATTAAGAAGACAGAATAACTGAATTGTTCCATTTTTTATTACTAATGCTTTGAAGTTAATCTCATAAGCTTGGGAGCTCGAGACCATAATTTTTATGGTGACAATATTGTAAAAGTAATCCAAAAGTCTGTGTCATAGTTGGAAAAAAAGCATTTCCTAAGCTTTAAACCCAAATGTGCTCAGAGAAACAAACCCTCTAAGAGCAGCAGTGGCACCATCTGATGGGTTTTGTAATGCCATAGACAAAAGTAATTATACTGCTTAGAAGAGCTTTTGTCTCCAGATAATGTTGTTAAAAACTTGCAGTGTAGTGTAAATCATAACGGAACAAATCTGGAGGCTGCTCTTAATGCTGCCAGGGGAAATTCTCTTAGATTTTGTTTCCTTTCTGCTCAGTATATTGCAAACCTTTTCCAAGTTGATAAATAAATATTACCTGCTGTTTGAAAAATGACGTGGGGTTCATCTCACCAGTAGTGCCTGTGGCAGCCAGGCTGTTATTGCAAACAGTTGTTCCTCTCTTGGTGAGCTCTCTTGTGTTTTGGGAACACAGGCTGTTGTGATGGGGCTAAAGTTGTCTGATTCATTGGAGATATTAAAGAAGCATTTCCTCCTTTTAGAGCTCACTCACATGAGGATTCCCTTGGCTTCTTCTGCCACTTCTGAGCAGTGCCACAGCAAGAGCCAGGTCAGATAATATTTGGTTGAGCTTACAAACACCCAAACTTTTAGCATTTCTTTGATGAACATTTGAATTCCAATCCATGGATGCTGGTATAGTGTTTTTGAGGGGCTCAGCAGTTTTGGCTTTTAGATGTAAGAGATTTTTAAAGGTTTGGGAACCTTGGGCCTGCAGGAAATGCAGTGATTGCATTAGGAACAGATTAATGAACTGATGAATTTTCCACGTCCTGCCTGGACACCCATGCTTTTGTCTCAGGGTGGAAATGATTCCTGTGGGCTGAGAGATTCCAGTGCCAAGCTCTCCTGATGATTTGTTATTTGTGTCCTGAGAAGTGAAGGGAGAAGTTTTGCCATCAGCAAGGAAGTCCCAGAAATCAGGTGGAACCAAGGCAGGTAAAGTCTGGCCAGACCAGAGGCTCTCCGACCCCTGCAGTTACTGCTGTGCCTTGTGCAGAGAGTTAGGTGTCAGGCCCTGTGAGCAGGGACCCTCCAGGGACAGGCCTGGGGAGCAAACCCAGGAACATGAGGAGAGCCATCAAAGCCTAAAAGAGGGACTTCAGCAAATCCACTGAACTTCAGGAGCTAGGTCACTTGCTGCCCTGGAGCGGTTGCATCACAGATGAGATTCATTATGGGAGGAGGAGCACATTCATACCTAAAAGGCATTTAAAGTACATTTTGTGGAGCTGGTAAGATTTGAAAATGGTTTCGTGTGAAGGACAGGGAATCACTGTGTGTGCCACATTTGCAGCCTGTGGTGCTCCCAAGCAGCAGTATCCTGGGGAAGGTGCAGGGAATCACAAAATGCATCATCATCATCTGCGGAGGGAAATTCAGCTGACTGCCAGTGATCTGTGTTGACCTCAAGGGAGTTTTCTGCTGCATGGAAATCAGTTTCCTGTTCATTTTACAGTTTGAGATAGTGCATGAAGATTCACCACTCTGCCACAAACTCCTGGAGGAGATGGCCCTGGAGCTTTTCTGAGGGCATAAGGAAATGGTGACACCATGACCTTGTCTAGAATTACTTGCCTTGTTTTCTTCCCCCAAAAAACCCTGAGCCTTGCTGTTACTGGCTCTTGGTAGTGGAATAACAAAGGTAGTTCTTCCCCTGTGAAGATATATCTTAGTGGTCAAGTTAAGACAAAGTGTGGGGAGGCAAGTTTTTAAGCAAACAGTCCTTTGCAAAAGAGCAAATGGGAGTTGTGAGCTCAACTCCTGAGAGGAAGTGAGAGTAGCCATGGTGGGAGCTTCCCTGCTCAGAGAGTGTTTGTGGTTGCAGGATTTATGTGTCTAGATGCCAAGAAACAGGAAAATCAAGGTTGTAGGTGCAGTTTTAATGCCTTAGTATCCATGTGCTGAGGGGTGCATGGGTCACACAGTCCTGCACCTCCACCTATCTTTGTTCCCTTCCCAGGTGCCCCATGGATGTTGAGCTGCTGGTGCAGCAGGTTTTGCTGTGCAGCCCCTTCACCTTTGCTGAGCCGTTGCCAAAGAGGACTTGATTGCTGTGCTGTGTGGCACCCAGAGAAGGGCAGCTGTCCATGTTGGAAGCTTGGCTTTACAGCAAAACCAGAGCAGCACATTACTCAAGGGGCAACATGAAGCCTATGGCATGTCATGGTGCCTGTCTGCCATGGTGGATCCTGCTGTCCCTCCTCCCAGTGGTCACAGCGGTGTGTGGAGGTGGCTCCATGTGGCTCCTGTGGTGCTGGTTTTTGGTGAGCTGGCATGGGAGGCAAAAGGAGGACAGACCTTGTTTCTGGCTGGCAGCGCCTTTCCAAACACCTTCAGCTGCTTGTGAAGCAGCACTTGCTGAACTTGGAATTGGAGGTGTCATCTCTGTACCTGCCCCAGCTCTGCAGCTACCATCAGATTTTGGCTCTCCTCTCTCCAGTGGGCTGCTGTATGGGAATGGCTCGCTGGGGTCACTTATACCGGCTTCTTGTGGCTCAGGCAACTGCATCACATAGTCTCTTAAATAAACCCATCAAGCGGCAGACTTGGCTGGAGCCTCCTGCAGCCTGGGGCAGCCAGTAGGTTAATCCGGAGCTCCTCTGGCCCCGCCACCGACCCCTTTGAAGTTGCTGCAGCTTAGGAGCCAGCGTGCTTTCTCAGGAAAGCTGGCATTTTACTAAGCAGCAGACGCTTATTATCTGGGCTAAGAATGCAGTGATTTCCTTCTCCTGCCAGTAATCTCCACTTAGGGCACTGTTATGCTCTTTTACAATTTATTTTCTCTAATTGCCAGTTTGCAGTGGCCATGCAGCTCTCCCTGGGCTGTGTTCTGGGGAATTTTTGCACTTTGAAAGGAGCTTAGTCCTTCCCTTCTGGCTGCTGGAATTGGGCAGCGATTCCTCTCCAGGTACTTCAGCAAGAGTCCAGCCTGAAAAATAAGTAATAGCCTGTGCTTTTCAACTACTGACTGATAACTGTGGTCTAGAGTAGGTTCAGCTGTTTCATTCATCCTTTGGGAGTCCTGATGAACTGCCCTCAGCTGAGGCAGTCAACAGATGTACAGTACCAGGGCACCAGTGCTTGGTTGGTGGTGATGCTCTAGCTCCCATCCTGCAAATGCTCTCTTGGTTTCTCTTTCCATCTAAGCCACAAGCAGACAGTTTCTCCAAGAGAAATGCTGTGGGAAACTGTGCCAAAGTCTTTTCTAAAGTCCTGATAGACAACATCCTCAGCCTTTCTTTGATCCACCGAGCTGGTCACCTTATCATAGAAGGAGATGAGATTGGTCAAGCAGGACCATGAACCCATGTGGGCTGGGCCTGATGCACTGGTTGTCTTGTACGTGCCACGTGATGGCACTCAAGATGATCTGACCTTCCCAGGTACTGTCACATTTGCCAACCTCCAGTCACCTGGGACCTCCCTGGATAACCAGGACTGCTGGTAAGTGATGGACAGTGGCCTTGTGAGTTCTTCTGCCTGCTCCCTCAGTACCCTTGGGTGGATCCCATTCAGCCCCACTTGTGTACATCTAAGTGGTGTAGCAGATCCCTGACCATTTTCTCCTGGATTATGGGGGCTTCATTCTACTCCCCATCCCTGTCTTCCAGCTCAGGGTGCTGGATACCTGGAGAAAAACTGGTCTTACTATTAAATACTGAGGCCAAGAAGGCATTAAATACATCTGCCTTTTCCTCATCCTTTGGCACTGTTTCTCCTTGCATCCAATAAAGGATGGAGATTATCTTGAGCCTTTCTTTTGTTGCAAATGTCTTTAAAGGAACATTTTTATATTCTGCTGTGTGCGCATCTGTGTGTATACTGTACAGTGATGGAGATTGTAAAACGTGAGTCCTGCTCAGCCGTGCAATGCTTCTGCCTGCTGAAGTTGGGGGCAAGTCTGATGCTTTGCTTTGTATTCACACTGCTTCAGCCAGACTTGCAAAACAGCTGCCTTAAATGGCAGCTTTTGAAAATATCCTCGAAATTAAAAAAAAAATAAATAGAAGAGAGAAAAGATTAAATTATCCTCCAGCAATGAGAGTTTCAATAATGCCGTGTTATAAGTGGGGCAGATTTTACCAGCAGCAAATTCAGGCTGTGGGATTTTATGGGGGATTAGAAGCCCGTGTCGCTTCTGTAATGCAGTGTCCCCTCTGTGTCCCTCTGAGGTTCCCTCGTGGGAGTGCAGGGGACTGACCCACAAAGTCTCCTCCAGTTTGAAGCGCTCGGAAGCTGGCTTAGAGTCACTGCAGCTGCTGGCATCTGGGGATTTAGAATTCCGGCAGCCAGTGCTTTCTGAGGAATATTTCAGAATAAGCAACTACTGTGGGAGTTTGGTGGGAGAGATTTTGGATGTATAAGACTTCTTTTTTACAAAGTTTTATTATTTCTTGCATCTATTAATAGGGCAGCAGGAGTCTCCATATGCTTTTATAGTCCCTGTTGCACTTTCTAATGGATATATGCAAAAGCTCCGAGGTGCATAAAATAGACACTCTCAGCCAGTTATTATGATAAAAATTATGTGCATGTCATGACCTTTAAAGCAGTGGGACTGTGTGTGCATGCTCTTCTGATACGCCACTGTTCTCCATTCCTTTCTGAAGCCTTTCTTGCCGTAGGAGGTTTGCATAGGAGCTTGGAATATTTTTCTAATCAGTGAAGAGTCTTTTGGCTCTGATGAGAACTGGCAAAGCACAGAGGAGCGAGAAAACGGAAGAGTGATGACTTTTTCTAAAGGGAGCTAACATAGAAGAGAGTAAAGGTGAATGGTGAGGCACAGCATGAAAATCCTGGCACTGTCTCCACTGCTGTCAAAAAAACACTGGTCCAAAAAGTTCTTTGTGCTTTTTGAGGCAAAAGGTATTCTGGTGTTCTTGAGAATAAAGAGGGAGGAAAAAAAAGTTTTGTAATCCATGTGCCCTCTTTAAAGAGACTTTTTTGTTGTTGTTTTAAAACTTTTAATAATAGTGCAACCAGAGTTTGCTCTGCTTGCACAGCCCCGTCTGCGTCAGACTTGCTGTTGTGCCTGGAGAGCTTTGCCATCCTCTGTATGGGGGTGAGGAGCGGGATGCTGGCTGTCATGGTGAGGCAGGCAGGGAGAGAGGGGCCCCATGTCCTTGCACTGCTGCATCCCTTGATCTGTGCTGTGAGGAGGGAAGGATTGCTGTCACCTGGGAATGCAGATTGTTGTTCTTGGCTTGCCAGGACAGTCCTGGTGTGAGTGTCTGGAGCTGTGGACAAAATGCTTCAGCAGCACGCCTGGGAGGTGTGCAGGCACCAGATAGAATGGAGATACTGTTTGCAGAAGTATATCAATAATTTCTGCTCTGATTGCTGCTTACACCACAGCTTTCTGCGTGCTGGGGGTGGGGTGCAGCAACAGCACCTTGTCATTCCAGGCATCCCTGAATAGGGTGCACCCAGGAAGAAAGAGCCAGAAGTCCTGGAGATGTGATGGTCTTAAAAGCTCTGGAGTAATACAAGAAGTTATGCAGGGCGAGCAGCAAGGCCCGACATTGCTTGTGATAGTGTTGATACTGAACCTCTGTGGAGATGTGTCAGGCCATGCTCAGTTGCATTCCAGCCTTAACAAATGGGGGAAATAACTCTTATGGCTTTAAAAATTAAACATTCCCTTTAATTATTGAACATGAATAATTTTAATGCAAATTGAGACAGGATGTGTGTTTCTAGAGTGACAGAGTTGAGAGCAGTTACATCGTGGGGTGTTAGTGACCTGTGAACTGAAAGGCTGTTCATTAATTTTAGCATTTTATGAATAGTACCCTGGAGGGTGGGACATAGGCTGGTAGAGCAAGCTGGCCAAAGAAAAAGACTTTAGTTTGCACTGATGGCCTCCTCTTCTAATGCTTTAAGATGCAAAATGGGGTGTGTGTAGGTATGTTGTCCTTATATAGTGAGGTATGGATATTTTGGAAGCCTCCTGATGAGGAGGGCTATAATTAAAGGAATAACTGTGCAGTGACTGTGGGGTCTTCCCTGCTCATCTTGTGGAGGAGGTGTGGGCTGAAAGTCCTACAGTCTTTGAAGGTAGAGATGGGAAAATGCACCATGGTTTTTTCTAGAAAAATGACAGTCTCTGTCTAAAACTTGAATTCCATGGGACCGTTTGGGACAACCTGATGTGTATGAGAGTGTTCTTGGCTGGGCACCCACAGGTGGACATGGCATCACTGTCTCTCAGCATCGCTTTGGACAATGGAACAGCTCACATCCGGGGCAGATGAAACATTGGATCTGCAGCTGAAGTAAGCCTGGTGCAGTTGGGAAAACTGCAGCACTGTGGGGGCTTTTCCAGCGGCTTTGAGGACACTTGGTGCAGGGCACCTGCTGGGGTTGAGTCAGAATATTGTCTGTGATTAAACTCCTATAAATATTTTCCTTTTCATAATGGAATGTCAGCATTTACTGTTTCCTGATTTTAAACACTGTACAGTTTGTCAAACATTTATCTCTGCCTTAAATTAAGTCTGGAGATAGAATTCCTGTTAATTTCAAATCAATATGAAAGGGAGAGAGAAATAAATTGCAGTCTAGCCCTTTTCTTGAATCAATATTTTCTTTAAAAGCTGAAATGTTAACTAGAACATAGTTTTTTTTGTGATTTTGAAATGTAGCTTCTGTTTAAAGAATTTATGCATTTGCCCTGGAAATTGCTGATGCCATTGTTTTGCAGCAGGCACGGCTACCAGCAGGTGTTTGACCCCAGGCAGGCAGGATGGGGTCAGCCCTGGCAGCAGTGATGTGGTAGAACATTATCCTCCTTGTTTCTGAGCTCACCGTCTCTTAATAACATTTTTTTTTTGTTCTGTTTTGCAGAAGCCTTTGAAACTGTAGTGCGGCACTCAAGAAACTTCACCAACAGCATGTTTAGGACCTACTACCAGAGCATGGGGCCCAGGGCTCTTAAATTTGTTGGAGAACTTTTTACTGATATCTCGCTGTACATATTGGGCTCTGACATCAGTGTCAATGACATGGTAAATGAATTTTTTGACAGTTTATTCCCTTTGGTTTACTCTCACTTGATTAATCCCGGCTTCCCCGATCCCTCTGTGGAAATGACTGAATGTCTGCGGGTGGCCAGGAGAGACCTCAAAGTCTTTGGGAACTACCCGAAGATGATGATGACGCAGGTGTCCAAGTCCCTGCAGGCCACACGAGTCTTTCTGCAGGCGCTGAACCTGGGGATTGAGGTGATAAACACTACTGACCACCTGAAATTCAGCAAGGACTGTGGACGGGCGCTGCTGAAGATGTGGTACTGCTCCCACTGCCAGGGGCTGCTCCTGGCCAAGCCTTGTGCTGGCTACTGCGGAGCGGTGATGCAGGGATGCCTGGCAGGCGTCCTGGAGATCCAAAACCTCTGGAAGGAGTACATCGGGTCTCTGGAGGGGCTGACCAGAGGCATACACGGCATCTATGACATGGAGCACGTCCTCCTGCGCCTGTTCTCCGTGGTGCGCGATGCCATTGTCCACGTGCAGAAGAACGAAGGGAAGCTCTCGACAGCTGTGAGTAGTTCTCTGCAGTTCCCCAGGCTCACTGCCGTGGCTTGTACACAAACTCTATGTGTTGAAACCAAGCTGTCCCATTCCTCCTGCCAACAAAACCCAAATGCTCCAATTACCAGCCCCTTCCCACCCCCTCTGATCTTCCAAAAAACTTTTGGTGGCATTTGAAACTGGCATTTGCAGGGCGTGGGTTTCCATTAAGGGATTTGACTCTTTTCAGGTTTGTCAGAGCAGAAGGGTCTGGACTTGCTCTGGGGTGTGAGGTTGGGAGCTGAGATGTCCCAGTATCTTCAGTTTTCCCTGAGTGCTGTGCTTGCCCTGGGTAGCTCTCAAAATGCTGGTCCTGGGCTCCGGGTGTCCCCTGCCTCCTTTAACATCACAAAAATGTACCTCCAAATAGATGCCAAGCAGAGACGTGCTGTAGCATCCCCTGATTTACCAAAGAAGAGCTGATTCTCCATCTTTTAGTAACTCGTTCCAGTTTTGGGCTGCATTTAATTGCAGGGATAAGATTATTTCTTATTTTTACTTGACTCTTTAAAAACACATTGTGTGAATTTCTGAGCCTCCAGAGAAACTGAGGCTGTCTTGTTCTGAAAATCCTGCTGCTCTGTTTGAACACTAAGGAAAAATGTACTGTGATTATATGATGATTGTTCTGCAGAGGAGATTTTTCTTGAGACACAGTTGAGCTGCTCCATGTAGGTAGGGAAGAGCTGGGGATGGGGCAAAGGTGCGGGAGTGTTGTAATAGTTTGCTTAAAGCCAACGATGATTAAAATCTGACACTGTTTCCCTGTTAGCTGCTTGTTCCTGCCATTCTTGACTCCTGTTTACAAAAGAACTGTGTTTATGTAGGTCACTGTACTACTGGCACTCTAAGTAACTCTTATCTTTTTTGGGGGGACCATGGAAATGTATCAGCTTATGGGCTTTGAGCTGTGTGACACTCAGCCAGCAGCACTTCGTGCTGTTCTCTGTGCTGGCTTTGCTCAGCCACCACACTTGTGCAGGCTGTGGTATAACGTGGTAGCACTCAGGTGGTTTCCCACCCCAGGTAGTTTGGTGCACATGGAGCAAGCTTTCTCCATTGCTTAGAACGGGTTTAGGGACCAAATTACACTGAGTTGGATTACTCTTGTGTTGCAGTGACCAGGAGGAGTCTGTGGCTGGGCTGGGTGTTGGTCGCCTGGGCAGATGGGCCCAGGCAGGACTTGCGGGCAGCATGTTAAGCTCCAGGGTACAGTGCAAGAGACTGGCTTTCAGCCTGCCTTACTCCCTTTCTGCAGAAAATCACTGTATTACAGCAGCCTGCCAAGCACTACTTGTGCAGGGATGTTAGAGCTGACAGTCCAAGGGCAGCAGCTCTGCTGCCATGGAGCCAGGAGAAGTTATTCTCCCATCAGCCAGAACCATCAGTCAACCCCCTCTGATACAGCAAAGGAGCAGAGATGTAACTGTAGGTTTATTTTGAGTTCATGTGAGAGGGAGAATTCACGTTACAGCTGATAATGAGAGAAAACCCAGTTCAACTCCAAGCCCAGCTGGCATTTCCAGGGCAGTAAGAAACAAAACTTCATTCTATATGTAGAGTGAGTCTGTTTAATCTCAAAAGATCCATTGACATATTCAACTGTAAGCAAAAGCATCCAACATGTTTTGCATCAGTGAACCCACCATGCTTGTAGGCACTAAGGCAGATCAGAAGCATTGTGCATATGGGCTGTGTGCCAGGTTTTGTGAGCACAGACCTGGGCATTGCTGCAGGATCCTGAGAGGATCAGTGTTTGTTCTCCCACATCTTTCTTTTATTGGCACAACAACAAAAATGCACTTTTTGTTGGAGATGTCCATGTATATAGTGAACAAACACGACTGTCCCTTATATTATTGAATATTGACACCTTCATCTGTCTACAGAGAATGTGCTTGTGGGAGGACAAGTAGATGGAGTGCCACTAAAGTCAACACAATGCAGTAGAGCTACAATCTGCCCATCCTCTGCCAAACCAGAACATAAATTGACTTCCTTTACAATAAAAAATTATTGGGCATTACAAAACCATTCAGTGCTTTTGTACTTGATAAAGCTGTTGGAATTCATTAGTGCCATATGTAGCTGGGTACTTACTTAAACCTAACTCCTCTTGATTATTTAATACTTCAGTGATTTTTTTGTCTGCTCTAGAGACATTTTTGAATTACTGGAGTGAAGAAGAAAAAGTCCAAGCCAAACAAGCCAGTTGCCTGGCAATTTTCACCAAAAGAGAATGGCCAGTGGGTTTTTGAAGTTTGTATTTAAAACACTGATGTTGCTCAGCTAAGGGTCTTATGTCAGACCTGAGCCCAGAGCAACTTTTTTTTTTTTTTTTTTTTTACAAATGAGGATATGAACTGTTCAGTGGAGAAATAAGGCAATAATGGAAGCACTGACAGTCTTAACTACAATACTGCAGAGGGCTGACTCTAATAGCTGAGCTGCATCAGGACTTGGGGTAATCTGGGGTAAATATCTTTGTAAGATATCACTTTGTAAATGATAGAATACAACTTTTTTATTCAGCTGTGCTATGATGATAGTTTCTCTGTTAAACTTATCAGTACATATTGAGTCTCAAAGAATATACCTGGAAGCAAACAGTTGTATTTACTGTTATCCTGTAAATATGATTGGTTTTAGACACTGTAGTCATACCAAAGTATGAAGTACCACAGGGGTTGTCTTTGGAAATCTGGGGTTTTACACTTGCCCTGGCTTCTCATATTGACCTCTTTTATTACTGACTTTGGCCACCACTGCTTCTGTAGGCAAAGTACAGTTCACCTGTATGGTATTAAGAATAATGAAAGGTTATTTAATTGTCATTAAAATCCTCTGGAATGATGGAAAACTTATCTTCCATGCCCATAGTGATTATACTATGAGTAACAACACTACTGTCCTTGCCTGTCTGTCCTTTGGGCTTCTTTTGTTTTTCACAGCATTGGCAGCATTTCTGCAGCAGTAGTTTTCCCTCCTGGTATTTCAGATCCTCAGGTGTGTTACCTGACTGAGCATCTTTTCTCTATGTGGTTGTTCCTTATTCTCCCTTGCCACCCACCCCTAGGCTGGATGTGGGCATTCACACACAGAGCTGGACCCATTTGTAGCTTGGAGCAGACCTGGCTACAAAGGGCACATGAACTTGAGCTCCAGAGGTGTTGCAGAGCCTCCAGGTAGGTTTCTGAGGAGCTCTACATTCCCCAAGAGGAGGAAGTCATACTGCAGTAAATCTGCTTTTGGAAACTGTGCCTTGAGGCATGCATTTAAATGGGAGCCCGCGTGTTGTTCCTGGTCTGTAAACAGCAGTGCAGAAGAGTGAATTCAGTAATGTGGCAGTAAACAGTTCCCATCCCAAGCCTTGCTTTAGTAGCTAATTTGTCAGCAGTGGTGTGTGTTAGAGCTTTATTATTTCTACAGTTTGTCTGCTTAAAAACTTCACCCCTAAAACCTGCTATTGAAATACTTTATCAAGGAGGCTGACTCTCAGGGCACATTGGGAAAAAAATTTGCCGTCTAGGCCTATATCTAATGTAATTTTCTAATCTTCTACTTCTTCTCTGGTTGAAAATCTGCCTAGTGTGTCCACCTCTTGTAGATATTTTAGTTGAGTGTAGGGAAGAGTGATTTTAGTCAGTCTGTTTGTGCTTTTTGCAACAAACACAATTTGGAGAGATGCAGTACAAATAAGCTTAATAAAATATTCAACCCCAACAGCCTGGAAGTTAATGCTTTCTCTGTTATTGGAATTACAAGGGAGACAGTCAGTCTGGGGGGTCTTACATAGGTAATAGCTGATCTCCTCTGAGGTTAGAATCATAGAATGGTTTAGGTTGGAAGGGACCTTAAAGATCATCTGGTCTTAACCACCCTGTCATGGGAAGGGACACTTTTCACTACACCAGGCTGCTCAAAGCCCCATCCACCCGGGCCTTGAACATTGCCAGGGATGAGGCAACCACAGCTTCTCTGGGCAACCTGTGTCAGTGCCTCACCACCCTCACAGTCAAGAATTTCTTCCTAATATCTAATCTAAACCTCTGTCAGCTGAGAGGCATTCCTCCTTGTCCTATCACTCCATACCCTTTTGATAAGTCCCACTTCAGCTGTCTTGAAGCCCCATTAGGCACTGGAAGGTGCAGTAAGGTCTCCTGGCAGCTTTCTCTTCTCCAGGCTGAACAACCCCAACTCTGTCTCCATAGCAGAGATGCTCCAGACCTCTGACCAACTTTGTCACATTCACTCCAACAGGTCCATGTCCTTTTATCTTGGGGGGCCTTGGAGCTGGAGGAGATACTCCAGGTGAGGTCTCACTAGAGTGGAGTAGAGGGACAGAATCCCCTCCCTCAACCTCCTGCCCACCCCATTTTTGACGCAACCCAGTTGCTCAGCCCCTGCTGCTCCCCTTGCAGTTGGTTGTGCAGCTCTATCTGCAGAGCATTGCCTAGAAAGGAAAGAGCAGGGAGCTCAGCAAAGTAATTTTTTTCACTCTGAACTGATGACTGAGTTTCTAGAAAATCCTATTAAATTGCAAAATTAACTGGAGCTTTGTTCAAGCACTTGCACCCATTGGAAGGAGGGATGCAGAAAGGCACCAGTGCTATATGGGAACAGCATGCAATTCCCAATGTGCTTGTCCTGTGAGCAGATCCCTGCTGTTTTACTGTGGGGGCCAGTGGCCCATAATACAAGGGATAGAAATCCCCTCCAGGTTGGAGTGATTTGGAAAGACCTTTCCTAGGATGCTGTTTCATTATGTAAATGTATCCCAGTTCTGCTTCCCCGGTTGACCTCTCTGCCCCCTTGTACCTTGCCTGCTCCTTTGGAGGGTTCTCCCTTGCCCCACTCTCCTGTTGGACCTCGTTCCCTGCCACTCACTCGCATTTCCCCATTGGCTCTTGTGCCCTGGTCCCGCCTATGTACTGCCCCTGCCGCCTTCCCCGCCCCAGATATAAACTGAGACCCTCCATCCCCCTTCATCTTTGTGCTTGGACCAGTTTCACGGGCGGAACTCAATAAATCTGTACCGTGGAATTCCACACAAAGATCCTTCCTGCCTCCTTGCCGTCGGTTTGTCGAAGAAGGTATCCGGAGCGTGTGTGTGCGTCTGTGTGAATGCAGTGACTGCCGAATGACTTTCTGTTAAAGTCAGGTTAGGAGATCACAGTACCCCACCAGAGCACCTCCCCGGATCACGACATTTTACTTTCCTGCAAACACCTTTAAAAGACTGTTTAGGTCTGGGTTAACTAGGTTGTACAGCTGTGCTGCTTGGGGTGCTGTGGAGGTGATGCCATTGTGCAGGCTGGGTTTGATGTTATCCCAAAGCTGAAGTGCTCACCACCTGGCTCAGGGAGAGTGCCTGGTGTGAACCCAGCTCTGATGGCTTTGGGAAGCCTCAGAGTCAGAAAAACTGGGCCCTTGCTTCCTAGATTTTTAGGGAATCGTGGCAGGGAATCCATGAGCATGTTGTAAAGATAAGCAGGTACTTTGTTTGGTTGTAGCACCACAGAAACATTGCTGCAGTGTGTGTTCAAAATAGCAGTTCCAGTAGATACACAGGGGTGAAAATCAAGAATATGTAAATAAAGAGACTTTTGGCACTCAGGAATGAAAATATCACCTGTTTCCATACACAGCGATTTAGTACATTTGTCAGCATGGCGATGCCAGGCTGGTTTTCCCCGGATGCTGCCTAGGAGCTGCTTTTGGGGCCATCTCCCCTGGTGACTTGCTAGAAGCTGCTTTGCTCAGCAGGTTGCACTGGCAGGGAGCTCCGGTGAGTTTTCCTATCTGCTAATGGATTTTTCTGTCTATACTAGAGCTGGCAAGAGATTTGTGGGGAAAGCTTTGAAATTACAGCGCCGTTTGTGAAGTCCTTCCCTCTGAGACGCTGAGATCAGTTTCTTTGTACTTTTAATGTGGGTTGCTTTTTGTTGGCATCACTCCTGGGAGAGTCAGCTGGATGTACAGCCTCTGTATTTTCAAATTCTTTATTGGCAAAGTTTAGTCCTCAGGCTATTCTCTAATACTCACTGGTAGCTAGCTCCATTTTTCACTTGAAGCTGGAAATACAGGTGACGTTTTTGTTTTCAGTGATCTCAGACCCCCTCAGAACTATCCCAAGGTGTGTGTATTGTGTACTTTTGTTATCCATTTTGTGATAGGCAGTGTAAGGTGCCTGATAAACGTGTTAAAGCAAGCATCTGCAGGATGAAAATAAACTTTATTATGAGGGCAGTATCAGCAGCATTCCCATTCCTGTGAAAAGACTTTGGGAGTACTATGATTAGTTGTGTGAAGAGATTTCAGGTAGTAAAGGTCGTCTGACACTTGGGGAAGCATATGGCAAGGCACTGAATTTCAAGCTGTTGATTTTGAGCTAGAAATTCCCATGTTGTTGGTTGCTGAAAGAATAAGGGCAAAAGTTATTCGTGCCTGCACTTTTGTAACCCAGTATCAACAATTTTGATCTAGCTATTTCGCCATGCTGCTGCAGGACTTAAATCTCTGGTTTAGTATTCAAATACGCAGTAGCAAATTAGGGGCCTGCATCTCATTCTTGGAAGGGACTTCGGTATGAATGCTCTTGACCATCACTTGCCTCTCTAGGAGAGTGAGACTCAGAGGTTATTCTCAGCCTAGTGAAAGCTTTACCTCTTGTCTGGCCTGGGGAGGGAGACCATTGGTGTCACAATTAATTAATTCACTGCTAACAAGAATTTTGCCTTTGAGGATACAGGGTAGCACATCTTTGGTCAGGTCTTGCTTTTTCTCTCTTAGTTTTTTCATTGGTTTTGAGAGTCCTTTTACTCTGAGTTTGGATAAAAGCACAGAGGATGCCAGGCTTTTCTTCTAATTTGATGTTTATTATTTTCTTATCTATGGTACAGCTGCACAGACTGTGCCTCTTAGTTACCAAGGTGGAAAATGGCCCCGAGTTGTAACTTTCAAGGTTATTTAAAGCCCAGTTTACCCAATTATGAATTGCCAAGTAATATGTTTTTACTTATAACCCAATAACTAACTATTCATGGTCCACATTGCGGGACTTTTGACCCAATAATAGAACACCTAGGTTTGTGAAGAAGAAAGAAGGAAGAAGTAAAAATCCACACCCCAAATCCTCCATATTGTAACATATATATTACTATATTCCATAAACCTAAATTCTCTACATTTCTACATATTCCACTCAGTGACATAACTTTAATTACACAGCAACAATCTCAGTGTTATCCCATAACTTGGGAGGCCTTTCCCAAGGCCTCAGGTAAAGTGCAGGGGGGTTTTGAAAATCATTACCTGTCAGACCTGAAAGATTGAAATTATCTAAACCCAGGGTTCCAACAGGTTGTCCTTTTCCAGTGTGGGCAAAGTGGCATTCTGATGGGCCCTCTGACTTGCCCTGGTGGCATGGCAAGGCTTTGAGTCAATTTGTCACTGAATTGGGTCTGGATGAAGCAGGCTGAGTGTGTGGGGCTCTGCAGAGCTGCTGGGTGGATGCAGTGGCCAGTGATGCTCAACCCTGTCACTGCAAAGTCAGAGGAGGTGGCACTGAACATCAGCACAGGTTTAATTTAAAAATAGCATTTGATTTTGCTTCTATTTGTAAATTTTTACATTATACTCTTCTATTTTGTTCTCCCTTTGTCCTTTTAACTGGATGTGTTCTGGCCTCTGAGATGTGCCATTTCAAGGGAATTTGCAGTGAGGCCTTTTTTTAAAATAAAAAGTAGATGTAGCTGCTGACAGTGCCCCTTCTGCCCTGCATGCACACACGGCAGCATGTGGAGCATCCTTTGACAGTGTGTTTGATGTCCAACCCAACTTTGCACTGAAGATCATACAAATCTGTTTACTGACTTCAGTCTGAGACAGATCACTCAGCTGGTGGCAACTTCATCCCCGCTACTCTGCAGCTTAAAAAGAGGCTTTTAGGGCTGCTGCATTTTATGGGCAGGAATATCATATGGCACCCACTGAGCCTGGCTTGATCTCCCTTCAAATCCCATGTTGGCTGCAGCAGGAGTGAGATGCCCACAGGTTTGTGTGTGATGGTGTAATAGGTTGAACCTGAGTTGGTTGACGGGCTTTTGGGCCAGTCGCGCTTTTGCAATTTTGCATAGAAAAGCCCGTGCAAGCGCAGGAGCTTTCTCTTTGTTTCTTGCCTCAAGGGCCGAGGGGTGGCCGAAGGCAGAGGGCTCCGGGCCCGGGCCCAGGTCCGGGCCGGGCCCTCCTCGACCCCTCAGCGCGGCGGCGGCGCGGGGCTGGCCCTCCTTCCTCTCAGGGGAGAGCTGTTCCCGCTCTGCAGGCAGCGTGTAACCGAGGCCACGTGGCCGAGATGATCTGAGGCCGCCGAGACCCTGTACGGGGCTGGCGGGGCACCTTTGCATCCAGCACAGCTCTTGCTAAAGCCGAGGAAACACCACACACTGCAGCCGACAAAGACGCCTTTTCTTTCAAGTCAGCGAGGAAGGAAGAGAAAAGTAAAGTCACATGGGACGGAGGTGAACATGGCGACCCCAAGGGCAGAAACAGAAGGGAAGGGGTGAGACCACGTGGGATG